>JARFXV010001144.1:0-509875 GCA_031761425.1 Cosmopolites sordidus
GATGGCGTTACTGTGCGCAACGTCCACTAGTTCGGATATATATTTAATTCAAATGTAATAATTTAACTCTCTTCACTCCTGGTATTTTTTCGGTATAATATTAGGTAATATTTGGCCCCTGTCTACGCCCGTGTATATATATATATATATATATATATATATATATATATATATATATATATATATATATATATATATATATATATATATATATATATATATATATATATATATATATATATATATACATATATATATATATATATATATATACATATATACAATATATATATATATATATACATATATACATATATATATATATATATACATATATATATATATATATATATATATATATATATATATATATATATATATATATATATATATATATATATATATATATATATATATATATATATATATATATATATATATATAGTGATCCACAACTTCCAAATCCGTTCCTAAAACATGAATCCTTTTGTCCTCAGCAAATTTATTGAACATGACCTGACTCTTCTTCTGATTTATCTTTAAGGCAAATGGTTCCAAAAATATTTTTAAGTTTAACGTTTTAAGTTAATAGTTTTAAGTTTAAGTTTCACCAAAAATATTTTTAAGCTTCTAAAACGACCGCAAGAGGGCGTGACGAGCTAAACATTTTTAAAAATAATTTTTTTTGTGTATTTTCAAGTGTTAACCGAGTAAGAAAAATTCTCAGTTATAATTAGCAAACTGTCTCCTACAACTTTGTTTTAGGACATTTTGTCGTGACTTCGCGAATAAAGAAGTGGGGGGGAGTTTTACCTATTTAGATAAAAAGTCGTCTAATGTCGGTTTCCTAAACCGATTTTCCTCAATTTGGATTCATTTAAAAGACAATTGCTGGGACAATCAGATAATCTGGGAGATAAATTATTTAATTTATAAATGAAACCGCGAGGTGGCGTTACATTCAACAATAGTTTTTTTGAAGTTTTGTTCAGTTTTTTCAAATGGAATGGTACAGCTTTTACTACATGGCAAGAAAGGTAATTTAAAGAGGAATCATCAAATTCTTCAAATCATCAAATTCTTCTTCGTGCCATATTAATTTGGAGCGTGTTTAAAGGCCTGGTTATTCGTAAAAGGCATTGTTAGATATTATTATAATAATTATTAATAATCAATAAATGCAATGTTGAAAATGTAATGCATTTCAAAACTGATAAGTTAATTTGACTGTTTTTGTTTGTTTCCATGGTTCCGTTCTTACACTCTTTGTGTAATGTACCTAAGGATTGCATGCGTTTATTTGGAAAACGCGTAATTTCATTCATCCTTTCATTTAGTTTAAAAGAAAGAGTAGGTATATTTATTAATGACTGATGTCAATATTCTCTCAAGTAGTATTTAAACATCACAAAAGAGAAAATGCAACAATTGGGGAAAGGCATTTTTTACGCTTATGTAATTAAATTAGAAAATATTATCAAGGTCAGGATTAGAACATTTATGATGATTGATACTGAATAGATAATTTTATTTTTTAAATAAAATTGTTGCGGTTGCGATAAACTTTCGGATGTTACTTTATCAAAGATTAAGAGTAAGATTGCAACCACTATCTCACCCGACCCCTCAAGCCATAGTTATGCAGTTTGTCCAGCAGTATTGACCAGTGATTCACCAGATAGAAAACCTTACTTAGATCCATAAACAGACCAACACATTTGCAATTATTGTTTATGTTTTCAAATATCTTTTTTAAAAATTCACAGATTTCTGAATGAGTAGACCGATCACTTCGAAATCCGTGCTGTAATGATTTCAATATATTAAAGCGCACAAGAAAGGACATGATCTGCTCAGACACTACACGCTCCAACAGTATATATAGTATATTATATATATATATATATATATATATATATATATATATATATATATATATATATATATATATATATATATATATATATATATATATATATATATATATATATATATATATATACTCCCTTGTGGATATTACCCCTTTGTGGATCAGACCTTGACGTGGTAAAGGGGTTTGAGTAGGGCAATGAAGCTTTGAGCTATGCCGTCTCTATGCGAGTCTATGCTCCTGGGAGGGCCACCCCTGGCGGACAGGTCAAGGCAGAGGCCTCGGACTAACATGATCCAAAATTTGCCAACCCGCATTGGACCAGCGTGGCAGATTACGGTCCATACCTTCAACATGGTATTTCAATATGTTGAAATATGACAGTACAACCTCAAACGCGGCCCTCATTCCCCGGAGGCCAAGGGGCAACTACCTACGGCAGCGGGGAGACCTGCCCCAAGGCAGAGGGTGCTAAGAATCACCGGGTTAGATCAGGCTGCCATTAAACTTTTGACATTACAACGCTAAATATACGGACTATGAAAACAGAGGTCCGATTGCAAGAACTGTTAATCGAACTTAACAACACACATTGGGATATTATTGGGCTCTGCGAAACACGAAGAAAGGGTGAAGAGTTAATCAAACTGGAACCAACTGGACACGTACTCTACACTCGAGGTATGGAAAATGGCCGATGTGACGGAATGGGATTCCTCATCAATCCAAAGCTGAAGGACAGTGTGGTAAAATTTTAAAGTACATCCGACCGACTAGCCCAATGCGTCATTCAGCTGAATAAAAAGTTTAGGCTTCAAATCATCCAAGCTTATGCACCAACTATAAGCCATAGGGATGAGGAAATTGAGGAATTTTATGATGATGTGGCCCAGCTTTTATACAAGGAGAAATGTAGGTAAAAAATCCTGATGGGTGATTTTAATGCCAGAATTGGAACAACAAGAACTGACGAAAATGCAACTGGCCCATATGGAACTAGTGAGCGAGACAATAGAGGTGACAGATTGGTTGATTTTGCTGAAGGACAAGAACTATATATTATGAATTCATTTTATAAGAAAAATATAAGCAGAAAATGGACATGGAGAAATCTATCTGGGCTCACAAGCAATATTTACCAATTGTACTGTCCTTAACAATTTTAATGTTGGAAGTGACCACCGAATGGTATGAGCAAGGGTTCGGATTGACTGTCGAAAAGAGCGCGAAAGAATGGTAAGATCAAAGAAGGGCAAGGTGGATTCTGGAAAACTGCTGGAGAGAGGAAGCGATTTTGGGATTGCTTTGTCAAACCGGTTTGCTGCGTTACAAGATCCAGAGGAGGTGGAAATATCAGTTCAATATGAAGAAATCGCCAACAATGTACTTCAAACGGCTGCTTCAATAGCACCAGAAGAAAAATGTCTCAAACAAACAAAAATCTCCAGTGAGACCATTGATGTAATGATGAAACGGTGGCAGGGTCGAGAATACTGAGCTCTGCAAAACTATAAGAAACCGTATCAGAGAGGAAACGCGCCGATTCAATATGCAGCTAGTGCAAAAAACCCTGGAAGAAAACAAAGGAATTAACAAAGCTAAACAGAAGCTGAGAAACAAAAGAACGCAAATATATGCCTTAAAGCGTGAGGATGGCACAGTGTGCAGGGCGCGTACCCAAATGTTAGAGATTGTCAGAAAATTTTATTCCCAGTTATATGAAGATCAGAACCAATCAAGGACAACAATACCCACGGAATAACAAAAAGATATCCTACTGGAGGAAGTAACAAATGCTATAGAATCGATGAAAAACGGCAAGGTCGAAATGCTAAAAGCTGGTGGCCGGACGATACATAAAACACTGGCAAAATTATACTTAAAATGCCTCAAAGAACAAAAACTTATGGAAAAATGCAGAAGTGATCCTTTTACATAAAAAAGGAGCACAGGAAGATTTAAAGAACTACCGTTCAATAAGCCTCCTATCACTAATGTACAAAATTTTCACTAAGACAATTTCTAAAATAATATTAAAAAAACTGAATGACGCACAACCAAGAGAACAAGCAGAATTTAGAAGTAGATTCAGTACAATGGATCACATCCAGGTTGTACAGCAGGCCATAGAAAGGCACAACGAATACACCATGCCACTGTGCTTGGCTTTTATCGACTACGAAAAAGCATTTGATTCCATCTCAAAGTATGTAATAATGGATGCACTGCTTAGCCAAGGTGTAGAGATAGCCTATGTAAACCTATTAGAATCGATATATGATGCAGTTACAGCCACAATTCACCTTGATGATCTTGAAGTGGGAATTAATGTAGAACGAGGTGTACGGCAGAGTGACGCCATATTGCCTATTCTTTTCTCGGCTGGCCTTGAAGAAGTATTCCGTAAACTGGATTGGGAACAGGATGGTGTGAAGATCAATGGTGCAAACTTAAACCATCTTAGAATGGAGATCATATTATTTTCATTTCACAAGACCCAGAGGAGCTGCAAAGACGCATACAAGAACTGCAAAGGGCTGGCGAACCATTTGGCTTGAAAATAAACCTGAAAAAGAGTCAGGTTATGTTCAATAACTTCGCTCAGGACAGAAGAATTTCAGTTTTGGGAAGGGATTTGGAGATTGTGGACAGCTTTATATATATATATATCTTGAGCAGAGGATTTCAATGGAGGGGGGTGGAACGGCGTGTTAAATGTGGCTGGCAGGCATTTGGTAGGCTCAACATTGTGTTTAAGAACAGATTCCCACTTTGCCTGAAAAAAAAAGCCTTCGATCAGTGCGTTCTACCCGTTATGACATGCGGAAGTGAAACCTGGACACTCACATCGCAATCAATTCAAAAACTTCTGGTGGCACAGAGGGGAATGGAAAGATGTATGCTTGACATTACAAGACGAGACAGAAAGTCCTGAGCATGGATCAGGATCAGAACAAACAAAAGTCTGAGACATCATTGGAAGAGTAAAACAGTTGAAATGGAGATGGGCAGGCCATATAGCGAGGCGATGGGACGACAGATGGACCAAGGCAATCCTGGAGTGGATACCGCTTGATCGCAAACGTCCGCGAAGAAGACCGAAAACACGACGGATTGATGACATTGTTAAGTATATTGGACCCGAATGGCAGAGGAAAGCCCAGGACCGTGAAGGTTGGAAGCATGCTGAGGAGGCCTTCATCCTGCAGTGAATTGTTACAGGCTGATGATGATGATGATGAGGATGATATATATATATATATATATATATATATATATATATATATATATATATATATATATATATATATATACGGGAGATAATGAGACAACAGTACTGAGTGTCATCATACACCCAGCTGCTGGGTTCCACAATCTCATGTGGAACACACAACAATTTGCGTCTCCGTCTAAATCTTGTCTCATCTCCTCTCATTGGACACAGTCCAAATAATTCTAACACTACATATGTACGCCATCCCACGGGAGGTCGGCGAAAGTATGGGTTGTTGACTGTGGATAGGGTCCCCGAATCCTTGATGAGAGAGCATATATCGGTACCCTGAAGATACTAAACATCAAGAGACGAAACATATCCCCTTCAATTGAAGGGATGGGTGGGACACAGGCTGTTGTGTGTTCCACATGAGATTGTGGAACCTAGCAGCTGGGTGTATGATCTAAGACGAAGTGTAGGATTTTTTTAATTTGGTGCCACTTTCATAAATTATACATTTTTTGAAATTACTCAAAATTTCGATAAAAATCAGAATTTTTTTCAAACCGCTGTCATTTCTACACAAAAATTTTGAAAAATCTTCCTATGTCAGGTCTTAGCTATTATCTTTCTAAATAAGAAAAAATATTTTTTATTTTTCAGATGATGCCTGGCAGATAAAAGAATTATATCATCAGTAAGGATTTTCAAAAGAGGGTCATACTTGATGGCTCATATCTGCCTCATTTTTTATTTTTATTATTATTTAGTTTTATTTCGATATATAATCTATTATTTAATTTTATTTTTATCAATTCTTGGAAATGATTTAGAAAACAAACTACATCATACAGTTTCATATCTATCTTATATTTCCAAATTGAGATATGCTATTTTCGAACAAAACTATCACAATATTGCTCTTAAATATGTTTTGAAGATTTCTTACATAGGCAGTGGTTCGAAATAATAACAAAAACAAACTAATATATAATAAAAAAACGAGTTATTTTTTAAAAAGTTATATAAGTTAATATGAAATAAAATTTTAATATTAAACTCTTAAGTCTATGGATAATTATTATAAATAACAACAAAATAAAACATACTTAAACAAACTTTGAGAAATACTTTGAGAAATGTACAAATGTGAAAGCTGGTAGGTAGTAGGCCAAGATTTCTAACTTGTTTTGTATCATTTTATCAATTCACTATTAAATTTATTACAGTTTAATTACATTCATTCTGTATTGAATATTTTCTTGCAATTATTTGTTTTATACCCCCAGTAGTTTATTCTCAATTTAAAGCTATTTTTGGCATTCTACCCTACAGTGAGTGTCAAACTAAATTTCTTCTGACAGACCGTCCTTTATTTTTCCCGATACAACATAACCAACAATAGGAAGAAGAAGAAACGTGAAATAACTTAATGTTAATGTTTCGGTTAGGTCACTAGAATATTAGATGATATGTTTTTACGAATAACAAAATGATAACAAACTTTATCATATATCTAGTCACCCTACAAGATTTTCTTTTGTTTTGATTGTTTTTAGAAAACGTTTATTCTTAGTAGAATTAATAATGTGGCGATGAGGGATGTGGATGCTACGAAGAAGGAACTGCCGTTGCAATTGTCTTCTTGGCAGGCGCATACTTCTTGTCTACCTCCAAATCCTGAGCGTTGATAACAGCGATTTTGATATTGGGAGTCTTCGTAGCCGCAAGTTCGGATCACCCTACTGTCTGGCTGAACTGGAAATAGAAAATAACCTTAAAAATCGAATTGTACATGGCGAAAAAAAACTTTAATTGTACTCGGTGACGTATAATAATTTCTTTTTTTTAAGATTGCGCTGGAAGGCTGTGTTCACAGTCTAATCTCTTATGTCATTTTGTTGCTACAACAGTACCTGTCAAAACGCCATTGATGATTAAACGATTTCGAGTTAGCGTCATGTATTTTTCGTTTGATAAACATGTGGAGTTTCGAGTCAAATAAAGAACATTTTCGGCACATACTGCTTTTCGTATTCCATCAAAAGAAAGAAGCGAGTCAAAGCGGTCGTATAGGGAAAGTCCGGGTAAAGCGAACGCCTTAAGCTTTGACGAGCTATGACAAGAAAATTAATTGACACAGAAATAAAATAAGAGCTCAGTATGAATCAGTTTTTGTTAAAATTTTTAATATAGTCAATAAAAATGAATAAATCTAAGTTCTTAAATCTTTGTTAATGTTTTTCAGAACTTTGGTGTTTGTTTTAATATACTTAGCTTTCTGTTCTTCCATTACAGGAGTGCTGGTAAGCACCTCAGACGTCTGAATTTTTCTTTTGCGAGTCCCCATGGGAACATGTGGAGTTGGAAGCGGTCTTATTTTTCTTGGACTCAAATAAGACACGGGTGGAGGAGTAGAAGGCAGTAGTATTATGTCATTAGCATTATATTTGAGTGAATCTTTTTATCAGTAGATGTGCTGCCTTTTTATCCAAATGATTTTAGAATATCAGGAATAAAAGATCTTGGATTTGTGAGGATGCTATTGAGACGCTCTTCTTCAAGTAGTTCTGAAATTATTGATGGCGACCTCTAGGATCGATTAATCCAGGACACCGACTCTGCCAGCAAATCAATCTTTTCTCTCATTGTCGTATGAACTTGAACCGTTACAGTCATAGATGCCGTAGGTTCGACACTGTCGTCACTCCAAGAATCATTCGGGATATTATCTAAGGTTTTACTTGGACCAGATGAACTTTGGAGCACTGATGTCGAAGGCCTGACATCATTGTTTGTTGTTGTAGCCCCAACATCTTGATAAGTTGTCTCCTGAAGAGCAGCTTCTGAATTTGCCGTATTACGGCCAGTCATCATTGTTAAAGATGGTGCAAAATCTTTTTTTTTATACATCCATATTGATTGACCAAATCCCAGTGGATTCAAACCCTTTGATGACGTTGTTGAGAGTGGCACATTTCAAATGTACTGATTGACAATCCTCCCTGGGTGAGCCTTCTGGAATCGATTGATTTCTTGTTCGAAGTATATTTTTAGTGCACCATACACAACAACGTCGTTTGTTCGTGGTGTGAGACAAGACAAGATCACAACATTGTTTTGGTTTACGTACTCCAGAACTGGATAATGTTTGTGGCTTGCATGGTTGTCTAGCAGCAAAAGAACTTTTTTTCTGCAGTCCGCCGAACATGGCCAACAAAAAATTTGAGCCACACCAGAAATATTTCTCTAATTATCCATCCTGAAGATGAGCAAGTTGTCCCCGAGTCTCTTGCTCATAAATCCTGCAAGACAATCACCACCAGTCATTTCATTTTTGTCCCAACTTTATGGATAAGCCATAAAAAATTTGTCCATCTCGTGCAACTATGTTTTAAGATCGCCCTCCCGTTGGTCATTGAAAACTTTACGAAAGCGTCCAAGCTGAGCAGTAGAACTACCTTTTTTCCAGTGCCTATACAAAGTAGCGTAAGGTAGGTCATATTTTCTTGCCGTCGTTTTTACGGGAATACCAGCATTGCAGTCTGCTATTGCCAGCATCATTCGGCTTGATTTGTTTTATTTTTATATTTGTAAGCCATCTATAAGAATATAAATGAAAACCATTAATCAAAATGCCTACCGGGTAAATCGGATATTACTGGGCAAAGTGGATACCATATCCACTGAGACACAGTGACATCACACAATTGTGTGATGAAAACACAATGACGATGATGAAATGACAATTTAAACCAACAAACAATATCCAAAATCGGTTGTTGTACCAGAAAACATCGGTCGATGTGACATATCGTGAGATTGAGGCAAATTTTTGTATTTTTAAAATATTTGTTCGTTAGGTAAATTTATTACAGAAAAAGAATCACTGATAAACTTGTCTTCGTTTTTTGTTTTTTTACCCAGTGACTATTGATTTACATAAGAACAGGTATTTTTGATATTTTTTTTGAGTTTTAGATTGTGCCGAAAACATTTAAACAATACTTAAATTAAACTCTATAATATTTCTGCCATAAAAATAAGTTACTTACGTCCGTTAACTTCAAAATCAATTACTTGCTTTATCTTTCTGCAGAGAGTGTGTGGTTTTTCACCTTTTCTCTCAGGACAGGTCTTCTTTAAGTCGTGGTCAAGTTGGTTATTTATATCTCCTAAGCATCTTTTATCTTGGGCACTATTACATTCATAGCATGATAATGCATTACCTAAAAACAACATAAACAAATAAATTTGGTGGCTGACATGGTGATCATCATGACAAATGGCATCATAACAACCATGACGCTTCAAATGTCTGGCAAATCATTATGGAACTTTTAAAATCATAGCAACGCTTGCAAATTGTCGTAATGTATTATCAAAATGAGTCATGCACATAATCACCCAACTGAGCGTTGTATTCGTCGAATTATCATCAAACTCCGAAACGCATTTGACATTGCTCGATATTAAAACAAAAACAAGACAAAAAACCGTGCGTTCGAAAGAAA
Organism: Cosmopolites sordidus; assembly: GCA_031761425.1. NCBI lineage: Eukaryota > Metazoa > Arthropoda > Insecta > Coleoptera > Curculionidae > Cosmopolites > Cosmopolites sordidus. The sequence continues at coordinate 9,602 of JARFXV010001144.1, forward strand.
ATATTCCCGTTGTGGCTGGCAGTGTTGATAAAGATCTAAATGTATCAATACGTCAATGGTGATGGTTACAGAGCGATGCTCAACGAATATTTAATTCCGAATGTGAATGGTCTTGATCTGGAAGACTTTGAATATAGAACTAACAGGAAGGAGTCTTGCCTATCTTTATGCACATATAAATGGAGACGGAAACGGCCATATTCAAATCCAACAGATGAAGCATTGTTTTTGAATTTTGGTAGTTGGTATCACCTATAACATCGAAGTTTAATAGTAGATTTGAGCAATTTTAGTGTGTTTTAATCAATAATAAGTGTACTGAAATACTACTTTTATGTGCTCTAGTGTAAATATATCTTAAAACTTATTATATTGACAATAAAATCATTAATATCGGAAGTAAACACACAAAATAGGATTAGTTGTGCGTCTTATGCTTGTTCCCTGATACGAAAAAATCAACATTCAGGAGTAACATTACATAGGTAAGTGCTTTTAATTCTAAATTTGTCAATTGTTTAGAAATAAAAACGTATTTTGTTTGAATGAAATTTTAAGGTCATGAAGCCAACAAATCGCCTGGTATGTATAAGCGTAGTCAAATTGATTTAGGTAAAATAATATATTATATAATGTTATTCAAAATAGTGATTATCGTTTAGTTTTCTGGGATACTGGGCCTTAAAAATTCAGATTATTTTTTAGTTTTCGTTTGATACATTTAAAACATGTTACTTTACTCATATAAACAACCTATAAAATATAACTTATAATGCAGGGTGTTACCTTTTTTTACAATCCTTTTTTTTTCAGAAATTATTGTACTAATAAATGTAAATGTTACTTGTACTCCACGTTATTAAATGAGTTTTTTTTCAAGATTTCCGAAAGATCCAAATAGAAGAACACACTGGATTAATTTTATTAAAAAGCCAGACTTTATTCCAAATCGTAATAGGTTTTTAAGTTCTCGTCATTTGGCTGAGGATTGTTTTGATCGTATATCTAAGGTAAAAGTGAGACTACTACAACATGCTGTTCCAACAATTGAAGTTGACTAAATAAACAAAAATTAATATCTAAAAATTTTCACTATATTTATAATTGTATGTATGGCAATTGTTTCGACACACAGTGCCTTTTTCAAATACAAACTATACTAAACTAACCTTAGTTAGTTAGTTTTTTAGTTAGTTTAGTTAGTTAGTTTAGTATAGTTTGTATTTGAAAAAGGCACTGTGTGTCGAAACAATTGTAATACATACAATTTTAAATATAGTGGAATTTTTTAGATATTAATCTTTGTTTATTTATTTAAAATGAATTTCCATCAAGTACCGGCTACCTCATTAAATTTATTATTGAAGTTGACTGTTTAAAATATGTAATTTTTTTATTTTATCATTTTGATAAATATCTTTCGTAGCATTTGCGCTTGAAACTTAACTTTTTTTGGTTGTTGTGAAAAATGAGTATATACTCGAGTTTATATATTGACTATTTACACTACAAGAATAACTAAATACAGAAGGGATATATGTATTTTAATAATAAATAATTTAATGGATATTTCTGCTTTTTATTTCATTTACGAATTTCATTACGAATTATTTAGAAATAAAAACGTATTTTGTTTGAATGAAATTTTAAGGTTATGAAGCCAACAAATAGCTTGGTATGTATAAGCGTAGTCAAATTGATTTAGGTAAAATAATATATTATATAATGTTATTCAAAATAGTGATTATCGTTTAGTTTTCTGGGATACTGGACCTTAAAAATTCAGATTATTTTTTAGTTTTCGTTCGATACATTTAAAACATGTTACTTTACTCATATAAACAACCTATAAAATATAACTTATAATGCAGGGTGTTACCTTTTTTACAAATTATTGTACTAATAAATGTAAATGTTACTTGTACTTCACGTTATTAAATGAGTTTTTTTTTCAAGATTTCCCAAAGATCCAAATAGAAGAACACACTGGATTAATTTTATTAAAAAGCCAGACTTTATTCCAAACCGTAATAGGTTTTTATGTTCTCGTCATTTGGCTGAGGATTGTTTTGATCGTATATCTAAGGTAAAAGTGAGACTACTACAACATGCTGTTCCAACAATTGAAGTTGACTAAATAAACAAAAATTAATATCTAAAAATTTTCACTATATTTATAATTGTATGTATGGCAATTGTTTCGACACACAGTGCCTTTTTCAAATACAAACTATACTAAACTAACCTTAGTTAGTTAGTTTTTTAGTTAGTTAGTTTAATATAGTTTGTATTTGAAAAAGGCACTGTGTGTCGAAACAATTGTAAATTTTAAGGTCATGAAGCCCAGTGAATATTACTGCTTTTTATTTACAAATTACAAATCATTTTTGAATATATATATATATATATATATATATATATATATATATATATATATATATATATATATATATATATATATATGATACGCCATCCGACGGGAGGTCGGCGAAAACATGGGTTGTTGGCTGTGGATAGGGTCTCCCTATTCTTGGTGGTATGGTATATATCGACGCCCTGAAGAATCTGAACCTCGAGAGACGAAACATATGTCATCCAGTTGAAGGGATATGTGGGGCTCGTTCCCGGTCGATCAACCAACAAAAGTGTTCTTTTAGGCGGAGACGCAGGTTGTTGTGTGTTCCACATGAGATTGTGGAACCCAACAGTTGGGTGTTTGATGACATTCAACTACTGCTGTCTCATTGGACGCAGTCCAAGAAAATCTAACACTACATATATATAATATATACCTAATTTAAATATGAACATCAACTCAGTGCAAGAGGTAACTGATTACCTAACCAATTTTTGGAAATGATATGATTTTATGACAGGATATTCCAATTTCTTAATAAGTTTTTGTTGCATTGGCCATAGTGGTGTGGATAGGGTCTCCCTATTCTTGGTGGTATGGTATATATCGACGCCCTGAAGAATCTGAACCTCGAGAGACGAAACATATGTCATCCAGTTGAAGGGATATGTGGGGCTCGTTCCCGGTCGATCAACCAACAAAAGTGTTCTTTTAGGCGGAGACGCAGGTTGTTGTGTGTTCCACATGAGATTGTGGAACCCAACAGTTGGGTGTTTGATGACATTCAACTACTGCTGTCTCATTGGACGCAGTCCAAGAAAATCTAACACTACATATATATAATATATACCTAATTTAAATATGAACATCAACTCAGTGCAAGAGGTAACTGATTACCTAACCAATTTTTGGAAATGATATGATTTTATGACAGGATATTCCAATTTCTTAATAAGTTTTTGTTGCATTGGCCACATAAAAGAGACTTAACTCTTTGAAAAAATATATTTTGTTTTAATTAATTTAAATTTTTACATTTCTCTGTCGTATCTAGTAAGTCTTCATTAATTTAATACAATAATGATGATCATACAATAATGTATTTTTTTAAACAACTGTAAACATTTATCAGTTTCTTGTTTTTATTTATACTGTTCTACGCCACTGCCAAACCGGAAACAGTGGTCGGCCATATGCAGCTACCATTACAGAATCATATGCTCTTTTCTGTAGTTTTATATTGAAAAGGGTTCCGACGAGATGGCTCCACATGTTATACAGCCAACAAACAATCGATTCATTGAGGGAACAATTTTGGTCCCTCTTACAGAATCATATGCTCTGTTCTGTAGTTTTATATTGAAAGGGTTCCGACGAGATGGCTCCACATTTTATACAATCAACGCAACAATCGATTCATTGAGGGAATAATTCTGTAAGACATTTATTTCGCCTATAATCTTTCGTTTATTCTGATAAACTACCAACTATTACTTCTTGGAAGCCAACATACATAACTTGGACAATTGCGGGCAGAAGACCCCAATTGCTTGAAACAGTAGTATCTGTCAGTTTGGCGCACATAACAGTGATTTTGATAATAAAAGATATACACTGAGGATGGTTGCAGTATTTCCTTGATGGAAATTCATACTAAATTGTATAAACAAAACAAAGTTAGGTACTAATAGTCCGGTCAATCTAGACATTCAAAGGTACATAAATTCACAGTAAAATAGTTCAAAACATAATTAAAAATAACATTTCAAAATTCCCCATCGTTCCGGTACGTGGAAAAAAATTGACTCGAGGTCAAAGGTCAAAAAAATGGGGTTTTCGCGATTTTCATCAAAACGTTAAGTTTTATCATAAAATTACTTTAGACAAAAATTATAGATCATAAAATTATCTATAAAAAAGGTATTAAGAATTTTTTTCCTAAGAGCTACCGTTCCTAAGATATAACGATTTAAAAAGTTGTAAGCGTCATAATATGCGTAAAGTACGTCACCTATATACTGTAATATAAGTAAAACTATTTTTCTATCGGTGATATTTACCGATATTGGTGATACAATTTACACGCAATAACTGGCTGTGATACGACATCTGCATTTTACAGGAGGGGTAAACCAACAGTCTTTAAAATGTTGGAAAAACAAGATTTAGTTCAATATGCTGAAGTTTTTAAAAAAAGTAATTCAACTCCAGAAGAAATCATCACCAACGGAATTTGCTTTCTTCTTTCTATGTAGGGAACTCCTAAGAAAACTACCTGCTTAGATAAGTATCGATATGCATGTTTTGTTAAAAACACTCGAAATAAAAAACAAGTACAATTAGCTTTTTTTTTCATTTATTTGGGTTTTTCGCCACGAAATTTTTCGTGGCGAAAAACCCAAATAAAGGAAAAAAAATATATGAACACGTCACAATCATTCAGACATTACTTACAATTAACTTGTCTTCCTCCAACCTCAGTTGCTGCTCATCAATCTTTTTCGGATATATTACCGAGTTCAAGTGTAGCTTAATTATCAGCTAGACCCAAAAGACTGGGGTTGGAAGTTGGTCGACAATACATTAGAACCAATTCAGATTTTACTCCCACCTGCGCCGGAAAAACTGCTAAACACAATTTTTTGCAAGTGTAAAACGGGAAAAAGTTGGACTGTTTTGTTCTCTGGCATGTACGAATTGTCAAGGCCAGTCGTGTTCTAATGTTGAATCACCAACAGTAGAGGATTCGTTTGCTACCAAAAGAGACATGCGATACATCGCTACTGACGCAATTCACTTACATCCAGGATGAAGAAAAGGAAGAAGATCAAGAAGAAGAAAATGAAGAAGATCAAGAAGAAGAAGAAGAAGAAGAAGAAGAAGAAGAAGAAGAAGATCAAGAAGAAGAACAACAAGAAGAAGTAATTGAAGATTATGAATCGGGCCAATAAATTTTTGTACTGTTTTTTTAATTTCCATCGATTTCATCAATTCCAACCCTTGCTAATATCTGTTATTATGTAATAGTTTCCCATTAAACAGAATCACAACAGACGTGTGGAATAGGCCTACTGGGGAAGCCACGTTAAAAAAACGCGCTAAGTACACTACCTCAAAGGTAGCGTTGAAACGTCTGCATATTATGACGCTTACAACTTTTTCAATCGTTATCTCAGATATCTCAGGAACGGTAGCTCTTAGGAAAAAAATATTGATATCTTTTTATAGATAATTTTATCTACAATTTCTGTCTATCTACAATATCTATCTACAATTGAGATACTTTTACGACAAAACTTACCGTTTGCTGAAAATAGCGAAAACACCATTTTTTTGACCTTTGACCTCGAGTCAATTTATTTCCACGTACCGGAACGATGGGGAATTTTGAAATGTTATTTTTAATTATGTTTTGAACAATTTTACTCACTTCCAGATTGATGTGAATTTGTGTACCTTTAAATGTCTAGATTGACCGGACTATGAGCCGGATGATTTCTTAAAGGAAACCTTTCCGTGTGCACACGACATTCTGCGGCTGCATTTTGTTGACACTCCCCGTAAGTTCAAATCATGCCCACTAGTTCAGAAACGTGTAGCATTTTATACACGTACTATTAAGGAAATATTACATCTGGTTAAATCGAACATCGCACACATAGTCATACCCAGTATCAAAGTAAACAAATATGTGCTTTATGTGTTTACAACGCAGTGGTCGACAATATCAAAAAGTCAGGTCTGTTTTCAAATTTTGCAACTGTTAATAACCTCTTTATTTTGCATCTTTTATATAAATGATTTATAAAGGACTTATTTTTACAACTTGTTAAATGCCTCAACTTTGAGGACACCCTGTATATTAACTGGAACAATACATGATACATGAACAACATGAACAACAGGGCATGGATCATGGACATATCTCAATAACAGGGCATGGATCAATTCACTTCGACTTTTGGCTATAAAGCACCATCTATGGGTCTTTCAAAATGAGCTAAACCCTATAAAATGTGTTCACGTTCACGTCACAGAATCATTTATTTGCCAGGAGTCTTTGAAGAAACAAGAAAAAAACTCGGGATGCTGGATCATTCTTCACCATAACAACGCGATCTCTCACTCTTCGGACCGAACAACTCAATATTTAACCGGTCAAAATATCGAATTGATGGGTCATCCGCCCTACAGTCCTGATTTGGCACCCAATGATCTCTTTCAGTTCCCGTCTGTGAAGAATAACCTACGTGATCAACGATTTTTGACGCTAGAAAAAGTGGTGGATGTGTTTAAAATAGATGTTTTAGAAATACCTCAATCGGAATGGAAAAATTGATATCACCGTGAAAATATTTTAAACCAACATTACAATAAAACCATTTTCAACGATAAATATTTGTTTTTATTTATTATTCTGGATATATAAATAACAACCCTCCCTCAAATGCTATTTTCACAGGGGAGTATGTAAAGTTTTTTGTATAATTGTATATTTTCTGCATTGTATAAAATGGCACAAGGATCTATATTGATTTTTAAGACACCATGCGCATCTAAATGAATGAAGAAATGATTGGAAAATTGGGATATTATAACAGTAAAGGAAATATTTAAAGCAAAAATAGATATAGAGATATTTATGAGTTTTAATTAACGATTATTTTTTTAGATAATTTTATCACTTCTAATACCAAAACTGAAATATTAGCTAATACGAAAATTATAAATATCCCGTGGAGAATAAGCATACGAGTTACATCAAAACAAAAACAATTTATATTTAGAACTTAGTTACTATAAAAATAACAATTGCCTTGGTGCGAACTTGAAATAATTTTAAAAGTGTTTATTTCTGTATTGTAAATAGGATACCACTTACTTTTTTCAATGTAGACGAAGCAGAGGCACAACAATCCAAAAAAATATTGTAGATTGTTCATTTTTTTTCCCTAGATTATACGCGTCGCACGCTCTGACGTAGGAAATTTGCGAATATCGTCAAAGATCCCAGAATGGTGCACTGGCGTAATGTGGGGACGTTGAGGCAGGAAGGATTGCGGGACCTGCGCACTAAAATCAAATTAGTAGGAAGTCCGAAGGTCCTTGTTGGTTTTAACCGGACGGAATTAAGAAAAGGTATTTCTATTTCTCGATTTTTTACTTCGGTTTCGTAAAAAATTAGGGCGCTCCTCTATTTCGGATGATTCGTTTTGTATTTATATACGTGTACCTTTTATGCGAGATAAATATCAAGATGTTTAAGCTGTCAGTTAAACTTGGCGCCTGAAATATTTTCGTTTTAATATACAAGGGTGGCTTGAAAAGTACTTGGCCTGAAATGCCTCTCTTTCATAAAGTACGTTGTTTTATGTAAGTTTAACCTCGGTGCACAAAAAATAGTTAGGGGAGAACAGGTATGAATTATGTTGAAAATTTAAAGCTAAGTTTGGTTACTTTCATCCCATTATGATCGTGATATTTCAAAGCATATTTTATTGTGTTTTTTTTTTATATATATTTCAACGTAATACATATTTATTTTCTTATTCCAGAATGCCTAATCTAATATACGACCAGTTAGAGTTTAGTTACTGCAGAAATAATGGATTTGGCTGTAGAAGAATTACAGAAAAGTACCATTTCGAGACGCTGCGAATTCATATTAGCTATGCCATGTAACTTTATATAGATATGTGCAAAAGAAGAAAAAATGCTTGAAGAAGGTTCAACCAGACTTCCAAATGTAGGCGTTTTTACCGACGAGGAAGAAAAAATATTGGCCGAGTATTTACTCCATTGTTCTCAAATTAATTACGGATTAACAACCCAAGAAGTACGAAAGCTAGCATTTCAATTAGCAATTAAATATAATAAAGAAATCTCCAGCTCGTAGAGGTCTAAAATATATACTGGTGACGTCTGTCTGAGATTGTTTATGCGTTGTAATCCGAGATTATCAATACGAGCCCCGCAAGCAACAATTCATTCATTTTCCAACAATATACTGAGAATCTAGGACGAAACAATTATTCTGCATCAGCTATATGGAATATGGATGAAACTGGCATAACCACTGTACAAAAACCATTCAGCTGGTCGGCTACGCCCCTATGAGTGTCTTCCAGTATCCCAAAACGATGTCTTTTCAGGTGACTTTTCAATCTTGGGATAAGGAAACGGTCACAAGGAGTCAGGTCTGGTGAAAACGGAGGTTGCGGAGTTAGGCCACAGCGACGTTTTTTACTTGCTGAAAACTCGTGATGTGGCACTTCCCCAATTCAACCCTTCCCCCATTATTCTGTCCATCAACCAACGATCAGAATGTACAGTGTTCAGTTTCCAGTTCAGTTTCATCTTTAATCGAGCCTCGATCTCCTCAGACTGCCTTAAACAATTCGGAAACTTGGACCTTTTATAAAAAACAACACTGTATCCATAGGCCAGTTGAAGTCCTGTAAAAGTTTTTGTCCCTTTGTGCCCAAGTCCGAAACAAAACTTGATATTGTCTAAATAGTTGTGACGTTTTCATATATTTTTTCGGTTTTTCGCCACGATACAAACTTTTGTTTACAACTGTTTGTAAAGGTTAACGTTTCGGGAGGTCTTCTCTTCCCGTTTTCAAAACGAATCTAAAAATAATGTATATTGATTTCTATATAATACTCTGAAAGATAGTAAGTAAATAGATTTTGTATATGTCAATGATACTTACATTGACAAAAATATTTTTTACTGACAGTGACATACAAGCAAAAAAAATTATATAGCCCCCCTCAGTAGGGGGAGCCAACAATATTACCAAATCGAACGCTATGCCACCAGTCTCATTATTTTATTTACCCACCTCGTATGCCTATGGTATGGATCTCGGCATTTACGGTTTCTATTAGTTCTTCTTCACTTTCAAGAAAGAAAGGTTTAATAATTTTCGAAGGAATATTTTTATCAAAAATTCCAAACGATAAACCTTATAATAAACGAAAATTTAAGTTACATTAGTATCTTACGTAACAACGTGATGTTGTTAATACGTCACCAGAAGAATAATTTCTTTTTAACTCTATTCATTAAATTTTATTTTCACGGTCTTTTAAAGTGTATTTGGAGATGAGCAGCAGCGGAAAACATAAATTATTCACTTTAGCGCTTAAGAGATGGCGGTTACAATTTTTTTTAATATGTCGTCAGTTGCTTTGTGTAGTTATTTAAATTTTATTATGTTAAAATATTTATTATTCTGCTTTTTATTTAAAGGACTTCTACATTATAAAGTTTTATATATTATTGTGAATATAAAGGATGATTTTTTTACTTTGTCTCCGGACACATTTGACTTTTAGATTCTTTTTCAACCACCCGAAGAAGCTACAATGTAGCGAAACGCGTTGTTTTAGAGAAACATATAAGTGGAAATTAGACAACTTTGTTTTATTTATACAATTAATATTTTTATTTAATAATTTTAGACAATGTTGAAAATACATTAAATTTCGTGAAAGAAACACCTTACTATTCAATATGGCAACCTTTGGAGCGGATGATGGTATCAAAGTCTTCCTATGAATGCACAAATGTGAGCCTGTAGAATACGTTGCCATTCCCATATGGAGAAGTCCATTGGATTCAAGTCTGGTCAGTATGGAGGCCATTGTTGCTAAGAAATGAATTGTGTCAAATTAGCTTTATAGGATGGAGCCGAGGGCTGTAGAAATATGTAACGGTTGGAACCAAATTGTTTATGTGTCCAAGGGATTAGCGTATCGTTCACCTGAGCTCCCTGACCGATGAAAACGAGCGGAGAGCGACCATTTACAGCTACAGTAGCCCAAACCATCGCTTGTTTACGCACAGCAACTTAGTTGTCCAAATTGTCGATGAACTTACCTTCAACCACACACGTTCGTTTTGCTTGTTTACCAAATTTCGCCACTGTGCACGCTTTTCAATGTCTTTGATCGTTGAGTCTTGTTGCCTTTTGTGCCGGTGTTGAATCTTGAACGTTTTGTATCTTGTAAGGCTTCAACTTAAGTTATATTTCAGTATACGGACTACGCTTGAATAGGACACGTTCACCTGTTTAGTCAATTTTGCTGCATTCTCACGTGAATTTCTTTCAATTCATGCTCTTACCTTTCGAATCATTTCTGGTGATGTTGCGAATTTTTTATGACCACCTCCATGGAGTTTTGCGATGCTACCAGGTATCATTGTAAAGTTTAATGGTTCGATACACAAAGATTTTATTAACACGTAAATACTGTAGCTCATCAGCAATAGCAGGTTGCGATTTTCCTACCAAATACAAGCAATTATATTATTACGTTAGAATTCCATTACGAATATTTCTTTTCAATTACGACGTAGTACCATATGCTTCTATATATGCTTCTTCTACGATATGCTGTATGCGGCAGCTACAGCAGCGTGAAGTTGGTAACATTTCCAGTGACGGACACTATATTTCGAGAAACGGACCTGTTAATTGGCGAGCAAGGTCGCGTGATTTTAGATTAGTTTCTTTGGAGTAACTTTAAATTTCCGCTTTATGCCAATAAGACCCCAATAACTTAAAAAAGTGGTCGGGAATTGGATTGTCAGAGTGCGCTTTGTCAGAAGTCATTGAATGTTACTTCACATAAAATAAATAGTTCAAGGCATCTAATTCCGTTGTTGTTTTGCTTACTTACTGTGGAGTTGAGGTTGTTTTCTATACATATCTCTCCATTTCTTCGCGTTTTGTGCCAGTTCTTTAATTTCATCCCATATTAAGCCTTTTTTCCAGTTTCCTCCCTTATCCCATCGTTCCATATTCTTCATGGCTTTCGGTTACAGTCCTTCCCTTGCACTCGCGCTTCTTACACTTTGTGAGTCTGTTTTCCGGCATCCGACACGCATGTCCGAACCACATCAAATGTCCTGCTATTTTATCATTTATGGGTTTAATCTGTAGGTTTTCTTTAATTATAGTCCGGTTAATATAGACATTCAAAGGTACATAAATTCACATCAATCTGGAAGTTTTTTTCCTAAGAGTCACCGTTCCTGAGATATAACATTCAAAAAGTTGTAAGCGTCATAATATGCACACGTTTCCACGCCACCTCTGAGGAAGTGTACTTAGCGCGTTTCTTTTAACGTGGTTTCCCCAGTAGGCTTATTCCACAGGTCTGTTGTGATTCTGTTTAATTGGAAACTATTGCATAATAACAGATATTAGCAAGGGTTGGAATTGATAAAAGCGATGGAAATTAAAAAAACAGTAGAAAAATGTATTCGTCCGATTCATAATCTTCAATTACTTCTTCTTGTTGTTCTTCTTCTTCATCCTGGGTGTGAGTGAATTGCGTCAGTAGCGATGTATCGCATGTCTCTTCGTTGGTAGCAAACGAATCCTCTACTGTTGGTGATTCAACATTAGAACACGACTGGCCTTGACAATTCGTACATGCCAGAGAACAAAACAGTCCAACTTTTTTGCAACCACATTTAGCACTGCATCCTTTTTACTTAGTTGAATTACTTTTTTTAAAAATTTCAGCACATTGAACTAAATCTTGTTTTTCAAACATTTTAAAGACAGACAGACAGACAAGACAGACAAATGCAGATGTCGTATCACAGCCAGTTATTGCGTGTAAAAATAGTACATGATTTTGACACTTTGCAAAAGTTGATAAACTTTTTGATGAATATATTTCCGATCGATTTTAAGCTTTTCCTGGTTTTAAAAAGAAAATAGTTTTTTCAGTTGGAGTTCGAGCAGTGAGTAATACGAGTAAGTCTACCTCTTTACCAACAACAATAGTTGTATTTCAGTCAAATTAAATTGCTCTATTGCTGTTTCAATAATCAGTATATCGGTATCGTTATTAGCTTGTTTAACCAATATATTTTCAGCAGTAAACTTTTCTTTCAACATTGAAATGAACCGAGACTTGTTGTGAGTATTTGCAAGAAATTTCTGTTGACTGGTAGGAACTGTCATAAGTTCATCAAATAAAATATCGGAAGACGAAGATGTTGCTAAAGTTCGACGACGTTGTTTTGCTGCGTTAATATTTGTCGTGCAATCATTATAACCATCAAATCCGATAGTAACTCTGGGACCAAAATGTCCACGTACATACTTAACGTATTTACCAAAAATAACGTTGAATGTTTCTTCGCTATCCCACACAACGCGGTGTAGTAAGTATCCTCCGTCAATGATGTATGTCGCATTAGTGTTGTTAATATCAATATTTACCTTTTCAGTACAATCGTAAATAGCATACTTCTGTGCTTTACGCATCCCGATGTCATCAAACAACGATAAAGGGTACGGAGTCAATTCATATAATTCAAAAAAACTGCGAGGCCTAATTGTAATTTAGACTTAAAAGACCTTGATCGAACAGCAGTCATAATACTATGACAAATATTTGTGCATATTAATTTTAAATGATCTAAATTTGATCGTTTATTATTTAAAATCACTCGTTCCATAAAATATGTCAACAACTCTGGGATGTCATGTTTAAATCTTCAAACATGCGACCTGGTGGAGGGTAGTTAGAATTATCAAACACTGCGGATTGAATATCTTCGCGAATGATAGCTGCAGCTGCTTCTAGGATTCTGAATCGTTCTTCTTTTTTATCCATTTTCATTTTTTCGTACCAGGCTTGATTCAAAATATCATGATGATTGTCTCTTAAGCATATAAATGTTGGTGCTCCTGATTTTTCAGTGCTAATAAGTTTATCACCATACTTTAGTTTTAGTCACAGCTTAATCATCCTGTGACCTAAAGTTCATGTAAGTAAATATTTCCTCCATTACCAGATTCGTAGTTTCGTCTTTAGGACGACCGACTTTAGCCCCAGTGGAAGGTTTCATGCAAGAAATATAGCAATCACGATGATACTTAGCTTCAGCAGCAACTAAATCATATTCAAATTCGATTCGCGCAATAACAGCTTGTGCTATAGCATCGGAACGAGTCCGAGCTACTTCCAGAATTGAATCTTTGAATTGAAGTGTATTTACTTGGCTAATTTGACGGCGAAAATCACAGGATTTTCTTTTCTCATACTCTTCGTTCAATTCCTTGCCGCAAAACTATGTATTTTTTATATTTTAAATGTAAGTTACAATCACGGATAGAAAAATATTTTTACTTATATTACAGCTACAGAGATGTATATAGGTGACGTATTTATGCATATTATGACACTTATAACTTTTTAAACCGTTATATCTCAGGAACGGTGGCTCTTAAGAAAAAAATTATTGATGGCTTTTTTATAGATAATTTTATGATCTACAATTTTTATCTAAAGTAATTTTACGGTAAAACATACCTCTTTGATGACAATCGCGAAAAACCCATTTTTTTGACCTTTGACCTCGAGTCATTTTTTTTCCACCTGCCGGAACGGAACGATCGGGAATTTTGAAATGTTATTTTTAATGATGTTTTGAACAGTTTCACTCACTTCCAGCTTGATATGAATTTATGTACCTTCACTCTTATTTTTCTAATTTGACCGGTCTAATTTGACCAGACTATTATTTGATTTCTGATTCTCTCTTTTTGTTTTGTCCTCTATGTTCCTCAGGAATCTCATATCCACTGTATTTATATGTGTCTTATGTTTTTCTGTCAGAGTCCATCTCTCGTTACTGTACATCATTGTCGTCGAATTTTCATTTTAATCATTGTTGTCTTTATCTCCTTCGGTATTTCTTTCGTTCCAAGGAAAGTAGTCTTCGTTTATTTTTCCTTCCATTCTTCCTTTGTTCTCGATTGTCGACCCTAGGTATTTGTAGCTCTTCACTTGTTCTATTTGCTAATAAATTCGAGGCAATTTGACATACAATCAATACAAGAAAAAACTCCAGACCAAGTTTTTCAGTAAGGCGGTACACAACTTCCATAATATGAATAATTTTCTACTTAGAATCATCAGAGCCTACCTTTACTTTTCACCACCAAGATCTACATCTTTCTTTATGATATCATAAAATTTTCAATTATAAAAAGGCCCACTGAGAGTCATGATCGCCAGGTAACTTTTGATTTTACGATTTTGCTTTAAACTCTGGAATTTCTACATTTCTACAATTCTCTACACACACACATATATATATATATATATATATATATATATATATATATATATATATATATATATATATATATATATATATAAAGTCCCCTCCCAAAAGTCCCCTCCACCCCTTTTATCTTTTGAACGGTTATACTTAAACTAATGAAATTTGGAATGTGAAAATGACTGGACTTAAACTCCTTTTCTAGTGATAACTGATGATGGCGCCACAGTGCCATTGTGACCAATATTTTTATATTTATTATATAGGTATTTAAAATATATAAATTATTGATATATTAAAATTATATTAAAATATTAAAATTTATATATAAGTATTTAAAAGTCCTATTCAACCATACCAATTGTGTTTGGGTTCAAGTCAGTTTTGACGCATTAAATAAATAAATACTAAAATTACAGTTTTGCATATAATTAATACAGTTTTTCAAGTCCGCCTCTGGACAATTGTCAAAAAGTTGACGTGTTTTGTAATTCTCCAACTTATTTTACTGTTTCTGCTTTTACATGGTTTAAATTTTTAAATATTTACTTGAAATCTTTTTGCACGAAATATTTGAGTTTATGAAGAAAGCTCCTTCCAATAAGTCCTCGATATAGGGCGATCGAAATACCTCTCGTTAAAAAGGCGCGCCGTCGCATGAAAATTCTTTCTGCATTCACCAAGCATTACGATAGCTGCTAACTTGTCTTCTAAAGTACGTAACATAATATTTAGAAACGCAAACGTTTCGTGCAAAAATATTTCAAGTAAATATTCAAAAATTGAAACCATGTAAAAGCAGAAAAAGTCAAATAAGTTGGAGCATTACAAAAACGTCAACTTTTTTGACAATTGTCCAGAGGTGGACTTGTGAATCTGTATTAATTATACGCTAAACTGAAATTTTATTATTTATTTATTTTATGCGTCAAAACTACCTTGAACCCAAACAACATTAGTATGGCTTAATAGGTCTTTTAAATCCCTTTCAAATAAAGCCTAAATACCCTGATGGTCAACCCACTAACCAATGCTCATATATATATATATATATATATATATATATATATATATATATATATATATATATATATATATATATATATATATATGGTGGGAGTCTACTGATATGTCCATAGAATTTAACCTTCTTTTTCTTATGTCCGCCGCTACGTTGTACATTCTCTCTGTGGTCTTTCGAGAATGTAGTCTGTATTCTTCTTCTGTGTATATATATATATATATATATATATATATATATATATATATATATATATATATATATATATATATATATATATATATATATATATATGCGGCATATAACATGCGGCAAAAATTAAAGGGGTTATTCCTTGATCTATTCTAAGAATATTTTGTTGTATGATGATTTTTGAAAAGCCCCTTTGTTTCGAAGATACAGGGTGAACAAAATTTACGACATTAACATTGTA
Organism: Cosmopolites sordidus; assembly: GCA_031761425.1. NCBI lineage: Eukaryota > Metazoa > Arthropoda > Insecta > Coleoptera > Curculionidae > Cosmopolites > Cosmopolites sordidus. Next base: position 25,511 of record JARFXV010001144.1, read on the forward strand.
TTATCAAAAAGTACATGTAAAGTTGCTCAATCTACAATAAATGTTCGAAATGACTTCCTCCAGCCTTGATACAAGCATTCAATCTTCTCGTCATTGACTGCCGAAATATTTAAAACACACCAGGGTCGTTTCTAATTGAGTTACACCCAGCAATTATCCGATTTCGTAAATCATCCAAATTCTTCAATGGTGTAGCGTAAACTAATGACTTCAGATATCCCCAGAAGAAATAATCCTGGTGGTTTAAGTCCGGGGATCGAGCAGGCTATGCGTGTGGCCCACTTCGACCAATCCAGCGATATTCGTATGTAGCTGTTAAAAAATCAAGAGCAACCAAACTGAAATGTGGTGGTGCCCCACCGTGCATAAACCACATTTCATGCCTTATTGCCAATGGTACATCTTCCAGAAACTCAGGCAACGTTGCTTCCAAAAAGTTGCGATACATCTCGCCAGTAAGTCTTTGTGATAGAAATACCGGCTCAATTAGATAGTCAGCTACAATTCCAACCCAAACATTCAATGAGAACTGATGTTGAAAACTATTTTCGCATACCTCATGGGGATTTTCATCTGCCCACTCATGGTTATTATGAAAATTCTTTATTGCGTTTCTTGCGAAAGTGGCTTCATCGGTGAAAAGAATTTGTGTCAGGAATAGAGGGATGCGAAGTAAAGTTTGCAATATTCATTGACATAATGCAATACGTGGAGGGAAATCAACAGGTAGTAGTGCCTGAAACGCGTTGAATGTGGCATGGATACAACAAATTGTCCTAAAGAATTTTCCAAACTGTCCAGTGACTCACATTCAAAATATTTGCAATTTTTCGCGTAGAACTACCAGGCTCTTCCGCTATCATGTCCATCACATTCTGTTCCAATTGTACCGTTCTTACAGTCAGTGATCTTCCTGACTATTCAGTTCGTTTTAATGTACCTGTTTCACGAAGACGTCGATGAATGTTTTCGAGGATTTTTCGGTCAGGGACATTACGGGCTGGAAATCGTTCACTGTACAATCGCCTAGCTTGTAATGCATTACCATCAGTAAGTCCATATATAAAGTGCATGTCAGTCATCTCGGCGTTTGTATACATTATGATAGAGGACTTCACTTACTATTTACGATACGTCAAACAGCCAAACGTCACTCAATCTATGTAAACAAATGCGACCGATGAAATTCACTTACTAGATAACACAGCCGCTCGAAGATCGAAAAAAAAATTTTTGTACTTGATAAACTCATTGACGTACACCCTACTTTTATTTACATTAATGATTTCAACAAATATCGAATATGGTTGTCGCAAGTTTTGTTCGCCCTGTATCTTCGAAACAAAGGGGTTTTTCAAAAATCATCATAGGACAAAATATTAGAATAGGATAAGGAATAACCCCTTGCATTTTGCCGCATGTTTACCTAACACCCTGTATATAAATATATATGTATATATATATATATATATATATATATATATATATATATATATATATATATATATATATATATATATATATATATATATATATATATATATATTGATTTTTTAATTTATTTAAAATTAGCCTTAATCAAAACAATTAAATTTAAAAAATATTTATATTTAAAAAAATGTGACAAAAAGAAACAAGCATAAAATTAATTTATAATAGACCTATAAAACATTTATTGTTGCATAAATTATCACAAAATGTCTAAATATACTCTGTTGCAAAAAGAAGGGTCACCTATCAGAAAAATATGTCTTTAATTTAAAAACTGTGGGTGTTGTAGCCCACTGTTAAGACTGATTATTGATAAAAGCTTCAGTAAAGAAAGTTGAATCCTCTTTTTTTTCGATAGATCCCAGCATTGGTGTAGATTTCATAACATTACTTGGGCGAATATAAAGATTACAGCTTTTCGATAACACAGCTTCGAGCTGCGAATAACCAAGATGAACCACAGATCAACAGGATAGAAGACTGAGGTTACCTTTTCCTTTATCTATTATTAATATCGTATTAGAACTGAAGGAGGTGATCTACAAGAAGATTAAAGTATGCGAAGGGTTAATGGTTTTGATTAGAATTTAAAAATTAAAACTTTATTTCTTCAAGGTCTTTTAAATGTTTAATCTGCCTTTATGAAGGTCTGAATTATATTCGAGAACTGAACGACCTTGCAATTTGCAATTTGTGTCAAATTTCTTTGACTTTATATATACTTTTAAAGCGTGTTTTTCTCTCTATTTAACTGTGGTATATAAGTGTCGTTTAAATTAGACCGAAAAGCTGTTGAAACTACTCCCGCTCTCAACTATACGTTTGGCCCAGAAACTACTAATGAATGCACTGCAAAATGGTGGTTTTAAACATTTCATAGCGGTGATGAAAGTCTTGAAGAAGATGAGCGTAGTGGTCGGCCATTGGATGTTGACAATGACTAACCGAAGGTCCTTAGTCGAAGCCAATCAGCGTACAACTGTTCGGGAGCTTGCCTCTAAATTAGGCGTAACGCACGTGACGATTTCCAACCGTATGCAGGAGATTGGAAAGTCAAAAAAATTCCTCATCAATCGCGAGTTTGTCTTCCGAAATCGCCTAGACTAAATTTTCAATCGAATTATGTAGCTGCGCGGTGTATTTGCGTCGCAACCTCGTGCGAACTACTCTAATTTTACAGGAATTGATTTATTGCCTTTTTGCATGACGCACGACCGTTGGTTAAGCATTTACATAGTTTGTATGTATCATTATTCAAACGAAGTTTGATTAGGGAGAATTTTCGTCATTTTCCTGAGTTTAATTATGTAGTGATATGTACAGTCAATGTACATATAACTAATTTTGACATAAAAATAATTAATCAAATTTAATAAATAATAATTTTAAAATCTAATGCCGTCCACAGGCCAAGATATATAAATATATATATATATTTATGTATAGATATATAAATAAGATAGATATATAAAAGATATATAAATATATATATATATATATATATATATATATATATATATATATATATATATATATATATATATATATATATATATATATATATATATATATATATTATATATATATATATATATATATATATATATATATATATATATATATATATATATATATATATATATATATATATATATATATGTTTCTAAATCATTCCGGGTGTCGATCCGTTGATTCTGTGAAGAGTCAAGAGTCACGACGTTTCGCCAAAATCGCATTTGGCATTTTCAAGTGTTGTCCACATCGACTGAAGAGTCCAACTGACGTGTACGGATCATTGTGGTCGCTTTTATAGCCGGACGGCAACTGCGCAGATTAAATCGGGGTAGTTCGGAACTATTTGCGGCGCTCGGCAACGCTGTCGGGCGTCCGTTTAGTGATTTTTCTACCTCGCCACGTTGCCGCGTTTCTTCTTTTTTCAGAAGGGATTTCCATACTTTTGGAATGTTGCCAGCGTCGGAATACGAAATCCACCCCAGAATACAGTTCACTCTAGAAGTCGAACAGGATAGAAAACTGCTGTTTTTAGATCTCCTTATCACAAGGAAATTTCTGGAACCCTCGAATACACAGTGTATAGAAAACCAACTCACACCGATCGATACCTCAACGCTAAATCCTATCATCATCCTTCTCAAATCCAAGCAGTAGCGAACACCTTGATTTCAAGATCCTCCCGACTGACACTACCAGATACACGAAGCGAATAACTACCAAAAATTTCCACAGCTCTTAGACAAAATGGATATTTAGAAAATTGTATCAGGATGGCAATTCGCCGTCAGGAAAACCAAACACGAAGAACAACAGGGGATCATGAACCAAATACACTAAAGGTCCTGCTACCATACGTCAAAGGAATCACAGATAGGATAGGCAAACTACTAAGGAAACATAAGATCAGAACAGCCTACAAGCCGCACAAAACTGTCGCAAACATCCTAAAAAACCTCAAGGACAAAGTTAGACTGGAAAATCATGGGGCGTATGGTATATATTGTTCTGACTGCAATAGATCATATATAGGACAAACAAGCAGACGAATATCGGCCAGAATACAAGAACATAAAAACAACTTAAAAAACAAACAAACCACTTCAGCTCTGTTCCAGTACCAAGGAGCCAAAGAAATAGCGAATATTGAAAACTACAAGGTCCAAACAATCAGAGAAGCCCTTAAAATAGAAGAAAGGGTTGAGTTAAATACGCGAAACGACGCTTGCAACATTCCAAATGTTTGGAAATCCCTTCTGAAAAAAGAGGAAACACGGCAACGTGGCGGCGAGGTAGAAAAAATGAATAAACGGATGCCCGACCGCGTTGCCGAGCGCCGCAAATAATCCCGAACTACCCCGATATAATCTGCACAGTTGCCTGCCGGCTATAAAAACGAGCACAACGACCCGTGCACGTCAGTTGGACCCTTCAGTCGAAGCAGACAGTACTTGATAATGCCAAATGAGATTTTGACGAAACGTCGTGACTCTTATTGATTACTTATTGACTCCTAATGATTTAGAAGCATATATATATATATATATATATATATATATATATATATATATATATATATATATATATATATATAGTGTCTTAATTATTCACACACATACATATGTATGTACATATTTGATATTTTTCTGTTTTCAAGTGTAACCCCTTCGATGTCTCCTACAATGTGTCCATCCTTGCTTTTTGGTTGTCTTGTTTAGAGTTCTTTCTTATTTTTGGTTCCTTGATAGAAGTTTCTTATTTCAGTATTCTCATATCTTTTTTGAATTTGCTCTAATTTTTTATCCAGCTGTTCTCGTTTCTTGCCCCTACATAACATTTTCACAACTTTCCTTGCTGCTTCATGTTGTCATTTTGTTCTCCAGTATCTCTTGCCATACCAATTTCTTCCTCTTAATTGCTTTTCTGCGATCTTCATCGAACCAATCTTTCCCCTTACTTTTTCCATCTATTTCTAGGTATTCGTGTATCAATTCCTTCACTTCTGCTTTTAACTCTTGCCACTCCCTTTCAATACTATCTTGTTTTTGTATATTTTTTGTCATTTCTGTTTCAAATTCATATTGTCTTACATCAAATTTGATCATTACTTTTTATGACTGAATTATTTATTAGTATCTCTTCCTTGATGCCTTACTATATATATATATATATATATATATATATATATATATATATATATATATATATATATATATTTCACAGAGCCCAATAATATCCAATAATATAAGCCAATAATATAATGGGCTCTGTGAAACACGAAGAAAGGGTGAAGAGTTAATCAAACTGGAACCAACTGGACACGTACTCTACACTCGAGGTACGGAAAATGGCCAATGTGGCGGAATTGGATTCCTCGTCAATCGACAGCTGAAGGACAGTGTGGTAAAATTTGAAAGTACATCCGACCGATTAGCCCAATGCGTCATTCAGCTGAATAAAAAGTTTAGGCTTCAAATCGTTCAAGCTTATGCACCAACTATAAGCCATAAAGATGAGGAAATTGAGGAATTTTATGATGATGTGGCCCAGCTTTTATACAAGGAGAAATGTAGGTACAAAATTCTGATGGGTGATTTTAATGCCAGAATTGGAACAACAAGAACAGACGAAAATGCAACTGGCCCATATGGAACTGGTGAGTGAGACAATAGAGGTGACAGATTAGTTGATTTTGCTGAAGGACAAGAACTATATATTATGAATTCATTCTATAAAAAAAATATCAGCAGAAAATGGACATGGAAAAGTCCATCTGGGCTCACAAGCGAAATTGACTACATCATGACCAACGATAAAACAATTTTTACCAATTGTACCGTCCTTAACAATTTTAATGTTAGAAGTGACCACCGAATGGTACGAGCAAGGGTTCGGATTGACTGTCGAAAAGAGCGCGAAAGAATGGTAAGATCAAGGAAGGGCAAGGTGGATTCTGGAAGACTGCTGGAGAGGGGATGCGATTTTGAGATTGCTTTGTCAAACCGGTTTGCTGCGTTACAAGATCCAGAGGAGGTGGAAATATCAGTTCAATATGAAGAAATCGCCAACAATGTACTTCAAACGGCTGCTTCAATAGCACCAGAAGAAAAATGTCTCAAACAAACAAAAATCTCCAGTGAGACAATTGATTTAATAAAGAAACGACGAGCAATGAGAAATGCAGGTAGTCCTTTTGGAAGGGTCGAGTACACTGAGCTCTGCAAAACTATAAGAAAACGTATCAGAGAGGACACGCGCCGATTCAATATGCAGCTAGTGCAAAAAAACCCTGGAAGAAAACAAAGGAATTAACAAAGCTAAACAGAAGCTGAGAAACAAAAGAAAGCAAATATATGCTTTAAAGCGTGAGGATGGCACAGTGTGCAGGGCACGTACCCAAATGTTAGAGATTGTCAGAAGGTTTTATTCCCAGTTATATGAAGATCAGAGCCAGTCAAGGACAGCAATACCCACGGAAGAACAATATATAATGCCAGATATCCTAGTGGAGGAAGTAACAAATGCTATAGAATTGATGAAGAACGGCAAGGCTCCAGGAAAGGATAATGTAACTGTCGAAATGCTAAAAGCTGGTGGTCGGACGTTACATAAAACACTGGCAAAATTATACTCAAAATGCCTCAAAGAACAAAAAGTACCTGACTTATGGAAAAATGCAGAAGTGATCCTTTTACACAAAAAAGGAGCACAGGAAGATTTAAAGAACTACCGTCCAATAAGCCTCCTATCAGTGATGTACAAAGTTTTCACTAAGATAATTTCTAAAAGAATATTAAAAAAACTGAATGACGCACAACCAAGAGAACAAACAGGATTCAGAAGTGGATTTAGTACAATGGATCACATCCAGGTTGTACAGTAGCTCATAGAAAGGCACAACGAATACACCATACCACTGTGCTTGGCTTTTATCGACTATGAAAAAGCATTTGATTCCATCTCAAAGCATGCGATAATGGATGCACTGCTTAGCCAAGGTGTAGAGAGAGCCTATGTAAACCTATTAGAATCGATATATGATGGAGCTACAGCCACAATTCACCTTGATGATCTTGAAGTGGGAATTAATATAGAACGAGGTATACGGCAGGGTGACGCAATATCGCCTATTCTTTTCTCGGCTGGGCTTGAAGAAGTATTCCGTAAACTGGATTGGGAACAGGATGGTGTAAAGATCAATGGTGCAAACTTAAACCATCTTAGATTTCCAGATGATATTATTCTCATTTTACAAGACCCAGAGGAGCTGCAAAGACGCATACAAGAACTGCAAAGAGCTGGCGAACCATTTGGCTTGAAAATAAACCTGAAAAAGAGTCAGGTTATGTTCAATAACTTCGCTAAGGACAGAAGAATTTCAGTTTTAGGAAGGGATTTAGAGATTGTGGACAGCTTTATATATCTTGGGCAGAGGATTTCAATGGAGGGGAATACCGCCCGGGAGGTGGAAAGGCGTGTTAAATGTGGCTGGCAGGCATTTGATAGGCTCAATATAGTGTTTAAGAGCAGACTCCCACTTTGCCTGAAAAGAAAAGTATTCGATCAGTGCGTTCTACCTGTTATGACATACAGAAGTGAAACCTGGACACTCACATCGCAATCAATTCAAAAACTTCGGGTAGCACAGAGGGGAATGGAAAGATGTATGCTTGGCATTACAAGACGAGACAGAAAGTCCTGCGCATGGATCAGGAAACAAACAAAAGTCTGTGACATCATTGGAAGAGTAAAACAATTGAAATGCAGATGGGCAGGCCATATAGCGAGGCGATGGGACGACAGATGGACCAAGGCAATCCTAGAGTGGATACCGCTTGATCGCAAACGTCCGCGAAGAAGACCGAAAGCACGATGGCTTGATGACATCGTTAAGTATATTGGACCCGAGTGGCAGAGGAAAGCCCAGGACCGTGAGGGTTGGAAGCATGCTGAAGAGGCCTTCATCCTGCAGTGGATCGATACGGGCTGATGATGATGATGATGATATATATATTTATATATATATATATATATATATATATATATATATATATATATATATATATATATATATATATATATATATATATAGTGTCGTTTATACACATACATATATATGTACATATTATATAGTATATACATTTTTCTGTTTTCAAGTATAACCCCAGCAGAAAATCCTTTGCCGATAGTTGTTTTGCCAATTATTGCTGTATACTTGTTTGACATTGGCAAAAATGTATGGATTATAATGGCTTTTATTTCGACTAATAAAGTTCTGTATGAGAAACCGCAATAACGTTATTAACAACCTAATAGTTTAACTTTTAGTAAGTTTTTTGCTTCGAGGTATATTACTAGACATATTATGATAATTAATTTCAAGGCAAACAAAAGCAGTTGAAAGTAGATTATCTACTTTAAAGTTTTAACTCAGTGTTTAAAGCCTAACGAGTATTTTAGTTGTCGTGACGGTAAACGTAACATAAGTAAATCAGAAAACTTAAAAAATGGCACATTGATTTTTTTTTAAATGTATCTTTGGACTTATTTCGGTACAATTTTTTTACAAGCAACAGAACTTATTCGCAAAAAAATAAATATTTTAAATATGTGTATGTAACAATTATCTAATTAGAAGGCATTTTAACAAGTAAGGAATTAAACTAAACAATATAATAGATTGATTAAAGCTTAAGTAAGAAGCACCATTACATCTATCGGAGTAACATCCACAGTTAGCTTTATAGATAAAATCGGTATCTTTTTTACCACAGAAATCAATTTTTGATGTGTTGTCGTCAATAATCCATCCACAGCTGCGAATTACTCGCGTTTCTTTAGTGTCCACAACTAAAAAAAAACAAGAAAATATATTTTTGTTAATATACCAGCTTTTTTTTTTAATCAAGATAAATTAAACCGAGGATTTTTTAGAGGACTTTTCATATTATTATTATTATTGACCTATAATTTCAATTCAGGTCATTCAGAAAACCTCTCAGCTTGTTTCATTTAGCTCAGAACTTTAAAAACCATGTTGGAAGAACACTGCACGTTGTGTTGCAACTGATTTCGAAACACCAAGAATGTCCAGGTTCTTTGAAAAGGTTTTGCTTATTAGGTTTTCGGATGATGTAATAGTTTCGGTTAATAATGTTGATTTTGCTAATAGATGGCGTTACTAATACATTTGTTGGTATAGACTAATGACAACTATGGCGTTTTTTATAGTAAAAATATGCTATCAAAAGTCATTTCCTTTGAAGAAAACGCCTGCTGAACGTTATGGATTGTTGATTGAACCTTATGGTGAACATGATCTAACTTAAAAAACTTGTGAACGATGGTTTAAACGTGGTTATTTTGATATAAAAGATAAGGAGCCTCCAGGACAGCCGAAACAGTTTGAAGATGCAAATTTTCAAGCATTATTGGATAGAGACCCAACACATACGTTGAAATAATTAGCAGAAGCGTTGAATGTTGCCCACTCCGCCATTTCCGAACGTCTACACGCATTGGGTAAGATCCAGAAGGAAGAAAAGTGGGCTCCAGTCGAATTGGAGGAAAGCTAGACTTTCTAGACAGAAAAGGAAAGGTTTTTGCATCGAATTATAATAGGTGGTGAAAAGTGGATGTTTTGACAACCCAAAACGCAAAAAATCATGTATAGACCCAGGCCAGCCTTCAACATTATAACTAGTAGGCAAGTACTAGATGACTTTGTAAAGATGACTTTGCTGTGTATTCGGTGGGATAGTAAAGGAGCTGCGTATTACGAACCGGTGGAACTATTACTGGCGATCCATACCGATAATAATAGATAAAATTAAACCAAGCTTTGAAGGAAAATCGATCAGAATATGCTCAAAGATACGATAAAGCCATTTTTCCACATAACAATGTTCTGCTCCATTTTATATCCACCCGCCGCATTCACCGGACTTAGCCCCTTCGGACTGCAACTTATTTCGATCGATGCAACACGAATGTTCAGAACAACACTTAAATTCTTAGGAAGAAGTAAAAATTATTAGCCTTTCGACGGATATAATAAGAGGCAGTACCTCTATTTTATGTATTTTGTCTCTTTCGATTTATACAGTGCAATGTCAACTACCCTTTTCTGTTTTTTGCAAGTTAAAACAATATTCGGCTTGTTATAATCAACCTTCTGAGCTCTTATAATTGGTCTGTCCAAGTAAAGAATATGTTCGCTGATTCAAGTACATAAAATGAGTACTTACGATATGGTGGAGGTGCCATATCTAATAGCGAGTACTTTGGTAGTGTATAATATTTTCGTCAGCTGGTTATGTCGGTCTAAGTAAATAATGGGTGGGGCGGGGGCGAAAAGATCATCTTCCAATAAGGCGTTCAATTGTTTTTCCCACAGTGACAGTGTGATGGGTCAACTCGATACGACCTGAATATGCCATAGCTAATAATTTAGTTGGGCCAAGAAGAATTATGCGTTTTATATTGGATCAAATAACCCAGCTTAGATAAGCGTATCTTTCCGCATGATGCATATTTAAGATCAGGCGGATACAGAATTGGTACTCTTGATCCAGTTTGTTTGGCTTCTCTGCGGCTTTAAATACCTTCTTTAGAGATGATTCTATGGCGTCATTGTATTTTCTTTTTTGATCTTCCAGATCTTTAATTTGACATGGAGGATCTGCTTCGGTATCCTAGAGTCCTGTACTCTTTGGCAATGACCTAACTATCTCCGCTGAACTTTATTATAATATGTGCCTTTCGCAATTCTTTGTTCTTTCTAACTTATCTTAAATAGCACTTGCAAAGCTCTCTGTTTCTGGGTATAACCATCCATCAGTAAAGGATTTAGGATTTCTTCAATGCATCATTTATTGTTTCAGTCCTTACACAAAATCCTTCAGTCTGTTTACTTAGGTTCAGTGGAGGTAAATGCCGATATTCCTTGGCATTCAATTTTATTAGTGTCTAGTCTGATCTCATGAAGTGCTTTTCATTCTATCCTCCTGTCTTCAGCCTCTCAAGCTTCTCAGAATGTATAGCCTCTTTGTATACGAGTTTAGATGTAACCACTGGAACTTTATCTATGTCCACTGTGACTATCCAGTTTATCAAGATCCTCTTCAAATCATTTAACAATGCCAAAGAAATGTCCAGTCGTTGATCGCTTCAATGATATTCTTAGTGTTCAGTTTGGTGTTTAAAATTTGTGTAAGTCTTTTCTGGTACAAAGTGGAAAAGTCACGAAATAGTGTGAAAATCTGGATCAGAGAGATGCCAGAAAGACGGAAAAATGTGCAGTTAGCGATGGCGAATACTTTGAATAAACCATTTTTTACCTTTCTTCCAAATTAAATGTGTTTTTTAAGAACAAATTTATTTGCATGGGGTGGTTTGTTTTGGAGTATACTAAAGTCAGTCAATCCAATGGATATACTAATGGATATATTCGTGATATTTACATCTAGTTCTTTATTTGTTTCTTACCATAAGTAACAAATTTCCTACAAAATGCCTCTTGTTTATCAAAATTTCCTGTACATTCTTTAAGAAACAAACTGGTTGTAGAGTTTTTTCCAATATCTATACATCTACGATCTTCGGCTGAGTTACATTGAAAACATTTTATGCTAAGTCCTAAAAAAATATTAAACTAAATACATTTATTTTGTATTTTATTGAAATTATAAATATCTCTAATATTTATAAATATTACCTGTAGGAATAAAAGCTGCAAGTGTAATTACAATTGTTTTAAAATCCAGGATCATTTTAATTCCCTTTCTAAAAATAAAAAAATATCATTGTTCACTTGAAATTTATCGAGTGTAGTGGTATTATGTCTCGTAACTAGTTTCGGAGCATCTACTTGTCATCAAGTAAACTTGGTTGACTTTTTAATGTAGAAATAAAATGTTTGGTGTCGATTTGAGCTTGCCTGATGAGAAGTGAAAGCTCCGGAAAGTGTTAATGTTAAAAACTAATGTTATGTTGTATTTTATATTTCTATATATTTAAAAATTATGAAGTTTGGATTCACAGATAAGATTTAAAAATCATTTTTATCAGTTTATGCAAATATTTAACGGTATATTTAATTAATTGCATTGTTTGAGAGTATTATGTATTTAGCCGTCCCTCAACAGATTTTAAAATGTATAATAATTTGCGAAATGTGAACAAATTTTATAAAACTTTACTAGTTTTATTTGCTTAAAAATGGCGAATGCGCTGGCAATACATATTTTTGATAATTATCATTTTCGTCAGGGGATATTTGAATTTTTGCCCTAATTTCAAAATTGAATCGCTTTAGCGCGTATATTTTCATAAAATTGAACACTTTGCCACTCAGTTTCTTTAACTTTAGGATTTTATTTCATAAAGTCATTATAAATGTTCAATGAAAGACTTTTCTAGTCTAATTTCCACTCTGTTATATTTATATTAGACGCGTTCTTTTATTCTTAGACGTATATTTCTAATAAAAAATTAAATACCAGAAAACAAACTGCCCTAAATAATGGTTTTGTGGATAGGGTTTTGGTGGATAGGGATTGTGGATAGGGTCTCCCTATTCTTTTCCACCAACAAACGAAACATATGCCCTTCGATGTAAGGGATGGATGGGAAATACTCATTTGGACGGAGACACAGGTTGTTGTGTGTTCCACATAAGATTGTTAAATCCAGCAGTTTCGGTGCATAATCCCGACTACTGTTGTCTCGTTGGACGCAGACCAAAGACTGAATGTATTCATACTGATCTAGTAAATTAACTAAAATTAACTAAAATTAGTATTAAGTGAGACCCGATCGTGTACCCATGGCTACTGATAAAGTTCATTTACGCCACACGTATTTTATACGAATTCCAACAAGGAAGAAATGCTACAGAAACGTGTAGATACTTATTGAAAGCGTTTGGTGAAGGTACAGTTTCTGATAAAACATGCAGAGGACGGTTCGAAAAATTTCAAATAGGTGATTTCGACCTTTCTGATAAGCCACACTCTGGACGACCATCTTTGATCGACAACGATACTGTCAAAATCATTTTAGAGCAAAATCCTTGTTTGACAACATTGGAAATTGCCGAAAGGCTTGATTCAGCCCAACAAACCATTTCGGACCATATTCGGAAGCTACGATTGGTGTGAAAATATTCGAGATGTGTGTCACATGAGTTAAGTGAGAAGCATTTGAATGATCGAGTCATCATATGCACATCTCTGATTGCACGTGAACAACATCGAACCCTTCTTGGACCCGGATGATAACTGGGGTAAGAGAATGTTGTGTATATGGTAGGATATTCGAGGACCAATACATTTTGAGCTGTTGAAACCGAACGTAAAGCTAAATTCGAAGAGATGCTGTCAGTAATATATATATATATATATATATATATATATATATATATATATATATATATATATATATATATATATATATATATATATGTATATGATATCGTTAAACGGTATAGTGCGGTTCAAGATATATCATTGTCCGAATGGCTGCAATAAACTGTTAACAACCTCTGTCGTAACGAAACCCGGCAAAGTTACAAAAAACGTAAACACGACCGGGCTTAATAAAATAACAGGTAAAACGATAAAATTAATTTTATATCTGGTTTAGTAGTTTATTCTTTTCTTAAACAGTGCAGTTCTATAATTTCGATCGTATTTTTATTATTCCAAATGAGCTAAAAATGTGGCGTTCTTGGCAAGATAATGATCATTGTGCATCCGATAGTGCTTATTTTAAAAGGAAACATTTATCGTCCGATGCTAAGCAAATTGTTAAAAATGTGTATGTTTCTTAATTGAATAGGGGGCTTAATGTAAATAGAGGCACAGCCAAAAACTCTTCATTAACGAAAACGCCATTATCTATAGTTAAAGATATTGCGACGAAGTCAATTAAGGCCAAAAAAGTTCGTAGCGATTCTGGTAAAAACAAATGTGTTGACGAAAGCGAAGACTTAATTCGAAGCAAAATTTATGCTATGTATGAAAAGCAAACTGTGCCTGCATTGCATTCATTGCAACAGCGACTAAGGAAAGATTTTTTTTTTATTTATAAAACATCCCTGAGGAAGTTTTCCAAAATTACAATCTGACCAAAGTTGATCAATGAGTAATGTTGTACAAACCTAAGTTACTACAAAAGAAAAGGTGATTTTAAGAACTTACTCACTAGTATCCCTTAAATTAAATCCAATAACTTAATTACACCAATATTAACGTATACACCAGCACTATGCTCTGCTTTTTTACTAACACAAACGTTCATACCAACTCAAAGGGTTTGGTCCTCTTAAGTCTTCTGATTTGACTTGCATTATCAAGGAGCTGGATGGCCTCGACATTGACGTGCTGAAGAAGTCGCTGCTCGTGACTCTGGGCAAATCTGCTAATGGTCTGGGTAACGGTGTCCATTTCCAAGTCCCTATGGAGGTCACTGTTTCTGAAATACCAAGGGGCATTTGCAATGTTCCTTAGTACTTTGTTTTGGAATCGCTGGATTATTTCCAAGTTGTTCTTTTTGGCACAACCCCACAGCTGGATGCCATATGTCCATACGGGCTTTAGAATTTGTTTGTACAAGAGTACTTTGTTGTAGACTGATAGAGGGGAATTTCGTCCAAGCAGCCAATACATTTTTCTAAATTTGATGTCAAGTTCTTCTTTTTTCTTTTTGACATGAGCCCTCCAGCGTAGCTTGGCATCTAATGTTATACCCAAATATTTTGCAGTATTAGCATATGGTACTTGGATATTATTTATACTAACGGGGATATGTTGATTTCTTTTGTTCGTAAAATTAATATGGGCGGATTTAGACTCATTTAATTTGATTTGCCATTGCTTAGTCCAGTTGTTAATTTTATTAACTGAGGTTTGCAGGTTTATTGCCGCTTCTTCGTGGTCTACGCCTACAGCCATAATAGCAGTATCGTCAGCAAATGTTGCTATCGTGTCTGGGTCTAATTCAGGAATATCACTGGTATATAATAGGTAAAGGACTGGTCCCAATACACTACCTTGCGGTACTCCTGCTTTAATATTTTTTATTTCAGAGTATGACTAAGGAAAGATGAAACCAACCAACCTTTGCAGCAAACCTTTGAACAAAACCAACCTTTGCAGCAGAACTGGCCTTCGGAGAATATTATCTTTAATGGGTTTTGTATATCGGACCATTAATAAAAAAATTAACCGAGGTGCCCGATACTTGATGGAAATTCATTTTAAATAAATAAACAAAGATTAATATCGAAACATTTCAAAACAAACAATAGTCTAGGACACCTCATTAAAAACAATAAAAGTTAAACAAGTAAACTGTATAAATCAGGAGTTTATTTAATTGAGTGCGGGTCGTGTCCAAAAGTCTGTGTTGGACAAACAGGAAGCTCTTTCTCTATTAGGCTCAACGAACATAAAAGAAGTTATATTAAACAACAGAATAATTCTTATTATGCTAACCCTTAATGTTAGAAAATCATACTTTCAATGATAATTTTAATATGTTACATAATGAGAATAAATCCAAAAAATTAAATTTTAGAGAGCCTAGAAAACAACAAAAGAAATAATTTGGGTATTTTGTTAAATGACCAGTTAGACTTGAATGGTTCACCGTTATTAAACTTATATTGTTCTAGACCTTGACAAAAAATAGATTTCCCCACTATCATGTTTTATGATATTATTAGGTCGATGGTCACTTTAGGTTGTGGTTACTTTTCTCACTGTTAGTTTAGTATAGTTTGTATTTGGAAAAGGCACTGTGTGTCGAAACAATTGTCATAAATACAATTTTAAATATAGTGGAAATTTTTAGATATTAATCTTTGTTTATTTACCACTAATAAAATGCAAATATTACTGCAATCACGACGATTGCGACGATGGCTGTTTGACTACTTAAACTCTATAAAAAAATACATATTAGAAAATCGTCCCATTATCTACCTTGATGAAACATGGTTCGATACGCATGAGGCGCCAGCAAAAGGATGGGTACATACATCAAGAAAATACCAAACCAAAGCCCCAGCAAACAAGGGAAAAAAAATTTCCATTTTACATGCTGGTTCCGAGGATGAATGGGTTCCAAATTGTTTACGGTTGTCCTCCAAAAATATTAAACATTCATCTTTGGAGCCTTTTGCCCAATGTGCCTAAGGAAAGCGTAATTGTTATGGACAATGCTGGAATACGGAAACCCAATAAGGTTGTATTGGTGATTAGAAACGAAAAAATGGTATTTTATGAACAGAATATTGAGCGTAATAGAGGTAATAGCAAGAAAATGTGGCGAATGTTGAAAGAATTGCTGGGGAGTGGCAGAAAGTCTGACGTGTTTGAGGATATTGTTTTCCGAAGGAGTTAGAAGAGAATTTTAACAATTTTTATGCTGAAAGTATTCGGGATATAGTTCGAGCCATTTCAAATTAGATTCAAACATTTGACAGTATCGTTGCCATCCATTCAAGCGAAGAAAGTTTGGATCAATTTGATTTATTAACATTATCTCAATTAAGAGATATTGTAATGAATTTAAAAAATAAGTCCACATCTGATGATATAAGTAATATAAAATTTTTAAAGGGCGTATTTCAGCAGATGGGTTATCCATTACTGCATTTAATCAATACGTCGTTGTCCAGTGGTCGAGATCCGTGGAAAGTGAGCATCATTGTTCCAATACCAAAGGTTGAAAACCCTGTATTAGCAGAGGATTTTAGGCCAATCAATCTATTGCCGATTGTTGACAAAATATTGGAAATAGTGGTGTGTAGACATTCACATTTCATCAGATTTCGTGATAAACATTCATGCCAGTCTGCACTGCGACATCTTTGTACGAAATGGCGCCAAGGTATTGGTGACGATAATGTTGTGATTGGTGTATTTGTAGACCTGAGACGTGCATTTGAGATTATAAACAGAGAAGATCTGATTGTGAAGCTACAATATTACGGAGTGAAATCTTGTGTTATAAAATGGCTTAAACATTCTCAGTGACCGTTTTCACCGAACAAAAGTAAATGGTGCTATATCAGGAATTCTGAAAAATGATATTGGTATCCCACAAGGGAGCGTATTAGGTCCCTTTTTGTTTCTTATATACATCAATGATCTGTATAAGATTTTTAAAAAATTAGACTGAAATTTGTTTGCAGAAGATACGCTCCTTTCAATAACGGGACAGAATCATGACCAAATGGTGAAAGATCTTAATTTAGATCTCTCTATATTAGATAATTGCCTATGTGTGAATAAATTAAAATTAAATTCTGAGAAAACAAAATATATGATTCTGGGAAAGAGGAGTATTTACAAATCGTTTATTGATAAAAATTATAATATTTACATTGGGAAGAATAACATTGAAATCCTAGATCAAATTAAATATATATGTGTAATTCTTGATTCTCAGTTGAAGTTATGGGTTCATGTAAATTACATGAGTAATAAAATAGGTAAAAAATAGGGTTCTTTCGTAGAATATCACATAATTTAAGTAATTGGTCAACATTGTTAATATATAATACCATAATTTATCCCCATTGTAGTTATTGTAGCTCTTTGTTGCTAGGTTGTAATAAAAATGAAATAAATAGATTGCAAATTTTACAAAATAAGGCAATGCAAATTATTTTGCATTGTGATAGGTATACACCATTGGATTTGATGTTGCGCTCTTTGGGCTGGTGCTCTGTGTGGCAGGGTATTGATATGGCAGTATTGTTATGATTTTTAAAATTAAAAATAACTTAATGCCTGCATATCTTGGAAGGTACTTAATAGCGCGATTCGAAAAACACCAATGTAACATTCGCTCAAGGGAGGATTTCCATATAAATTTTGTACGTAGTACCTATATGCAGAAATTGCTTTTTGGGAATGGTATTCTGCTGTTCAATGGTCTGCCTGCAGAACTAAAAATTATAGAGAGTTTGCAAAGGTTTCTAGATATAATCCGTAAACATTACTTGGCAAAATAGGTTAGTTTGTTGTTAAAAGTAGGTAGATATGTTTGATTTTGTATAGACTAGTATGTATATATTGGATTTTTATTATTATAGAACAGATCATATTTGGATATATTTGTATTATGCATAGACATATATAAATATAAATTAATTACAGATTGTATGTAGTAGCCAAGTGCTAAATAAAGAATATTATTATTATTATTATAATGCTAGTTGTCATAACCGCCAAAAAAATAAAGTTCCTAATGCAAATAACACTAAATTGGAAATTCAGAACTATATATTAAAAAGCGATAAAAAATGAACGAAAATATTACAAGACATCTAATATAGGAATATGGGTTTTACGCCTTCCCCCGTATTACTGGATTTTAAATCCAGTTGAGTATATGTGGCATCAGGTAAAATCCAATGTTAGAGCATAAAACATTTATCCCACTCTAAGTGCAAGTACTGCAACATTAATTAGGAAGGTTGTAGATAGTATTCCCAAAGAAACTTGGATAAATTCGATTAACTATGTTGTATGGTATGGTAACCATGTATCATTTACTAATAATATAGAACCACTTATTATTAATGTAGATCAAAGTGACAGTGAGAGTGAAACTGAATTAAATTTTAAGTTGTAATTTTTATTGTAATAATAGATAAATGTATTTATTTATTTATATTTATTGTACTAATAAAACCCAAAATACACAAGCCAATAGACAATGTTTTAGTCAAACAAAATAATAATCGTAATAATTTAACAATATTTTATTTTTTTCAAAATTATTCAGAAGTTAAACCACTCCGACTGGCGCATTTGAAGAAACTAGTAATATTTTTATTGAAATTTATTGGGGCAATTAACATTTTGTCGAAAGGCAACGAAATATCTTGAAACGGAATATCGTACGACTAGACGAACTGTTTCTCGTTCGATTACTAAGAGCAAACATCTATCTACATTTTAAGATCGGTTTCGTTCATTAAGAACTTACTTATCTTACAAACTTCCCTCATCCGGAATATTTCGAAATTTCTGCCCTAAACTCCGGGACAAAAAAACCGTCATCGCGTCCTTTGTTCCGAACTGCAAGTGTTTTATTCCAAAATTTAAAAAAAACCGCTCAATTTAAAAGACCTAAACAATACCGCACCTCAAGGACAAGATCAGAATTGAAATCTCTGCTTAAACAGCAGATATGTTAAACTCGAAGAGACACCAAATTACCTTTTTAAATTTCTCGACGCACGTTTCGCTAACCGTATTAGCATCATCAGGATATTTATCATCAGAATTAATGTAGTAGATTAAATCGTCTCCTGATGATACTGACGTGGTTAGCGAAACGCGCACCGAGGAGTTTAAAAAAGAGATGATGATGTTGAGTGGTAAATCTCTTCGAGTTTAGTGATTCACATCGAAGGTTCCAACAGATGAATTGAACCAGATATGTTGACAAATATCTAATAGCTTACATTTGATTGATATCATTTTCAAAAATTATTTATTCAGATGAAAAAAGTTCTTCTCGGTTTCTTTTAAACATTATAAACCTTTACAATTGTGGCGCGATACTTGCCCTATCTGTTTGTAATTATTGCAAATTTCTGGGAGCATGATACCAAACATTAATATATTTGATTTGTGCCTGCAGGATAACACACCCACCCAGAAGATATGCAGACCTTACAAAAAGGCAATTAAATTGGCTTACAAATTGTATACCGTATTCATCTAATTTAGTCTCATCCATTCGAAAGTATACGAAATTTTTTCTAGACCAGGTTCATAACATCACTTAATTATATGGGTAACTACTTAACATAACAAAAAACTTACTTTTTAAGCTGGTCTCCAGTAACAATCACCACAACTAACTGACTGCTGATAATAGAGGCCAATTGTTTTACATCATTCAGATCGCCTGTTTAAGTATTTAGCGTCCCTCATGGGCAAACTAAAAAAAAATCCACTCGTTTTCAATTCGTCCAAGACCAAACTGACTCTCACTGGTTGAAGCTTGATAAAAGATCGACAGACACATTTCATCAAATACTTGTAAATTGATATATACACATCCGGAACGATTTAAAGAATATTTTATAAAATATTTTAATGTTGAATAAAATATTTAGGTTATATACTCAATTTTTATGTTATATATATATATATATATATATATATATATATATATATATATATATATATATATATATATATATATATATATATATATATATATATATATAAATGTTAGATATATTATCAAGAAATAATTATATTTAACCTACCTTATAGTGATATTAAATCTGTCCATTATCTAAGGATTATTCTGGATAAGTTTTCACGATATGTTTCTATGTATAGAACAACTCTAAGAAACAACGGACAAAATAGGAGAGTCGTCGGTTTACCCTTGGGCAGTGGTGGAGTTTTATTTTTTGCGACAAAAATATACAGAGAAAAGCAACGAGATTTGAAGAATATTAATATTTTGAATGATTTGTTTGGGATATTTTACCCCATACTTCCCCAGGCCCTGTCCAGTGAATAGTAATTGTTTCAACTAAAAAAATAAGTTAATCTAAAAAGAATTGCTTTATACAGGGTGGTGCAAAAGTAAGTATTCCATTTAAAATTTATGACATAATGTTTTGAAAATAATGTTGTTTAAATGTCTTCCTCGGCTTCGATTGGTGAAATGCATACCCGAGACCCAATTTTCGCATGCTCTTTCCACATATAGCGTGATATATCTTCAATGGTGGCCTGAATGTTTCGTTTAAGATGATAAATTGTTCGGGAATTATTGCTGTAAGTCAGAGATTTAATATAACATCACAAAAAATAATCGTGAGATCCATTACGTGAGCGTGAGACATTACCATTTCGAAAAAATTCGCGTCCAGGAAACTTTTCTTGTAATAAACTGGCGAGATGTGTGGCAAGTCGTATCATCTTGTTGAAAGAAAACATTGTTTATATCCATATTTATTAGTTCACACCAAATATATTCTAAATATTTAATGAAAGACTGTTTTTTTTTTCTATATTTCTACTTTATTATTAATATTTGACGCGTTTCGCTTGCTTCTTGATTATTATCAAGAAAATTTCGAAATGGCAATAGGTTCTTCTCTTTCTCCTTTTATGAGTAATATCTTTATGAAGGAACTCGAGAATGACATATTAAATAAATCTCTTAAAAAGCCATTAATATGGCTTAGATATGTTGATGATATTTTTGCTATATGGCAACATAGCTTTGATGATCTAAATATTTTTTTACAAGATACATATTCTCGAGAACCTACATTTAAGTTTACTTTAGAGATGGAGAAGGAGAATAAATTACCATTCCACGACGTTTTAATATTAAAACAAAACGACACATTAAAAACTTCAGTTTACAGAAAACCGACAAAGACAGATAGGTATCTCAATTTCTTTTCCAATAACTCAAAATCGGTCAAAATAGGAGTAATTAAAAGTTTATATGGCAGAGCAAAACTTGTTAGTACCGACAGTGATACACTACAAAAAGAAACAAATCACATAAAAGACATTTTAATAAAAAACAATTACCCAAAAAAAATTATAGATAAATCGTTTAAAACTTTTGATACCAGACAAAACAGACACGTTATTAATAACAATAATAATAACTCTCAAACAATTAACTACACAATTCCTTATATCCACGGTATTTCTGACACAATTAATAGAGTAGGAAATAAATACAACATAAGAATGGCATTTAAAACAAAAACACTCTGAGATCTCTGTTAACAAAAACTAAACCAAACAACACACAATAAAATACCAAAAATGTGGTTTATAAAATTCCCTGCGAATGTGGCAAATTCTATATAGGTGAGACATTTAGACCGTTAGATGTTAAAACAAAAGAGCCTTCTTCTAAAAAACCTTCTTAGACAGGGTGATTTTAATAAATCTAGAATTTGTTAACACGCATGGGAATCGGTTCATAAAATCAATTGGAATAAATCCAAAACGGCATTAAAAGAATCGGTAACAAAATACAGAAGATTAAAAGAAACCGCTATAAATTAATATTTATTAATTAGCATTACTATGCCTTCGGTAGATTTAAATTCAATATGGTTCCCGATTCTAAAGAATACAATTGAAAACATTTAAGAATTTCAATAAACAATCACAATCATAAACCTCACCTACATAAATTTTTTTTGGTAATATGTCACTATCATTAAAAACTAGTTGTCAATGCACGTATCATTGACATACACAACAAATATATTTACTTTCTATCTTTTCATAATTTATAGAAATTAATATACTTTATTTTTGGATTCGTTTTGAAAACGGGAGGAGAATACTTCCCGAAACATTAACGTTAAAAGTTTGTGTATTTTTTTTAATATTTTTATATTTTTAAAATTTTGTTCGTTAGGCAAATTTATTACAAAAAAGAATCATAGAGAAATTTGTCACCGTTTGGTTTTTTGTTTTTACTCTTTATTTACATAAGAACAGATATTTTTGATATTTTTTGAGTTTTAGATGGTGGCGAAAAACCCAAATAAAGAAAAAAAATATATGAACACGCCACAATCATTCAGACATTACCATAGCTTCTTCAGAACTGGTTATTTTCGATATTAAAATAGGTATAAATACAAAAACTTTCTACCGTAAAAATATACATTTTTTAAGAAATCCACACAGATGCTATATATTGTCTGTACAAATTCAGTAAAGGGGATTTGTTCAGCTCTATTTGGTCATTTAGAAGGGTTTTTGCATCTTAGAGACGGTTTATTCAATCACGGTTATCTCAATCATCTGAAGAGTTTAGAAATAAACCGTCTCAAAGAAGCGAAAACTCTTCTAAATGACTTAAAGACTTGAACAAATCCCCTTTACTGAATTTGTACAGATAATAAATAGTATCTGTGTGGATTTCTTAAAAAAATGATACATGATACACCCTGTATAAAAAAAAATTGTTGAAAAAAATGCGCATCTAAAAATACCAATCGACGTGTTCGAGCGTTTTTTCGAACACGCCCCATTTATTTATTAACGAATTTATTCCATTTGGCTGGGACACACGCTATATATATATATATATATATATATATATATATATATATATATATATATATATATATATATATATATATATATATATATATATATATATATATCATAGAAAAATGCTACCTCTTTCACGCCTTCCAAAATAAACCCAAGTTCCTCCACGTCCTCCTGCGAGGAATAACGGAATCCATCCCGACCGAACAAATCAGACTAGAGCTGACAAACATGGGTTTCCACCCGACCAACATCATAAGATGGCAAACCAGCCAGAAGACACCGATCGCGATTGGCAAAGTCACGGTCCCGGCAGACGAATCCAACATCTTGGAAATAAGGCGCATCCAGCACCAATCCATCCAAGTAGTGGTACAAATCAGAAAACCCAAAACACGTCAGTGTTTTAATTGCCACAAATACGGACACGTTTCGTCACAATGTGATGCACCAACAGTTTGTGTAAAGTGCGCGGGCCTCCACCGCAGCAGTGAGTGTAAACTGGACCCCAGCCAACCGCCGAATTGCTGCAACTGCGGGGATTCGCGTACAGCGAACTACTCCAGATGCAGCGAAAACCCCAACCGGAAACCAGTCTCGAAGACGTCTCCAAAGCGGTTCCCACCAGCACCTGCAGGTCCGACCCCCATGATGGCCGGATTCGCAGCCCAAATGTAGCAAGCGATGTGCCTGCTCCAGGCACAAATCAACACGTTATTCAACCTCCAGCAAAAATCCTCCGGATTACAAACACAAAGCAGCCAAGACGTCGAGACCTCCGCCAGCTAGGCTCAGGTCCCGCCTCTGTCAACCCCCTCTTTCGCGCTGGTAACAGTGCACACACTTACCGGCCAACCATGACCCGCCCCCCATCTTCTCCTTAACCTTCAAAAGTCGGCCAACACTTTCTTGCAGTATCTTCAGAATCTACTGGCATAATGTCAGTAACTTCATGGGTCAACTAGAGGCCCCCAAACGAAACACCTATCCAGGACGACTGTCCAATAAGGGATTAGTTCAGGTTATATGATATATATATATATATATATATATATATATATATATATATATATATATATATATATATATATATATATATATATATATATATATATATATATATAAATGGATCTTGGTATATATGACATCGATAAACTCCGACACCGTTTGACCGATCATCATTAAAGTTGGCTTATCTAAGTATTTTTTCATGGATAAGGTCTATATGTTATCCATTTTGTTGTAACTCCACTAGATGGTCCTGCAGGACATTAAATTCTACACCGTATAACCGATCGTTATAAAAATTGGCATGCATAGATATTTGAACGCGGTCAAATATATACATATACATATATATATATATATATATATATATATATATATATATATATATATATATATATATATATATAGGGTGATACAATGGAGGGGGATACAGGAGGTGGAACGGCGTCTTAAATGTGCCAGGCAGGTTTAACATAGTGTTTAAGAGCAGATTCCCACTTTACCTGGAAAGAAAAGTCTTCAATCAGTGCGTCCTACCCGTTATGACATACGGAAGTGAAACCTGGACACTCACATCGCAATTAGTTCAAAAACTTCGAGTAGCACAGAGGGGAATGGAAAGATGTATGCTTAGCATTACAAGACGAGACAGAAAAAAGGCCTGCACATGGATTAGGGAACATACGAAAGTGTGTGACGTCATTGGAAGGATAAAGCAATTGAAATGGAGATGGGTAGGCCATATGGCGATGTAATGGGACGAAAGATGGACGAAGGCAATCCTGGAATGGATGCCGCTTGATCGCAAACGTCCGCGAAGAAGACCGAAAACACGATAGACTGATGACACCGTTAAGTATATGGAACCCGAGTGGCAGAAGAAAGCCCAGGACCGTAAAAGTTGGATGATAATGATGTTAAATCTGTCCATTATCTAAGGATTATACTGAGTAAGTTTTCACGATATGTCTTATTTCTTCGTATAGAACAACTCTAAGAAACAACGGACAAAATAGAAGAGTCGCCCGTTTACCCTTGTGTAGTGGTGGAGTTGTGGAGCATACACAAAAAATATATTTACTTTCTATCTTTTCATAATTTATAGAAATTAATATACTTTATTTTTGGATGCGTTTTGAAAACGGGAGGAGAATACTTCCCGAAACGTTGTGTAGTGGTGGAGTTTTTTTTGCAACGAAAATATATAGAAAAAACTTACGAGATTTGAAGAATATTAATATTTGGAATTATTTGTTTGGGATATTTTACCCCAGCCTTTCTCAGGCACTGTCCGGTGAATAGTAATTGTTTCAACTAAAAAAATAAGTTAATCTAAAAAGAAATGCTTCATGCAGGGTGGTATAAAAGTAGGTATTGCATTTAAAATTAAAAAAACACAAAGGTTTGTCAATAAGCCAGAGATTTAATCTAACACCACAAAAAATAATCGTGAGCGTGAGATCGCATGATTTTGGTGGCTTGGACTTACCATTTCGAAAAATAACGCCTCCAGGACACCTTTCTTGCTATAATCGTCGTCAAAGTCGTATCGTCTTGTTGAAACAAACATTGTTTATATAAATATATTCTAAATAAATAAACAAAGATTAATATCTAAAAATTTCCAATATATTTAAAATTATATGTATGACAATTGTTTCGACACATAGTCCCTTTTTCAAATACAAACTATATTACCGGCTACCTCAGTTAATTCTGTCAGCATATTCTTATAACATTCGCCATTCATTGCATGGTTTCTATCATCTTCTTCTTCTTCACAAATAAGATCCTATTACTCCTTTAGCCGAAAAACCGCACCAAACAGTTGCTTTCTGAGGATGAAGAGATAACTCCTGAATCACTTGAGGATTTTTATCTGCACAAAAACTAGTTATGTTTGTTCACATATTCATTACGTCGTAAGAGTCCACTTCATGTATCGTGTATATTTCCATGGTGAATTGACGCAATGTATCCAACATAGCAGTCTATAAGTGACTCTTGTATGTCAAACAGTGTTGCCTCTATTACGTTTCAATGTTCTTACACTCTTATTAGAAAACTATGATGTCAAAAATATTTGTCGAAACTGATGTTGAGTTGAAATAATACTTATTATCTTCCATATTCGTTCTGTAAGTGAGTACTGCTTCGCTTTTAAAACTCCTGAATTTTTAGCTTATTTTAAAATATAAAGCGGAAAGAAATCTCAAACCAAAAATTAAATATTTTAATTTGAAATGAGGAACCTTCTTTTGCTCCATCCCGTATATTACCGGTAATTAAAAACATATTTAAACATATCGAAACATTTACCAACAGGAATGAGTAAAGTATAACACTAAATATTTTTGGTCTAGACGATGTTAATAACAGAATGATGATAAGATAAAATAGAAAAAGAGGTTAAAGTAGGCATTAGTTTACATGAAGAATATCTTTTATTTGAAAAACAGATTTTATTAGTACCAGGTGTGGCGGTTAATAATTTTAAATTTTTTAGATGGCGCTGGAAACAAGGGTTTCTTGACAGTTTAATTCTTACGTCATTTTGTTACTAGGACAATGCCTTTCAAAACGCTATTGATGTTTAAACGATTTCGAGATAGCGTCATATTTGTTCATGTCGTAAACATGTCGAGTTTCGAGTCTTGTCTTATCGTCTTGTCGTATCGTCTTGTCATATCGCCTTGTCGTATCGCCTTGTCGTATCGCCTTGTCGTATCGTCTAGTCGTATCGTCTTGTCGAATCGGCTTGTCATATCGTCGTATTGTCTCGTAAAAATGAGTCCCTAGTATTTATTCTTATTCTCCTGAGGAAACAAGGGTTGCTTGACGGTTTAACTCTTACGTCATTTTGTTGCTACGACAATGCCTTTCAAAACGCTATTGGTATTTAAACGATTTCGAGTTAACGTCATATTTGTACATGTCGTAAACATGTCGAGTTTCGAGTCTTGTCTTATCGTCTTGTCGTATCGTCTTGTCATATCGCCTTGTCGTATCGCCTTGTCGTATCGTCTAGTCGTATCGTCTTGTCGTATCGGCTTGTCATATCGTCGTATTGTCTCGTAAAAATGAGTCCCTAGTATTTATTCTTATTCTCCTGAGGAAACAAGGGTTGCTTGACGGTTTAACTCTTACGTCATTTTGTTGCTACGACAATGCCTTTCAAAACGCTATTGGTATTTAAACGATTTCGAGTTAAAGTCATATTTGTACATGTCGTAAACATGTCGAGTTTCGAGTCTTGTCTTATCGTCTTGTCGTATCGTCTTGTCATATCGCCTTGTCGTATCGCCTTGTCGTATCGTCTAGTCGTATCGTCTTGTCGAATCGGCTTGTCATATCGTCGTATTGTCTCGTAAAAATGAGTCCCTAGTATTTATTCTTATTCTCCTGAGGAAACAAGGGTTGCTTGACGGTTTAACTCTTACGTCATTTTGTTGCTACGACAATGCCTTTCAAAACGCTATTGGTATTTAAACGATTTCGAGTTAACGTCATATTTGTACATGTCGTAAACATGTCGAGTTTCGAGTCTTGTCTTATCGTCTTGTCGTATCGTCTTGTCATATCGCCTTGTCGTATCGCCTTGTCGTATCGCCTTGTCGTATCGTCTAGTCGTATCGTCTTGTCGTATCGGCTTGTCATATCGTCGTATTGTCTCGTAAAAATGAGTCCCTAGTATTTATTCTTATTCTCCTGAGGAAACAAGGGTTGCTTGACGGTTTAACTCTTACGTCATTTTGTTGCTACGACAATGCCTTTCAAAACGCTATTGTTGTTTAAACGATTTCGAGTTAGCGTCATATTTGTTCATGTCGTAAACATGTCGAGTTTCGAGTCTTGTCTTATCGTCTTGTCGTATCGTCTTGTCGTATCGCCTTGTCGTATCGCCTTGTCGTATCACCTTGTTGTATCGTCTTATCATATCGTCTTGTCGTATCGGCCTGTCATATCGTCGTATTGTCTCGTAAAAATGAGTCCCTAGTATTTATTCTTATTCTCCTGAGGAAACAAGGGTTGCTTGACGGTTTAACTCTTACGTCATTTTGTTGCTACGACAATGCCTTTCAAAACGCTATTGGTATTTAAACGATTTCAAGTTAACGTCATATTTGTACATGTCGTAAACATGTCGAGTTTCGAGTCTTGTCTTATCGTCTTGTCGTATCGCCTTGTCGTATCGCCTTGTCATATCGTCTTGTCGTATCGGTTTGTCGTATAGTCGTATTGTCTCGTAAAAATGAGTCCCTAGTATTTATTCTTATTCTCCATACTATTATTTCTAGTGTGATATTCAAAATAGTAGTGGATAGTGGATTTGTATTGTCCTCACAACATTTTCATCTAATTTGTAATGCGTTTTTAGTGTTCAGTGTTACCAAACGGAAAACAGAAAGTAATGGCGTGAATTTTATGTCCACTGTTCATTTTAAGCTATCAATTATAGAATTATTAATTTATTACAGTGATACTGCAGTCTAGAAATTATTAAAACAATGAATCTATTTGGAAAATCTTCTAATCCGTTGAGATTAGAGGATTCCTTAATAAAAGTGCGATTGAATTGTTTTTAATTATAATCAAGCATTCAGAGTGCGAGAAAATTTAATTAGCATGGTACGAATCGTTGTTAAATGGGAAATATCGCGATTATATCTGTTTTAGCTGGTTTACAATATTTTTTTATAAATTATTAATTGAAAAAGTATGCCTATAAAATGTTTGCCATTTTAAAGTTGTTAGATAAATGGTGTACCATATAAAATAAATAAGCATTTTTTGTGCTTTTTTATATTTTTAATAAAGGAGTCGGTTGTCTTCTTTAGATTTTTCTTTACAGAAGAGTCGTGGATTTGAGAAAACTCACTCCGTTTCCGGCCTTTTCGGATTATTTCTCGCCAGCGTTCTCTGTTTCCGGTTTCCTTGGTTGCACCTGTCCATCTGAAGCCTTGCGATAATCAAGGAAACAGAAGTATACAGTATGGATGGTCGAACACGAATCCAACCTGCTCTGGATTTAACAGTTCGTAGATAATATGAAGGAGGATTTTACTTGCATGTAGAATGAAAGCGATAAACATTTTTGTGTAGAGTTATAAATGCGACCATTCTTCTGTACACAATCGGGAGTCGCACACTTTCTAGCCGATGTTGTGAAATCCAGAGTTAGTTCAATAAATATCCGGACTGATTTATTTCTGCCAAAGGGAAGGGGCGGTATAAGTGATCTCGGAGGTGGCTGAGGAAACCTGGCT
Organism: Cosmopolites sordidus; assembly: GCA_031761425.1. Classification (NCBI taxonomy): domain Eukaryota; kingdom Metazoa; phylum Arthropoda; class Insecta; order Coleoptera; family Curculionidae; genus Cosmopolites; species Cosmopolites sordidus. The sequence continues at coordinate 54,879 of JARFXV010001144.1, forward strand.
CAGTTGTCTCCGGAAATTTGGAGTGCGTAGATCGTGCAACAAGTGAACGTGTGTTTTAAGTTCGTGTCGAGAGTCAAGATGCAAGAAAACATCGAGCAGCGATGTGCCATCAAATTTTGCATCAACTTGAACAAATTCGCTACGGAGACTTTTGACATGATCCGTAAAGCTTTCAAAGTCGAAGCCATGTCCAGGACACGAGTTTTTGAGTAGCATAGAAGATTCAAAGGAGACCGAGAAAATGTTCGAAAACGAACAACGCGCTGGACGTTCGATCTCGGCCCGAGCCGAGGTAAATGTTGTCAAAGTGCGAGAATTTCTAAACGCTGATCGTCGGTTAAGTGTTCGTTTGATGACACAAGAGTTGAATTTACACAAGCAAGTTGCAGTATGCATCAATACTGCATCAAAAATCATTGCAACCAGCCTACGAGAACCCAGGCCTCCGAAGTTGTTTTCTGCGACGAAAATTTAGAACCAGCACAAGTGGGGTGACGCCATCCTTGCCTCGAATAACTATTGTAAGTACTAAACGAGGCAAGAAGAATCGATTGTGCCAAAATTAATCGCGATCGGGCCACGAGAACTCAGCCAATAGTCGATTCCCAGTTTAAAATTGAGGCACGAAAGGATTGTGTTTCCGTCCGTTTTTTTTATGTGATCATTTTTATCTTTTCTGCAGGCTTTATATTCATTTTTTTCAGTGTCCTTGTGTTTGTTTTATCTACGTACTCAGAAATAATGTTTCGTGCCCTATGTCCAGAATTGGAAGATGTTATATTAATAGACAGTTGAATGAGTTTCAGTTTTTCGCGAATCGTTTCTTCTAATTCATAAGAATGCTGGTAGCTACTTGTGGACTTTCTAGGTGGTACTTTCAATAAACGTATAATAGCCAGTAAAGTAGACTAAGAAATGTGTGCCGTTGACACAGACTATGTAATTAATGAAAATACATATATCCAATGATATGGAATGATATGGCTGGCTAAAGTATGGTAACTCTAACAGAAGAGTCTCTGGTACTTCCAGGTTGTGGGTTGGGTGGTTGGTCATTTATTCAACCGCGTAAAAACCTATTGTTACAAAACGCGTAACGGAGTTAACATAATAACTTAGAGTCCCTTTATGGTCTGTAGCAGAATAATCGGAGAAAACATGACTCACATCGCTGTTCATCAGATGTTAAAGAATGAATTGGGGAAAAAGAAAATCTTCAAGAACATGAATCCGGAAACGAAACGCCAGAACCATGACTCACTCTAACCTCGCTATAACATTCCAGCATTGCTATGAAGAGTCGATAAACCGTCTTCAACGCTGGGTATCCTATGGCAACTAGTTTGAAGAAGAGACTGTAGAAATTTAATATCAGTTCAATAAAACATTACAAAAATCAGTATAATCACTATATTTACGCACCTAGTACATTGAATTTTACCCCACGGATTGATCAAGTGATCCCTGGATGTGGTTTTGTGCATAGAAGTTGCCTAAATTATCGTAGAGATATACCGATGAGTAAGGGTGGTGTAATAAATTGGTGGAAGAAACTATGGGGTTCGCTGGTACACCTAATAAAATAATCTTTTTACAGCTGGAGTGACTCTCGCCTGTAAATTGCAAAGTGGTCAAATGTTTGGTCAAAGGACCCCGGGGGTGTCCAATGTGTCAATTTCTTGGGGTAAATATAAAACCCCCAGTAACATGCATAGTCTATCCATGACGAACCAATAAATTTTACCTCCACGTCCTTGTCGCGTCCCCCGGACAATGCAGTGCTCATACTAGGATATGAGTAATATAGCAAACGGAGGAGGACAAATGTGAACTTCCGACACATTAAAATTGGAACCCATTAGCACCATGGTAACCTTAACAGAAGATTCCCTGGTACTCCAGGTTGAAAGTTGGGCTATAGGTTTACCCGCCCATTTTTCTAAAATCGAAATTGTTTCAAAAATTCAAAGGAAAATAATCTGACCGGATATTAAGTTTACGGCTCCGCAAACGAAAGATGGAGAACTTAGGAATAAGAAGATGGCAAAGAGGAGCCTTCGACAAAGATGGCTGGAGAAAAATCATCGAGGAGATATATCCACCAGGATAACCAATCCAGAAAAAATTAATTGAATACATCTATTTTTCATTGCTTCTTTTATTTTTTGTTCCTCTCCTTTCATCGTCTTTCTGTAATTTTTTTGATGTCTGCTTGCTAGACGGCTTCTGACTGGCTATATTCGCCACGTATAACGTTAGTAATAATTTTCATTAAACAATGATTGAATATCAAATTGCATCGATATTATTTTTTCGAGTGCGGACCATTTATAGAGCTGATAAAAATTATTTTTGCGAATATCCGCCACCACTGGCACACATCAATCAATATAGATTCACCGTTAGTTCATGAATTGATCGTATTTTATTTCTTTGGGCAAATTATTTTAACCCGTTCTGTGTAGATGTGTCAATTTTTATTGAAATCAAGAGTGTTTTATTCTTATTGTATATATATATTTATTATTTTATATAATTTCATTGTGTTAGCACCATCATATCCTTGTCCTCGACACTTACTTAGATGTATATTTTTATCATTTATGGATTTAATAATTTTGTTGGACATTGCTAAGGCAGTTTGGTCCTTAACTTCATGAAACCTAAAATTGATTCTTTAATAACGAGCGTCTTTGGGATTCCATCCACCAGTCATAGCCTTCCATCCACACATTTTATATTTTTTTAGATGCCCGATTTGCGAATAACCAACATGGTTCACAATACGCCTTCTGCAGTATTAAGGAATATGATAGCTATGTACGTTCAAGTTCCACGCCAGACTTGGAAACAATATACTAATGTTTTTCTAGGAAAGATTTATTGTTACTGACTTTTAAGAAAGGACCTTTAGGTTTACAATGTCCGTTTTCGACCACGGACCGTTTCACTTGATCATTTAGTTCTTTAAAATTACCCTTATCAGTAATATATATTGAAGATGCAATATTGTTCAAACTAAAATAAAATTCACTTTGATTTTTGCTTTTACCTCGTTGTGGTTGTTCTGGATTTGGATATACCCTAGTGTCGGGAACTGCATCTGCTATATAGTGTTACTTTTAGTTACGTCCAATTCTTCACTTTCGGAGCACTGTTCACTCGCTTTTTCAGTCATCATTCTTAAAGTACTGACTAATTTTAGGTAACTTTTTATTTTTTTCTTCAGACTCCCTCTTTCTCTTTCGTTTTTCGCTCCCTCTTAGATATTTTCTAGAATTAGACATATTGATTTATAACTTTCACAATTAATTTTACTTCGCCTCTATCTGCAGATTCAACAAAACAAAAACTACGAAAAATCAAAGATACAAATGACCACGTGTCATAACAATCAAACGAAAAATGCGTAGTAGAGCTCTCTGTACTTAAAAAATAAAAATCCGGGATTCCCCTAACATCGTGCGTTGCTAGCCCGGCAGCGTCACGAAAAAAGTACTTTTTTGGTTAACAAAATGCAGGTATTCCCCGAGCATCACGAGCTCGTCCGCGCCATCAAAGTACCGCGACAAAAAATGAAACAATCAATGGATGCGTTCTAAAATTGATCGATATCCTTTTCTTATGAATGTGTTTAAATCTTAATAATGATTGAATTTGTATATGGTCTTTAGTTGTGTCTAACTTTAATTGATTTTAAGTTTTTATATAAAATTTATAATTTTTACTGAATTTTGTTAAAATGTTAGGTTAGTTTTGAGCTTGCGGCTTGTCGGACCGGAGACCCATGGCATTTTGCCAGCCCTGCCACCCTATAGTTACGCCACTGCTTATAAGCGACCATTACAACTATATATTGCTCTTCTTTTATCTTCCACCGAACCAGTTTCTTGAAATAAGTCTGTGTTTTATCCAAGAATTAAAAAACCGCTCAATTTAAAAGACCCCTTACAAGGCCACCATTACCTTTGTTGCGAAAACACTCACAGCATTTCACAAAAACATTTCACCCTGTAGATGTATATAAAATTAATAAAAGTCTAGACCCATATAGTCCGGTCAATCTAGACATTCAAAGGTAAATAAATTCACAGTAAAATAGTTCAAAACATAATTAAAAATAACATTTCAAAATTCCCCATCGTTGCGGTACGTGGAAAAAAATTGACTCGAGGTCAAAGGTCAAAAAAATGGGGTTTTCGCTATTTTCATCAAAACGGCAAGTTTTATTGTAAAATTACTTCAGACAAAAATTATAGAACATAAAATTATCTATAAAAAAGGTATCAATAATTTTTTCCCTAAGAGCCACCGTTCCTGAGATATAACGATTCAAAATGTTGTAAGCGTCATAATATGCAGACGTTTCAACGCCACCTCTGAGGTAGTGTACTTAGCGCGTTTTTTTAACTCACACACTCACAGGTCTATTGTGATTCTGTTTAATTGGAAACTATTGCATAATAAAAGATATTAGCAAGGGTTGGAATTGATAAAAACGATAGAAATTAAAAAACAGTAGAAAACTGTATTCGTCCGATTTATAATCTTCAATTACTTCTTCTTGTTGTTCTTCTTCTTGATCTTCTTCTTCTTCTTCATCCTGGGTGTAAGTGAATTGCGTCAGTAGCGATGTATCGCATGTTTCTTTTGGTAGCAAACGAATCTTCTACTGCTGGTGATTCAACATTAGAACACGACTGGCCTTGACAATTCGTACATGCCAGAGAACAAAATAGTCCAACTTTTTTGCAACCACATTTAGCACTGCACTTTTTATAGTTGCAAAAAATTGTGTTTAGCAATTTTTCCGGCGCAGGTGGAAGTAAAGTCTGAGTTGGTTCTAATGTATTGTCGATCAACTTCCAACCCCAGTCTTTTTGGTCCAGCTGCAACTGAAGTTGGAGGAAGACAAGCTAATTGCACTTGTTTTTTATTTCGAGTGTTTTTAACAAAACATGCATATCGATAGTTATCTAAGTGGGTAGTTTTCTTAGGAGCTCCGTACATAGAAAGAAGAATGCGAATTCCGTTGGTGATAATTTCTTGTGGAGTGGAATTACTTTTTTTAAAAACTTCAGCACATTGAACTAAATCTTGCTTTTCAAACATTTTAAAAACTATTGTTTTACCCCTCCTGTAAAATGCACATGTCGTATCACAGCCAGTTATTGCGTGTAAAAATAGTACATGATTTTGACACTTTGCAATAGTTGATAAACTTTTTGATGAATATATTTCCGATTGATTGTAAGCTTTTCCTGGTTTTAAACATAAACAGGTATAAAGCAGGTGTACAAGCAGACATAAAGCAGGTATACGACCCTAGCCACGCACACAATTGAACAGAGAGACAGATGTTGTCTCAAGGTTATACTGGTGTATAAATTAAGGGACTGGGTTTCATTTTACCTGATATTCTCATACTTATACTTATATATATTTTATATTTTAAAATGAAGGTTACAATCACCGATAGAAAAATATTTTTACTTATATTACAGCTACAAAGATGTATATAAGTGACGTACTTATGCATATTATGACGCTTACAACTTTTTAAATCGTTATATCTCAGGAACGGTGGCTTTTAGGAAAAAAAATGTTGATATATTTTTTCTAGATAATTTTACGGTCTATAATTTTTGTCTAAAGTAATTTTACGATAAAACTAACCGTTTTGATGCAAATCGGGAAAAACCAATTTTTTTTACCTTTGAATTCGAGTTAATTTTTTTCCACGTGCCAGAACGATGGGGAATTTTGAAATGATATTTTTAATTTTATGTACATTTTATTTTTATGTACATTCATTCTTATTTTTCTGTCTAATTTGACCGGACTAATACTGAAGTTGAAAAACGATACCATCAGATAAAAATAAAAACCCCCATTTTTCTGGAGAATCAAAAAAAAGAGACTCGTAATAAATATAAAATTTACAAGTACCCTAAAGTGGATATTGATGGTAATGGCACTTGGCACCAGAAAAACAAACATCCTTTCAGAGGAACATGATAGTGAAAGGCCCTGTAGCGGATAAAGGGGCGAAGTGAGGCACTTGAGTAAAACCCAAGAAATGACAGAACAGATGATTTTTATAGTCTTATTACGTGGACAGGGCTACGTGGGAATTCGAGGTAGAAGTCCGAAGAGAGTAGGAATCGAGAGTTTGAGTTGAAAGGTTGGCGAAAAGAGTTTGGGTTAATCCATCAGATGTGAATAGTTCGAGAGAAATCACAAGAAAAGAGTTAGAGTTGAAAACACACTTTTAAGAGTTGCACGCGAAGATTAAGAGTAGAGAACACAATTTGAAAATTGCACGTTAGTCAGTTCCCTGTCGATTCCGAAGTCCAGTTATTTTTGTTACGCCAAATCTCGCAAAACTTAAGACGGAGTAAAACAATTTTTTACTTTATCTTTATTACTTTTATTTTTAAACAAAATGTGTGTGACTATAGTTTCGTAAAACGATTTTACATCCTCAAACACTACTTTAAACTAAGGTTTTACAGCTGTTTATCTATTCTATGTACCTGATTTTATACTTTTATTGGGATTAATTTTTTTACAATATTTTAAATAGTGGGGAATTTCGGAGATCCGTCTGATCGTTTAATAGCTATCTAGACGGATCTTAAAAATTTCAATAGCTTCCAAAATGTTTAATTTTTTGGTTTTGGGCTCTGTATGTAAAATTTTCAAATTTGTAATCTCGGGAAATATATGTCCGGTATCTATGAAATGGTTAGCAAAATTAGAATGTTGTTTCTTTAATTTGTATGCAGATTTATGTTCTTTGTATCTGGTCTGAAAATTTCTGCCGGTTTGTCCAACATAGCAGCTACTGCATTCGTTGCAACTTAACATATAGACTCCAGATTTTGTATTTGCTGATGTTTTATCTTTGGTATTAAACATTAATTTACTGGTTGACTGGGTGGTTTTAAACGCTATTTGCAAATTATGTTTCCTCAAAGAGCGAGCTATTTGTTCGAAAATTGGACCGAAATATGAAATTTTACATTACTTTTTATCATTTGTTTGTTTTACTTTTGGATATACTTGATGAATTAGTGATTGTTTCCGTTTTTTATTTATTAAGTAACTAATTTCTCTTTCTTTGAAGCCGTTATTTTGTGCTATTAGTTTTATTTTTTGCAGTTCTGTTTTTCTATTATTTTCAGATAGTGGAATTGTGAAGGCTCGGTGGATCATAAATTTATATGCAGTATATTTATGTGTAATGGGGTGGATTGATTGTTTTGTAATTGTTATATCTGAGTAGCATGTGAAGCACAATTGATTCGGCTGCCGATGGTCGGTGCTAAATCTCCCCTAGAGTTAATGGGACTATCCAAGTAGGTAAAACATCACTCAGACTCGAGCAAGATGCGTAAATGTTGTTGATGTTAGGGCATGAATTACCAATTACGGCCATAACTTTAGTTTTATTTGTCCTAATTTTAAGCCTTGGTTTTTAGCGTGTGGTTTAACTTCACTTAATATTTTTAACGTCCTCTGAATATTGACTTTACATATATACTTGATGAATTAGCGATTGTTTCCGTTTTTTATTTATTAAGTAACTAATTTCTCTTTCTTTGAAGCCGTTATTTTGTGCTATTAGTTTTATTTTTTGCAGTTCTATTTTTCTATTATTTTCAGATAGTGGAATTGTGAAGGCTCGGTGGATCATAAATTTATATGCAGCATATTTATGTGTAATGGGGTTAATTGATTGTTTTGTAATTGTTATATCTGAGTAGCATGTGAAGCACAATTGATTCGGCTGCCGATGGTCGGTGCTAAATCTCCCCTAGAGTTAATGGGACTATCCAAGTAGGTAAAACATCACTCAGACTCGAGCAAGATGCGTAAATGTTGTTGCTGTTAGGGAAATGAATTACCAATTACGGCCATAACTTTAGTTTTATTTGTCCTAATTTTAAGCCTTGGTTTTTAGCGTGTGGTTTAACTCCACTTAATATTTTTAACGTCCTCTGAATATTGACTTTACAAAAGTCATATAAATATTAACGAAATGCAGCTAGTTGTTTACCAACTTGTGTACTTAAAACAGCATCGGTAATAATCTCTAGTAGCAATTAGAAGTCAGTGGTATTAAACATTATACATAAAATATTATCAGAATCATTTTGAGTTATTTTTTTAATCCTATCTATACTCAAACTCTTACGTATATTGTTTACCAAGATTAGATATTCGTAATCAGATATTGATACATGTATTAGCAGTTTAAAAATTATTTTATTCGCTTTTGGTATCACTAATCGATAATTATATTATTAGTAAAACAAACAAATGTTTTTTGTATCATTTAATGTTTTTCGAATTTTAGGTAAAATATTATCTAATTTATTTTTAGTTAACTGAAGTTTTTGTTTTAATTAAAAATCCTAATTATATTAAGAACAATGTTATTTAATTATTTTAGAGACGAGGGTGGTTCAAAAAGATCTCAGTTTGATAAAGAAAACAGTTCAACTTAATGTTCTTCGTACGAGGGTTGCTATTTATGTATCCGGAATAACAAATAAAAACGAATATTTTTCATTGAAAATGGTTTTATTGCTTTTTAAAATATTCTCCGTGATGATCGATACACTCTTCTTTACGTTTTAACCAATTTTCATAGTACTTTTTCCATTCGGATTGAGGTATCTCCAAAACATGTATTTTGAACGGGAACAAAAATAAATCATTGGGTGACATATTAGAGGTGTACGGCGAATGACCCATCAATTCGATGTTTTGACTGGTTGAATATTGAGTTGAGTTGAGCCGATGTGTAAAGCTGGGTCCACATCAATACAAAGTTGCGTTGTGCGGGCTGTATGTCTTGTATGCTCTGTGCCTGCGCGGCAATGTAGACGCTCTGATACACAAAGTCATGCATAAATATCGTCGCCGCATAGCATGCACACGAGCCATCTGTTTTCCATCAGATAATTCAAACAAGTTGTTCCAGTAAATTCAACACACACGTAAAATTTTATTGGTGTGAATCCAGTTTGAGAGGTTGTGTTGTCATGGTGAAGAATGATTCTGTGTCGTGGAGTGGTTTGTTTTTTTCTTATTTCTTTAAAGACTTCTAACAAACAACTGGTTGTGTACCATTATACATACATGGTCCCTGGTGGACTACGCGAAGTACAGTTAGAGGCGTTTGTTGTTGTTAGCCTTCCTTTGCGCCCATACTAATTTCATTCTTTCGCTATGAGCTTTTTTCCTTTCGTCAGACCAAGTTGTTCCAGTCTTCCTACATTTTTCTCTCTGGCCAACCTTCCAAATGTTAACCTTGTGTCTGAAACAGCCTCTATCCTGAATTTCACTTTGTGTAATATTTGCTGATCTTAGGTCCTCTTTAATTGCCGCAATCCATTTAATTATTTCTATTTTAGCTCTACTCCTATTTTCATAAAATTTATCTATTTGTCTAGTTAGCCTACTCGGGTTCATCCGTTTTATGTGTCCGTAAAACTTAAGTCTTCTTTTTCTCATATTGCTATGTATATCTGCGTATTGTTTGATTTCTTGGTTTTCTCGAAGTCGGTATGTTGTGCTATTTATTTGTTTGGGGCCTAAGATTTTTCTTATGATTTTTCTTTTCGTCTTTTCAATGTCCTCGATGATTCTTTTTCTGTTCAAAATGACCGTTTCTGCGCCATATAGACATTCTGGCTTAATAACTTTGTTGTAATGTCTCAGTTTTGTGTTTTTAAATATACATTTTTTGTTGTAAATATTTTGGGTAAGTCTCAATGCAGTTCGATTTTTTGACATCTGTCCTTATTGGCCGCTTTTTCCAACCCGTTTTTCATGATTATTTCGCCTAAATATTTAAATTGAGAGACTCGTCTGATGTTTTTTTAGGATTTCAGTCTGTTTTTGTGCTGTTAATATATCTTGAGCTAAAATTGCTAGATCATCATGCAAACGACAATCTATTTTGATGTTGGTTCTTCCCAGTTTAATGGGCTGAATAATATTTAGGGCCGATTTTTTTTACACGCCACTCCTGTATTACTCTTTTTAGAACACAGTTAAATAAGAGTGGCGAGAGTCCATCCCCTTGTCTCACTTCAGTTTTAATTTCGAAGGGCTCTGAGATGTCACCCATGAATTTAAGGTTTGACCTTGTTTTTGTGTTGCTTTAATAATTGCCAGCGTTTTCAGATCTAGTTCTTGTTCTTTCAAGATCTGAAATAAAGATTTGCGGTCAATAGAATCATATGCTTTTTTGAAATCGACAAATGTACAGAAGATACTTTTATTGTGTAGTTTTTGATCTCTTGGGATCAACTTTAGATTCAGGATCTATTCCGGGTAGGATATGCCCGGTCGAAAACCTGCTTGATATTCACCAATTTTAGGTTCTAATTCAACTTTAGGGGTGTTTTAATAATTTTTTGTTTCTGTTCTTGCCAGTTCTGTGCTGGTTGTTTATCAAACTCTTCTATTAGGGTTGGTTTTATTTTCGTAAGGCCGAATGTTGGGATTACTAGTCTCTTTTGAATAAGATCTCGAGGTTTTAAGCTAAGTTTGATTCTATTCAAGCAGTAATCTGTGTCTATGTTAGCTCCTTTCCCAACTTGAACATACAAAATCTCTGTATAATTGGGGTATGAAATGGCAACATGGTCAATTTGAAATTCACCCATGTACGTGCTTGGGCATCTCTAGATCTTTGGTTTTGTTATTTTCTTCTTAAAATTGGTTGACATTATTTTTGGATTAAACTGCGAACATAGTTCACCCAATTTTCTGCCATTATGGTTAGTCCATTTATGAGCGGGAAAACTGTCGACTGTTTTCTGTACTTTCTTTTTTTCCCTAGTTTGGCGTTGAAATCACCCAATAGGATTTTTACATGGTTAGAAGGAATTTTAGAAATAGTCTTTTCTAGAATATCCCAGGACTTATTTACTTTTTTAGAATTAGATTAATTTTCTTCGTTAACTGGGAGGGATGTATTGATTAATGTATAGTTTTTGTTAGTACACTTGAGGGATAGTCTCATAAGTCGATTATTTACTGGCTGGACATAAGTTATAGACCAAACCATGAATGGTTTTTGAGATAGCGAAAGCAACACCTAGATGTGGTGTATTTTTGGGTATTCTTTTGTCCGTTTTACTTTTAAAAAGTCTGTAGTTGCCGAATTCCAAGGTGTTATTATCTAAAAGAGCTAAAATTTGGATTTTTTGCTGATTCAATGTTCACCCCAATTCGTGTAGTTTTCCTGGACGCAGGAGTGAGTTGATATTTACTGTTCCAACGAAAGTTTTTGTTTTCGGTTTCAGACGTTGGCCAGAGGTCTCCCGCTCTGAAAGGTTTTGTTTTTAAGCCCGGACGCCCCAGAATCCGAAAGTCCGGTTGTACCAGCGACGCTGGCATGTTTACCTCCTGGGGTAATTTTGTAATTACTGCTTATATATATATATATATATATATATATATATATATATATATATATATATATATATATATATATATATATATATTTATATATATTAAAAGGTTAAGCTTTATCGTTTAGGTGAACAGTGATCTTTCGAATGCTTATCCTGTTTTGGTCAATGTTAAGGTCAATGACGGCCATGTCTGTTTGTCTAAGGCCACAAAGAAACCATGGGAAGAAACAACAGAGAATGTGTACTTCACACATTCAATACCTCAGGGCTGGTCACTTCTCAGACCTTTAGAAAAGGCAGTACCAAGGACCATTGATATCTACCCAGATTAAGTTGCTGAAAGACTCCAACATATTACAAAAAACGTACTCGTTGATAAACATTTGCCAGATAAATTAAAAGCCGCGTACAAGCTAATTTTCAACAGCATCCGAGAAATTCACGATGGTCCCGTACGTTTACGGTAGAAGGGTTCCAAATCGCCCTAAATGAAATGAAATTGCGCATTGTACCCGGCTATGATAGCGTATTCCCTGAATTCCTAAAACATCTTGGTGATAAAGCAAAAGTTTGGGTTGTCCAATTCTATGTCAATATTCTTAATACCGGGAATTTTCCGAACTCATTTAGAAGAGCGATAGCAATACTGAAGCCTGAAACGCCCTTTAAGAACTGGTTTTAGAAACAGGCTGGTTTTAGAACAGGACGAAACTGTAACGAACACATATAATCAGTATTTTAAAGGGTTCTGATAAATATGGATATAAACAATGTATTTTTAACAAGACGATTTGATTTGTTACACATCTCCCCAGCCAATCGATTTATTTCAAGTAAAGTTTCCTGGATACTTTATTTCGCGAAGTAATAATTGGAACACGCCGTTGGATTATGTATTGTATGATTATGTTAAATTTCTGGTTTATAGAAATAATCTGGTTTATAGAATAATGTATTCTGAACTTTATTGCTATTGTTCTTCAAAATTAAATAAAAATGATCGAATTATCACTATTGTAGTTATCATTTTTCCTCATTTTAAAGTTCTGATATTTTTATTGGATAATATGTTGTAGTTTTCCATGATGATTGATTCTGATTTTTCTATCTATTGTACTCCAAACACTTGTAGTTTTTCTCATCGATCAAAACCAATAAGGGATTTCCGTTATTTCTATCTATTTGTCGTCCAGTTTGATAATGGCGGCGATCGAATTGATTCCGTAACAACACGATATTTGCCGAGCTAAAATTATCCGTTCATCTTTCTTGCCAACACCCTTGTAATGTAAAAGGAGTGGAGTCTAATTTTTGCGCCCAGTGATAAAAATAACCTCTGTAGGAACCTTTTAAAATATTTTTATAATAGTAATTTAATTTTAAATTTACACGAATCAGTCCATAAAATAAAATATACTACAGTTCCAACTAATGTCAGATTAATATAATTTGATGTTTAGAATTTATTTCCCAGCATCCAATCTCAAGACACAATACAATTAGTTGAAAAGTTAATAATTAATAATAATGTCAACCCAGTTGCCAGCATGGAAGTCACAAATTTATTAATTGTTTATATGCTTCTAACTTATTTTTCATTTACCAAAGATGGTGCTCGAAACAAGGATTTGTTACTATGATTGGTTACAGTACCTTTCAAAATGTCGCTAATATTTAAACGATTTCGAGTTAGCATCGCATTTTCCTACCATACACATGTCGAATTTCGAGCAAATAAAGAGCATGCGCGAACGAACTGGTTTTCTGGTTCAATCAAAAGAAAAACGTGAATGAAAGTCATTGTATACTTATGGAGACATACGATGATAATGTCCCAACCTAAGACGCTCGTGGGTGTTGGTTTAAACGATTCAAAAATGGTGATTTCGACTTGAAAGACAAAGAACGCCCTGGTCAACTAAAAAAAAAAATAATATGCCGAATTGCCAGCGTTGTAGGAAGAAGACGATAGGCAAAGTTAACAACAAATGCCAGAGAGGTTAAGTGTTGGTCGCCGAATTATTTGTGATCGCCTGCATAGCTTGGAAAATATTCAGAAGGCAGGAAAATCAGTACACATTGAAAAAGCGAAAAACGGTGTTCGAAGTCTTGCTTTCTCGGCATGAAAGAACAAGTTTTTTGCATGATGACTGGAGATGAAAAATTGATATATTTCGAGAATCTAAAACGCAGAAAATGGTGGGTTGACGCAGGACAACCGTCAATATCGACTGCAAGACCGAATCAGTTTGTAAGGACGACAATGCTCTGTATTTGTTGGAATCAGAATGGAATTGTATACCATGGACTTCTAAAACAAGGTGAAACAGTTAATACCGTTCGCTACCACTAACAAATAATTAATGGGACATTTCAGGTGAAGCGGACAACGAAAAAAAAGTGAGGTTCTGAAATTTGTTCATATTGGACACATTTGTACTTCTAAGAGATATGAACATGTATTCATAATATTTTTTTTATTGGAGGTTTAGTTATTAAAAGATGGGATTCTATAGAATTCACCTGATTGACGAAAGGGTTTCTTTGGAACTTTATTTAATAAAATAGTAAATGTACTGTTGTAAAAGTAAATGTAGCATTGGCGTAATAAATGCTCTACTTGGACGTAACTGCAAGCTTGCACGTGTCACTAAACATTTCAGGTTTCCTCCAAGACCATCACATGATCTCTTACCGTGAGAGGTGGCGTGAGAATTAATCTCTGCATCTGTCTTAAAAGTTTGTTTATAATAATATAGGTATGTAAAATTGAATCTATTTTTAAAATGTTGTGAGGCACTATATCTGCGATATAGATAATTTTTGATACAACAATAGCAATTACACTTTCATTTCTATAATAAAACACCGATGTTAAAAATATTGCCTGCCCCTTATTCTACTGAAAGGTTTAAGCTGCGTCTTGTCTATAATTTTCTGCAAAATCGTACTATAATTTCACCTTCTGAGATGTTCTCCTTAAGTCTTTTAAAATAAAGGGCTTGTTCTTCTACAATGTGGGCATGGGGTTTCAAATATATCCAAAGCGTCACACAAACTACCTACGAAATCATCAGATGGAAGAAGTTTAGTAGTTATCGTGATGCGGTCTGTGCCAACCCATTTTTCAAACTGCTCGTTTGTCACTTGATTGTCATCAAATATCATTTTTAAATGATCACGAATCGCATTCAAGCCAGACAACAATTTACAACATTCTGTTGGCGACGTCTTTGAAGCCGTTAAATGACATGTCGACGTTGGATTCGGACACATCATATTGCGAAGAAAATCATTATACGATGAAAGTATAAGATTGGCAATGTCTCCTCCACATCAGCTTGTCATTTCGATGGTAAACACAAAGACACACCATATGTTTTCCAGAATCGCGGGCGAAAATACATTGTTTGCGTCTTAGGGGAAAAAAAATTGTTAGGCCTACCTGAACATTAGGATTTTTTCCAGGCATGATACGACTAATGTCTTTTCGGGGATAAAACGATTTCACCAAGTTCATCTGTATCGACGGATAATTTACGGCCACCTCGTGGATTAGGAGATGATAAAATGCCGAACTGATCTACTAATTGCTTTGCTTTTCTCTTTAATAGTATGGAAGTTTTAAATTCTTCTGCAAGTTTATTTACACTCTAAGATTTAGGTGCTAGAGTCAGTATCGTTGCCTTCATAGAAGAAGATGTAGACGGATTATTAAATTTCTCCTTCAACTGCTTCAAAATTTCCTGGTCTTGGTCAGTTTGGGTCGAACTATGTTTATACTGATCTTCGGGAACCTACGGTACACGGGGTGGCCAAAAACTGCAATCATTACCGATGACATTGAAAAAGAACACTATTCTGTTTATGTTATATGATATATGTCCATACTTTCAACATAGTATTTCAATATGATAGTACAACCTCAAACACGGCCCTCACTCCCCCGGAGGCCAAATGGCAACTACCTACGGTAACGGAAAGACCTGCCCCAAGGCAGAGGGTGCTAAGAATCACCGGGTTTGATCAGGCTGCTATTAGACTTTTGACATTGCTACACTTAATATACGGATTATGAAAACGGAGGACCGATTGTAAGAACTGTTAAACTTGACAACATACATTAGGATATTATTGGGCTCTGTGAAACACGAAGAAATAGAGAACAGTTATTTAAACTGGAAGCAACAAGACACGTACTATACACTCGAGGTACGGAAAATGGACGATGTGGCGGAATTGGATTCCTCATCAATCGAAAGCTAAAGGACAGTGTAGTAAAATTTGAAAGAACATCTGACTAACTAGCCCAATGCGTCATTCAGTCGAATAAAAAGTTTAGGCTTCAAATCGTCCAAGCTTATGCACCAACTATAAGCTATAGGGATGAGGAAATTGAGGAATTTTATGATGATATGGCCCAGATATTTTATACAAGGAGAAATGTAAGTATAAAATCCTGATAGGTGATTTTAATGCCAGAATTGGAACGACAAGAACTAGTGAAAATGCAACTGGCCGGTTTGGAACTGGTGAGCGAGACAATAAAGGAGACAGATTGGTTGATTTTGCTGAAGGGCAAGAACTTTATATACTATAAGAAAGAACTATAAAAAAATATCAGCAGAAAATGGACATGGAAAAGTTCATCTGGACTCACAAGTGAAATTGACTACATCATGATCAACGATAAACAATATTTTGCAATTAGGGGACTGCTGGAGACATGCAGCGATTTTGAGATTGCTTTGTTAAACCGGCCAAACCGGAAGAAATCACCGACAATGTGCTTCAAACGGCTGCTTCAATAGCACCAGAAGAAAAATGTCTAAGACAAAAATCTCCAGTAAGACCATTGATTTAATGAAGAAACGACCGACAATGAGAAATGCAGGGAGTCCTTTTAGCAGAGTCAAGTACGCTGAGCTCTGCAAAACTATAAGAAAACATATCAGAGGACACGCGCCGATTTAACATGCAGCTAGTGCAAAAAACTCTGCAAGAAAACAAAGAATTTACAAGACTAAACAGAAGCTGAAAAACAAAAGAACGCAAATGTATGCCTTAATGCGTGAGGATGGCATAGTGTGCAGGGCGCGGAGGCAAATATTAGAGTTTGTCAGAAAATTTTATTCCCAGTTATATGAAGATCAGAACCAACCAAAGACAACAATACCCACGTAGGAACAAATGCCAGATATCCTAATGAAGGAAGTACCTGGTAAAAAAAAGTACCTGACTTGAGGAAAAATGCAGAAGTGATCCTTTTACATAGAAAAAGGAGCACAGGAAGATTTAAAGAACTACCGTCCCTACCCTCCTAGAGGTGTACAAAATTTTCACTAGCATAATATCTAAAAGAATATCAACAAAACTGAATGAGGCGCAACCAAGAGAACAAGCAGGATTCAGAAGTGGATTCACTACAATGGATCACATCCAGGTTGTTCAGCAGGCCATAGAAAGGCACAACGAATATGCCACTGTGTTTGGCTTTTATCGACTATGAAAAAGCATTTGACTCCATTTCAAAGCATACCATAATAGATACACTGCTTAGCCAGGGGGTAGATAAAGCATATGTAAACCTGCTAGGATCGATATATGATGGAGCTACATCTACAATTCAGCTTGATTATCTTGAAGTGGGAATTAATGAAGAATGAGGTGTAAGACAGGGTGACGCAGGTACAGGAGATGGGCAGGCCTCATAGCGAGGCGATGGGACGACAGCTGTACCAGGGCAATCCTGGAGTGAATATCGCTTGATCGCAAACGTCGGCGAAAAAGACCAAAAGCTCGATGGACTGATGACATCGTCCAGTATATGGGACCCGAGTGGCAGAGTTAAGCACGGACCGGGAAAGTCGGAAGCATGCTGAAGAGGCCTTCATCCTGCAATGGATCGACACCGGCTGATGATGATGATGATGATATATATATATATATATATATATATATATATATATATATATATATATATATATATATATATATATATATATATATATATATATATATATATATATATATTGTCTCATATGTATATGTGTTTGTATTTGTGTTATATGTATATGCAAAGGTTTAGCGTGAATTAATAACTGTAGATGAAATTTGGATACACCACTATCTCCTGAAACCAAGGCACAGTCGAAATAGTAAAAAGCGAAGGGTGAATAAATTCCGAAAAAGGTGAGGATTTTTTTTGTCTTTCCATAGTAAGGTTTGGTGAATCACGGTCCCTAAACCTCATGTGTTTTTTCTATAGTTTTATTCATTCTACCTTTAAATGTACCTTGTATTTTTTTTTGAGTATGCTTACGTGTATTAAAGTATAAAATCAAGTCAATATTTTTTTTTAAGATAGACCCCTTCACGGTTCCAGGGTCTTCTATGGCACAAGATATATTAACGAACTGGGTAGCGCCCTTTTGACGCGCAGCTTCATCCTGTCCAGGACCTTCTCTCTGGTGCTCCCGACGAACAGCTGCCGTCGCCGTGGCCAATATTTTTTAAATTGATTACAAAGAGAAAATAATTGATCACACATGTCCTATACTAAACCCAATGGGTTTACCGATATTCGCCATACAAACCGTTATGAAGATGGAGTCTACTACTACTCTAAGCCAATGTTAAAAATAACTATTGACTGCAATGAGCCTTGCCTTATTTATATTCATAAATACACTTCCTATGCCTTTTTCAAATACGAATTATGTTAAACCAACCATAAGAAAAGTAGTTACGGTCGGGTGTCAATAAATATAACATAGTTTGGTTTTAGAATTAAATCATATCATCTTCTGATAATGCTAACATGCTTAGCAAAACGCGCATCGGGAAAAATTTGACTTGACCAATCCCTTCGAGTTTAGTGAACGTTTAGTTAAATTTTAAATGGATTACCTACTTTTGCGTTACCTTGTACCTTGTAGGGGACCTAATATGTCTGTATCATTGGTATAAATCATTGTGACTATGAATGCAAATTATTGAACATCTCTACTCCCCGTTCTTTCAGCATTTTACTTATTTATTTTTTAATTATTCTATCGAAGATGTTTATATTGATAAGGTAATGAAACACTTAAAGAGGTGACAATATATTTATTGTACAATACAGAAGTTATAATCTAATCGATGTCAGTCCGATTATATGAAGCTGATATGAAACATTCACTTCACATAATGATTCAATTTTTAATTGGAATAATAATAATAATTAATATCACATTTCGTTATCGTTCTTTTTTTGTTATTTTATTAACACAGCAACCAACCTTTAGTAAACGTGGACTTCGATATAAACTGATAAAAGTTTATTCAATTTATTGTCTCTTAAATCAACAATATTAATCCTTTAAAAATATATATGAGACTTATTTAGTGTTTTGTCTTATAAAGGGTTGTCCAATAAGACGATTACAAAGGATAATCCAATCAAGTTATTCGTGGATTTTCCACTTCATGAGAAAAATTGTCTGTTTGTCCTTTGATCCAAGTTTCTGTGTTATTTGAATGTTATATGCAGTCAAAGCTAAGTGCTTTCGTAAAATAATTGTTGTGAACGTCGACTAATAAAAATTTCTCGGTCTTCTGTAACACTTTCACGTATTAAATTCATTCTATTGTGAACGACCACTACGACTATATATTACGCCTCTTTTATCACTTTCTTGAAATGTTTGAACAATTCGATTGATAGTGCTTTCAACTGGACGATTGTAGAAACTAAATATCACGTAATTTTCTAAAAGCATTTTTCACTGAACGTCCATTCTCATAAAATAATTCAACAATTTCCACGCATTGTTGTTGTATTGTGTAAGAACGTAACTACTCCACTTGTATTGTGTAAGAACATAACTATTAAAAATAATAAAAGTTGATTTGTAAAATGTTATTTCATATTATTACCCTTATTTAGGTTAAGCATTCATTAAGATATATATGTATATATATATATATATATATATATATATATATATATATATATATATATATATATATATATATATATATATACAACTATATGATAACTGATATATATGCAACTGAGAAAGCTATTTAGCGACTGGACCTACAGCTTAACGTGGGTTCCGAACCACGGTCATCAGCTACCGAAAACCCTGGTCAGCAGCCCCCTCGGGCTATCAACCCTTGGTTTTGTGCTTAACCGAAAGTATCTGGAGAAGCCTACCGACTGGCGAGTGACCAACGTAGAAAACCTCTCAGAAGGCATCCGGCCTTACCCAGCCACGAACTGGCGTGACTGAGGGGTGATTCCTTGTCAGATTTTCCACTCTTACCTAGAAACATTCACAAGAATTTTTAAAAAACTTTTTTGCCTAGTACGGGATTCGAACCCGCTTTACATTAACTGCCGTAACGTAAGGCTGACGCCTTAGACACCACAGCTAATGTGGCTCCAAAAAAAAAAAAAAATATATATATATATATATATATATATATATATATATATATATATATATATATATGCTAGACTATTAGTCCGGTATATACTATTAGTCTGAAGACTTCAGTCTTCAGATAAGCATTGAGAATGCCAAGTATGACCTTGCCGAAACGTCTGCACGTTCCCAATAAACGGGACACAAACGATCGGATGTACTCCCGGACTAATAGTCTAGCGTATTCTTCCTTCCGCGAAACACTACGAATATATATATATATATTGTGTTGGTTGCTTGACCAGGAAGGAGCCCCACCTATCCCTTCAACTAGATGACATATGTTTCGTCTCTCGAGGTTCAGACTCATCAGGGCGCCGACATATACCATACCATCAAGAATAGGGAGACCCTATCCACAGCCAACAACCCATGTTTTCGCCGACTTCCCGTCGGATGGCGTATATATGTTGTGTTAGATTTTCTTGGACTGCTCCAATGAGACAGCAGTAGCTGAGTGTCATCACACACACTTCCACACATCCCACAATCCACAATCTCATGTGGAACGCACAACAACCTGCGTTGAAAAAATGTTCATTTAGGCGGAGACGCAGGTTGTTGTGTGTTCCACATGAGATTGTGGAACCCAACGGTTGGGTGTGTGATGACACTCAGCTACTGCTGTCTCATTGGACGCAGTCCAAGAAAATCTAACACTATATATATATATATATATATATATATATATATATATATATATATATATATATATATATATATATATATATATATGAACATTTTTCTTGAGTACTTGTTCGGGAACGAGCCCCATCCATCCCTTCAACTGGATAGCATATGTTTCGTCTCTCAATGTACAGACTCTTCAGGGCGCCGACATATACCATACCATTAAGAATACGGAGACCCCTATCCACAGACAACAACCCATGTTTTTGCCGACTTACCATCGGATGGCGTATGCATGTTCAATATTACTCATATAATATTTTATTATAATACATATAATGCATATGCAATTAACCCTCACATGGGTATATCATACCTATGTCTTTGATTATTAATATATTTTGATTAAATTATTCAATTTAAAATTTTATTTTTTAATTTAAACCTGAATCAGTATAGAAAAAGACTATATCTATAGAATGTTCCAAAAAATAATAGTATTCCTAATAATACCATTGAAAAAATCAACAAAAATGTTAAAATGAGGTGTTCTATTCAAACTATCATATCTAGACGAAATTAATAGATAAAAACTTTCTTCCAACGGCATTTAAAAGAGGACTTAATATACTTTCAGTTACTTATTATATTATTTAGTTTAATTTTAAAAAATATTTTTATTTAATTAGGTAAAGTTAACTGGTTTTAACATAATAATGCTTTGTCGTCGAAAATATCAGCTGTTTCATATGACGCTTCTACTTTAGATACAAAACGAATACGAGAACGCGTGTTCATTTCAAACTAAACAGAAAATGAAAGAAACCAATAAATAAATGTTAAAAAAAATAAAAAATCAAAAAAAAAACTATAGAAAATATAATATTTATCATTTACTTACCCCAAACTGTGTCAAGATATTTACGATGACCGTTTCATTGTTTCTTTTGAGCATCTCAGAAGCCAAGCTGTTGGTTGAGCTGCACCTAAATGAAACGCAAAAAGAACATTCTCGTTAATGTTACAAAAATCTTGTCGACCTAAAATCATGTCGATATTAAATAAATATGTACATAAACTATTAGTTCTTTCTCTTAAAAAAAATCTACGAAACAAATGGATAGCTTAAACTACATGTTTTCGTCACATTGGTTGAAATATCCTTCCCCTAATCCATGAGTTACGCTAATTAACATTTCAATAAAAGAAAATTCCGGTCATCAAATCTGTCAGTGCGCGTTTTGCCCACCATACATCATCATTAGGACGGTCTCCTTGCCCCCCTTGCCCCCCTAGTATATTGAGTTCATTTCACATCAGATTTATTCTTTCCCTGATGATAGTACCACAGCGAAACGAACATAGACATGACGGTACAATTTCATCAAATTTCATAGTTTTTTCTTACTAACAAAACTATTGACTTGTGACTTGTCTTGACTTGAGAGTTGTGTTATATAATACATTTTAATAAATACTTTTAAATAAGATGATTAGTTGAAAGTGAGTTTTTCAACTAAATTCTAAAAAATGGTTTAGTTTCGAGTGTTTTTAGGAATTTTTGCCAACAACAGTTCCTTATCGTTTCTGAACATGTTCACGTATAAAATTAATTAGAAAGATATGAAAACTTTTTTAGTTAGAAGTATTTATAAATTTATATTATATTCGAAATTAATATAAAGGGTGTTATAAAAATTATCTTTCGTAAAAATAACCAATAATTCTCTAAATAAATAAGCAAACGTTAATATCTAAAGATTTCCATTATATTTAAAATTGTATGTATAATAATTGTTTCCCCATACAGTGCATTTTTCAAATACAAACTATGTTAAACTAACAGTGAGAAAATTAATTATAACCTAAAGTATCCATCGAGCTAATAATACCATAAAACATGATAGTGGGGAAATCCATTTTTTGTCAACGTCTAGGAGGGCAATATAAGTTTAATAACGGTGAATCATTCAAGTCTAGCTGGTCATTTAAGAAAATATCCACATTTTTTAGCGTATTGAGAATTATTATGTTGTTTAATGTAACTTCTTTTATGTTCGTTGAGTCTGGTAGGGAAAGATCTTCTTGTTTGTTCAACAGAGACTTTTGGGCACGATCTGCACTCAATTAAATAAACTCCTGATTTATACAGTTTATTTGTTTAATTTTATTGTTTTTAATGAGGCATCCTAGACTATTATTTGGTTTAAAAGCGATATTTATAATTTTTGTTTTCGATAAATGTCTCGATACTAATTTGGTAACTTTTCCCATATATATATATATATATATATATATATATATATATATATATATATATATATATATATATATATATATATATATATATATATATATATATATATATATATATATATATATATATATATATATATATATATATATATATATATATATATATATATATATATATATATATATATAATTGTTTTGAAAGTTGCATTTTTGATATTATTGACTGGATATGTTAAATTAATGGTTTTCACACTCAATTCTTTATTATAATTATCTATTGATATGAAGATATTTAATAATCTATGTATAAAAAGGTTTAAATGCTGCTATCTTTTGTGAATAAGGATGACAAGATTGGTTGTGTATAACTAAATCTGTATGTGATGGTTTATGAAAAATTGCAAAATCATGTTTATTACCTTTTCTGGTAATAGTTAATTCTAAAAAGTTAATACCATTAAATATCGGCTATCTCAGTTAAAATTAATTCTTTAAATTATTAAAAAAAAGCATCTGCCTACTCCCCAGAGTTCACAGCTAGAAAAGAACGTAGACGGCGAAACCTCTGGATTAATAGGTTACAACCTCACCTATTAATACAGAGGTTACCAGTCCAGAGGTTACTACCTCACCTCTTAATATAGAGGTTTCGCCGTCCACGTTCTTTTCTGGTTGTGAACTCTGGGGAGTAGACAGATTGAGGCCTCGTGGTAAATCAACAAGATTCGCTTCACGAATTATGCAATTGAGATTGAAAAACGTCCAGACTGCTTAAACAAGAGGGACGACGGTCTTAAAGTTCCAAACACATGGAAACCGCGCGTCGCGTCGTGCAGTCCACGTTCTTTTCTAGTTGTGAACTCTGGGGAGTAGGCAGATTGAGGCCTCGGAGTGAATCAACTAAATTCTCTTGAAAATGGCTTCAAAGTGGTAGCCGAAACGTCGAGATTTTATAAAACTAAAACGCGGTTCTACCCGAGAATTTAGTAATTCTAATATTACCGACCGCGGAAGCCTTTTCAAACATATATGACTATATATATATTTATATACCGTGTGTCCCAGCCAAATGGAATAAATTCGTTAATAAATAAAGTGGGGCGTGTTCGAAAAAACGCTCGAACACGTCGATTGGTATTTTTAGATGCGCATTTTTTTCAACAAAATTTTTTTTATACAGGGTGTGTCATGTAACAGTGGCCAATACTAACTTTCTTATTTTAAATACAACACCCTGGAAATTCTAGACCTATTTCATGTAAAATATCCTAGACTTATCTTCAACTGTTTCGGAAATATTAAGTGTTTTCAGATTTATTACAAAAATTAACTGAATTTTTTGATTTTTTTTTTTAATTATTTCATTACAGAAATTCGCTACAACACACAATAGAAAGATGGTATCGGCCTCTGTTACATGACACACCCTGTATAAAAGGTTTTCGTTGGAAAAAATGCGCAACTACACTTTTTTTTAACACTGTAAACAAAATTGTGGAAATTTCAAGACTATTTAGATTTGTATAAATTTTTTATTTAAAAGGTTTAATGTAACAAATGCTCGAATTGTGAACCCTGGACGTCCTGGCAACACCTCAACCTCAAGTAAAACTGATTCCTGACATTATTTAATGTTTGCGGCGTAATTGACCTAATGCTGTCGGTAATGCGTCCTTTTAAATCATTGAGATCTTGTGGCTTGGTTTTGTATACGACGCTTTTGAGATATCCCCATAAAAAAAATCCGTAGTGAGGTCCGGGGACCTTGGTGGCCATTCTAGTGGCCCTCTCCTCCCAATCCATCGATTTGGAAACACATTATCGAGGTACTGCCGCACATTAACTTAATAATGGGGGGGTGCTCCATCTTATTGGAACCAAATTGTGTCGGCTAGCAATTGCGGATTTCTTCTCTTAGGGTACAAATTTATAAGATTTGGAATGAGCTGATTTTGGAGAAAGTCTAAGTAATTTTCCCCATTTAAATTTTGATCGAAAAATATTGAACTAATTATTTGATCTCCTATTATACCTGCCCAGACATTAATCTTTTCAGGTCTTTGTGTGTGAATTTCCCGCATCCAGTGAGGATTTTCTCTCGACCAATAACGACAGTTCTGTCGAATGTACAGTATGAATTAAATGCTGCCATTTTTTGAGAATAAGGATAACAAGACTTGTTATGTATAACTAATCAATATATAACTAATATATATATATACTATAATATATAATAATATAACTGATTAAAAAATGGCCGCATTTAATTCATTCATACACAGATTAATAAATACCCCAATGTCAATAGATAACTATAACAAAGAATTTAATGTCATCAAACAGATCGCAGTGAATAATGGTTATGACCCAAACATTATAAATCAAATAATTAATAAAAAATATTATAATAATACCATTAATTTCATATATCCTGTCAATAAAGTTAAGAACACCGCATACAAAACAATTACATACACAGGAAAAGTCACCAAATTAATTTCTAAACATTTGTCAAAAACAAGCGATATGAATATTGCATTCAGAACAAACCATAGTCTTGGACGATTAATAAAAAACAATAAAAGTCAAACAAATAAACTTCATAAATCAGGAGTTTATTTAATTGAGTGCGGTTCTTGTCCAAAAGTCTATATTGGACAAACAGGAAGATAAAAGAAGTTATATTAAAGAACAGAATAATTCTCATTATGCCAAACACTTAATGTTAGAAAATCACACTTTCAACGATAATTTCGAAATGTTGCATAACGAAAATAAATCTAAAAAACTAAATCTTTTAGAGAGCCTAGAAGTTAATAAAAGAAAAAAATTGGGTATTTTACCTAATGATCAGGTAGACTTGAATGGTTCACCCTTGTTAAACTTGTATTACTCTAGACATTGAGACGCGGGACTTCCACTACATCATTTATCGTTTTATTAGATTAGTTTAGGTAGTAACTGCTTTTCTTACTGTTAGTTTAATTTAGTGTGTATTTGAAAAAGACACTGTATGTCGAAACAATTGTCATACGTACATGTTTTAAATATAGTGGAAATTTAGATATTAATCTTGGTTTTTTATTTAAAATGAATTTCCATCAAGTATCGGCTACCTCAGTTAAATACTTGTTTTTAAATTAAAAATGTATTAATAACATGTTATTTCGTATACGGGTCTTATCTTTTGAACACATTTCGTCCCCCAGGTTAAAAAATGATGTTCTGTTATCTAAAACGAGGTGCCCGAAAATAGCGAATATTAGGTAGATTGACTATAGAGAACCGACTAATGCTCGAATGGAAAGTTTTTACACCCAGCTTAAGCTCCAGACTCGGCGCCATCCGAATTGTTCTCAGAATGTAGCAAATTGACCGATGAGAGATGATGAAATTTTTTTTTTTCTCAAAAGACAGCAAAAACAATCGATTTATTATATAAATTTACAGAAAATCAGCAATTAATTTATTTAAAAAATATATCTAAAGTAGATACTAGAGACATTCTTAAAATACTTATAAAATACTTTCATTACTTTGCTATTACGTCAACATCATTACAAATAATATCTAATATTTATTACCGCACGTTATTGGAAACACTTTAGACAAAATATTACTAAAACAATTTTTTTTTTGCGTGATCGAATACGTAAATATTTTTTTTGTCGGTGGATTACTGATATTGAAATTTCTAATTAAAAAATGAAACAAGAATTTCTCTGAATGAGCATATCTTCACTCATGAGGAGTATATTAATAAATAAATACCTTAATATTTTTTTGAATTTATATGTATTCATGCCATTCTTGCCTTATTCTGGTACAAAGTTTATCTCGATTTCTGGGCTTGATTTTATAAACAATATTTTTAACCATTCTCCATTCTCCAAACCGGAGACGGCAGTTCAAAAGGATTGTTTCTTCCTATCCAGCGCATGGGAAATGTTTGGTTCAACCAACATGACGAACAATCCTTGAATTGTGGATGGATGCACCGTCTAGCTGCAAATACATATCCTGTCGCACATTAAGAGAAAGATTTTTTTCAATTGCATCCCAAAATTCCCCACCGAAAAAAACTAAACGATCTAGTCAATTCATGAATCAAAATCTGATAACGATTATGTGATGTCTGAATGATTGTGGCGCGTTCATATTTTTTTTTCTATAATTGGATTTTTCGCCACAATCTCAAAAAATTTCAAAAATATCTGTTCTTATGTAAATAAAGAATCACTGGGTAAAAACAAAAAAACCAAACGGATACAAATTTCTCAGTGATCTTTTTTGTAATAAATTTGCGACTGGACCTACAGCTCAACGTGGGTTCCGAACCACGGTCATCAGCTACCGACAAACCCAGGCCAGCATCCCCCTCAAGCTATCAACCCTTGGTTATGTGCCTATCCATAAGTCTATCAGTACTGACTGGCGAGTGACCAACGTAGACCACTTCTCAGAAGGCATCCGGCCTTACCCAGCCTTTAGCTGACGTGACTGAGGGGTAAATTTGTTGTCGGATTTTACACTCTTGTCTAGAAACAATCACAGACATATGGTTATGTGTGGACGTGTGGAATGGACAGACGTATGGTTATGTGTGGGCATGTGTGTGTGTATATGTGAGTGTATATAAGTGTGTGTGTGTAGGGTAGAAAGTAAGACGGACAGAAGATTTAAAAAGAAAAACACCCATCCGAGCACTGGAATCGAACCAGCTACCTTTGGATTGCCAGGCAGGCGACTAGCCCACCAAACCACTGCGGCCGGCTCTATACATAAAGTAAATTTAGGAAGTAAATATATTTTTTTGTGTATGTCAACGATACTTATATTGACAATAATAGTTTTTAATACAGTGACATACTACCAAAATATATATATATATAGGTAATGTTTACTGTGTGATTGTTTATTGTACTGATTGTGTATTCAAATATTTAAATGTGTTTAATTGTAATCTTTAGAATCGGGAACCATATTGAAATTAAATCTACCGAAGGCATAGCAATACTGTTATTTTTACTGAAATTAATTATAGCAGTTTCTTTTAATCTTCTGTATTTTGTTACCGATTCTTTTAATACCGTTTTGGAATTATTCCAATTGATTTTATGTCCCGATTCCCATGCGTATTGATATATTCTAGATTTCTTAAAATCGCCCTTTTTAGAATGTTTTTATGTTCTTTTATTCTAACATCTAACGGTCTAGATGTCTTACCCATATAGAATGTGGCAAATATTCGCAGGGAATTTTATAAACCACATTTTTGGTATTCTGTTGTGTGTTGTTTGGTTTGGTTTTTATTAATATGTAGTATATATACACTAACTCTAATCTGTCTTTCCAATAACTTGATGATGGCTTCTTCTTTCAGGTGATTTGTTCGATACACCATCTTTTGGTCAAGTTATTTATTTGGTTAACTGATATTTGAAGTTTATTTACAGCCTCTTCATAATCTTTGCCTACCGCTAGGACAGCAGTATCGTCTGCAAATGTGGCTATTGTATCTTGGTCTAGTTGTGGAATGTTACTTGTGTAGATCAGGTACAGTATCAGGTACAGTGTATGCTTCTTCTAATTTTACTCTGACGAATCCGTCTGAGATGTAAGACTCTAATAATTTAGAATAGTTTTGTAAATGAAGCATATTCAGTTTATATTTTAGCGCATTGTGCCATTGTCAAAAACATGTTCAACATCAAGGAAGATCACTGATCAGACTTTATTTTCTCGTGTTTTTTTTAATTACATTAGTTATTTTGTATACCCGGTCTATGGTTGAATTGCTCTCTTTAAAACCAAACTGATGATTTCGTATTAAGTGCCTTTCTTCAATAAAGGGTTTCAGGTTTTTCAAGAGTATTTTTTCAAATAATTTTGAGAACATAGGCAGCAGAGAGATTAGTCTATATGTCAACATTAATACCATTGAATGTTATTTCACATAAAATAAATAGCTTCAATTCATCTAATTTGATTGTTGTTTTATTGCAATTTATAGTTCGGACGCACTAAAAAAACCTATACAATTAGTTACTATAGTTAGCACTATAACAATGTAATTGTAAAGTTTTGTTGTTGTTTTAGTAAAGTTTAAACAATTAGCTGTTTAGAGAAAAGCTGATTTTTTATATCTCTACTGATTTTCATTTTGATTCTTTTGCATTTTCACAGGTAAATTGTTTATTGTGGTCCTATTTCAAAATATACGAGGGTTGGTATTTATGTGAAATTGGCAACAATAAACCTTGTCATGACTATTTGCGCGCAAGCGCGTCCATCATGTTAACGAGGCGTAAGTAGCTTCGTTCCAAGCAGCGTCAGAAACAGTTTCTGACAGTCAGGATTCGGCGCAGTAATTAAAAACCGTTCCAACCGTCGTTACTAACGGTTATTGAACCATTCGTTTTCTGTTTCAACTGAGTTTCAAAACTGTCCGAAAACTATCAGAACGATTTACGGATTATCTTCTAACCAATAATTTGGCCCAGGCCTATAAAATAAAGACACATTTTTCTCTGTGAACTTAAGCGAACATGATTTAAAACTCGTCAATTTTACGTAGATATTTGAAAGACTTCTAATTATTTTACTTTATTAGGAGTTGGCAAATATGAGTGATGAAGAATATACCGAAGAGAGTAGTGATGACGATGATTTAGACTTTTTGTTGGACGAGCAGCGAACTAAGGTCCAGAACTATTTAGGGAGGTTAGCACAGAGAATAATAAAAATATATAGTATCTCATACTGTTAATATTTTCAGATGAAATAGTGCCAGATTATTCGAACATTTCAGACTCAACAAGGCAAACTTCGAATAATATTAATATGAAAGTTTCGGGCACTTTTTATAAATATGGCTAGAGAACAAGGTTCATTACACTTATATAATTTACATTATACTTATTACATATATAATTTTACATTATGTAATTTTATTAAAATGCTTGTATTCATATTTTACTTCAAGTATATAACAATTAAAACTGTACTATCGATAGTGAATTAATAATTAAATATATATTTTTTGTTAATTACATTGAAAACATAATATTCACAGCTTATACACACATAAAGTGTCCGAAAAACATGGCACAAGTTGAGGTATGTTGAGGTAAAAAGAATAAAACCCTCTTCAGTAATAAATATCTGTTTGTATTTATTATTCCGAACACATAAATAGCAATTTCCAGTTCGTTAAAGAGCAACTCCATCGGAAGTTCAGACACAAAAACATTTTCCTTTATTATTAACTATCTTTGAAAGTACGATTAAGAACACATTTATCACAGACCAGTGATAAAATGTAAAAGGACAAAAACTGCTCTTGTAGATACCTTTAAATTAATTAACTGAGCTTCGTGAAAAGTAGTGACTTTCAAATTCTGTATTTTACAGTAAATTAATGATATTATAGAATTTAAACAACAAAAAGATACATTTTGAATTATTATTTTTTATTAAAAACATCTATATTACATAATACTGCGTAATAATCCTACATATTATATGAATAAATAATCAATACGAATACATGTACACAAAATCTTTTTAATTCCATTATTAAACACAACAAAACTATATTTTATGAGGTTTAAATATTATTAACATTCTCTCATTTTAATATTATTAACACTCAAAAAGAATTAATCCTATATTCTTGTTGATATTTTACGAATTACTACATTAATTTTAATATCTAACACCACGACATTAAAGGAACTTTCTGTACATTTAAAAAACAGTTTTGGAATTGGAATAAATGTGAAGCGTCAAAAAACAGCGAGATAAACTTACGAAGTTTGTTCAAAAGCTTGTAGAGATCAGTGCGGAGAGAGTTAGAAAAAGGAATAAGAAACTTTTACTGTTGAAATGGACTGGTCCTGTGTTACATCCGTCTGTACTGCATCTGGAACAATGTGTCTTCTTCAGGTAATTAGTGTCTGCCTTTTTCATTTTCACGCATATATCGAGGCTGCTTTGTTCCGCCAGCTGGCATCCCCTAAATATATATTCTTTGTTTCCAAATGAAACAAAAAAATAATATCAAATCATTTATATCAAGAAATGCAATTAAGGAGAGTTGTAGAAATTGATTAGTGTTAGGCCCCTTTCACAATATCCACTCCACGCTACTCCAAGCCACGCCACACCACGCCACGCCACGCCACACGAAGCACGCAAGAGTAGATGGGGGTTTACACACCTATCCACGCCACTCCACGCCACACAATTATACTCAGCCACAAGGATCTCACTAGAGATCAACAGCAGGCGGGCGCCACATGCACGCAACTCCCATCCACGCCACACCACCTCTTGTCAACAGTAGGCCTGAAAGAACCAATGGGCTCTTTCATACTCTGCCACGCCCTATCCACTCCAATACTGCCACAATACGCACGTGGTTAATCATATCAGTTATCAGTGCTTATTTAACCCCAAGTTTATTCTTTGTTTTTTTTTTAGTTTTTGATTACTTTTTTTGTAATTTTGATGATTTTTTTTGTAATTTTGATTACATGGAGTTTTTTGATACTGAAAAGTTAATAGACGAAATAAAGAAAAATCTCACTTTTCAAGTGGATAAGGTGATGATGGAAAGTTGATAAGTGTGAAATGACGAGTGTGGCGTGGCGTGGACAAGTGTGAAGGGGACCAATATGTTGACGACATGTGGTGTGGAGTGGCGTAGAGTGGAGTGGATAGTGTGAAAAGGGCCTTATAGTAGTACAATGTAATATTGTCAGTGCAGAGCTGGACAAGTTTTGTATGAGGTTCGCAAATAACGTCACGATACCAATGGCTAGACTTCGATCTGGCAACATTATTGGCTTCCTCTTTGAAGGGAAGGCAGGTAAACATCTGACGCGTAGTCAGTGCAAGTTTGGACTTCTTAGAGCATCACTTCTCAACCTTTTTAGTGTCGTGACCCTATAAATAGCCAAAAAGTTAAGTAAAAAATGTTTCGACCCCCTCACTACAATGTTAATATGACGTTTGTCAAAGTTTATTTTACTTGCTGTCATTGATGCAATCTAATTCTAAAACCAAACTATGTTCTATTTATATAATAACCTTACCTAATGATGCATGTAGAAATCACGAACTTGAAGTTTGTGTTTGAGCTTGAGCTTTAGATGAATAATTGAAAAAGTTGACTGAACGGAACATTTTTCTACTTGAATTTCTTGCTTTCATATGCATCCAAAGCCCTATTGTTACTTACACTTTTAACCAGTCTTAAATTACTAATATCTATATTGTGGTGCATGCTAAGCAACACAAGAGTTTTTATTTCTTCCATATCTAATGTTGGCAATGTGTTCTTTAACTCTCGTTAATATGGATATTTTTGTTAGCTCGATACCTTCGATCACAACCTTGACAACTAATGTAAGATATATTTTTGTTTAGTATATATTTTTCAGACATCGGTTTCATCTCAATAAAACGATAGGTCCATCGTTTGTTTCGAAGGTATTTTAGCATACAAATATAAGAAATATATTTGTTTAATTTACATCTTCCGGTCTCTCGTTCATTCTCATGCAAAACGATAGTTATATCACTTTTTTTGGTAAAGATGGGTTTTACTGTATTTGACTAGATTTTTCCGCTTAAAGACACTGGGTTGTGATATTGTGTTTACTTATCCTATATAAAAGCTATTCGAAACCAACATTTTCATTTATACTGTGAACAAGTGTAGTGTCGTGTCGTTCCCGAATAATTCCAAGGGTGAGTGTATCACTGAACACTTTGTTATCTAGTAACTTTTATTAGTTGTGAGTTTGTCATTGGACATTTTGGTTTCTATCGATTTATATTAGTTTTGAAATGTATATAAAGCTCTATTATCTTTATTATTTCTATTCAATGTTATAATTGATATTCAATGATTATAATGTAAGTGAGTTTCGAGAAGTATTTAAAGATCACTCACAGAATATTGTTCTGATTATTCTAATATGTGTTTCTAATTTAATGATTTCATTAAAATGAATGAAATGATTTCTCTTTAAGTGACTATACAAATATTTATTGAATAATGGCATCAGCATATTCATTTGATTTGTAATTTAATTAGGAGAGATATCCATGGTATTGTCGAGCGTTTTTTCCTTCAATACCATGAAGTGGGTAATTGCTATTTTGCTTTTCTAGTATCTGGAGCGGGTACATCGCGCATTCTTCCATTTGTACCCATTGCACAACTCAGTACTGGAGTTTACACCGTAGGGTGTGGTTGGATATCCATTATGTTTTGTTAGCTCTTTGGGTGGGTATCTCGTGCGTTTTGCCTTTGGTACCCCATTCAGATCTGAAGCTGGTACTGTTGTACGTTTTTCCCCTCAATGCCAGGAACAGTACCCAGTATGACAATTTTATTATTGATTGATAAAATTATCATTGTTAAAACAATAATTTGTAATGATTTAAAATAATGATTTGCAATGACTTTAATGTTTTTAATTTAATAAATGTTTTTAATTTAATAAATACTGAGAAATCCATGGTATTATCGCACGTTTTTCTTTTTAATGCCATGAAGTGGGTAAATGCAGTTTTGCTTTTCTAGTATCTGGATCTATTGTATATCGCGCGTATTTCCCTTTGTACCCATTACACAACTTAAAGGTTACACCGTCGTTTGATATTTGATTATTGGCCGATAATATTATCATTCTTGAAGTGATTTAGAGCATCTCTATGTGAACTGATGCCGATTGCTGTCGTTGTTATTACAATTAGTGTTAAAACGAGAATTTCTCGTTGACTATGCGAACTGCCTCATATTAAAGTATGATTTATATTGGTCTGGTAAATTTAAAATAACAGATAATAAGTAAAGACCAATTTGATGAATCCAGAGTGTTCAGGGTTACTTTTATTTCCAGATAGTTCATGCTGAAATGATTGGAAGTCACCACCATGCTCGTCAAACTCATGGACCCAACTAGCCGCCCAGTTAGAGCAATAACCGACATGTCAGTTATTATTGGGGAGATATGTATATCTATCTCTATGTGATATGTATATAATGTTTAAAAAAAACGCAAATTCACAACGCCATCTGTAAACTTGAAGAGATTTACCACTAAACACCAAAACACTTTTTTGAACTGCTCGACGCACGTTTCGCTAACCATGTTAGCATCATCAGGAGATGTCAGGGATTTAATCTCCTGGAGATCATCTCCTGATGAAGCTAACATGGTTAGCGAAACGTGCGTCGAGCAGTTCAAAAAAGTGTTTTGTTGTTTAGTGGTAAATCTCTTCAAGTTTAGTGTTTCACACCGAAGGTTTCAATAGAAGAATTGAGCCATCTATGTTTTATTCAAAAATTAAAAAAAAAACGCTCAATTTGAAAAACCTATTACCTCTAATGTAACTTCTTCTAAAAATAATCTATATAACTAGTTAAGATATAAATTATTGATTTACGATTAGCCAAGTTTCTATAATAGCCAATATAATTAAATTTTTAAATAAAAATATCGTGTATATCTTTTGGTTTCTATTATTTAAATTTTTCTCGATAAAATATTTATACATAGATTTTTAAGAAGTGATTTTACATGTTCAGTGTTCGGTATTCTTTAACCTTGCTAACAAAGTCAACAACAGTTACAATATCAAGATTTTAAAATGGATATCATTGAAAATTGACGTAAATGTGAACAGTATTATCACGTAAATTTTCAGCTCTCCCACTTGGGACAAAAAAGTTTTTTGTTTCAATTACTCTGTTGATTGCGTCATCTCTAGCTTGATAACATCAGGGTCGTGTTGTAGTAGGATCTGGGAATAAGGAGTTTTCTTAGATCTATTATACAGGGTGTTCCGAAACCCAATGCCAAGCGGGTGCCCGGCCAAAGGTCAGGTTACACCAGTTCTGGCAAAAATAAGAAAAAAAAATCCGTCACTATGTTAAGTGATAAAAAGCACATTTTTGAGAAATTTAAAATTCGCCAGGCTATATCTTTTGGCACTGTGCAAATAATGAACGTTATTAATTTAGAAAAAAAAGTTTCAATGAGTCGAGGTTTAGAAAATTATGTCAGCTAACTTTGATACTGGAAGCCCGGGATTAGTTCGATCATAGCACTCACAATATTTAAGTTGACTCAAATTCAATACGGAGGTGGGACGACCGTTAGTTTTTAATTCAACTGTCTTCTCCAAACTTAAATTAGTCATTATTAACTGTTTTAAATCAGACACCTTCATGTTTGCAATTAAAAGTTGATTATTGTTATTTAAAAAGTACTACTCAATGTGTACATACATAGCAAATTACTACTCTCTACATTTGGAGATGTTACTTTCTAATAATATCTTAAAATCAGTTAAAGGAAATAAACTGAACGAAAATAGAATATGGTGTTTTGCTCTGAAAAATTGTTTACTGTGATAAATGCTGGAGGGGCGGCGTCTTAACGCCCTTCCTCACGAGCTACTAGTGTCTAGACCGTTAGATGTTAGAATAAAATAACATAAAAATCTTCTATAAAGGGTGGTTTTAATAAATTTAGAATTTGCCAAAACGCATGAGAATCGGGACATAAAATCAATTGGAATAATTCCAAAATGGTATTAAAATAATTTCTAAGTAAATGCGGATGATTAAAAGAAACATTTAGAATTAATTTAAATAAAAATAACTGTATTGCTGATTGTATAAAGACAATTGCAAAGAACTTGCAAAATATTTTGAACAAATACTAAACTGTCCTGAGCCCTTAAACAAATTACCAACACTAAACCCTAAACAAACAAACCCAGATTCATTACCACCGAATGAAGATGAAATAATTAGGCAAATCAAGCGGCTTAAAAATAACAAAGCTTCTGGTGAAGCTTTGTTATTTTTAAGCAACTTATGTTATTTTTAGCAACACTAAATCCGAAACAAACAAACCCACATTCATTACCACCGAATGAAGAGGAAATAACTAAGCAAATCAAACCTCTTAAAAATAACAAAGCTTCTGGTAGAGATGGAATCACTGCTGAACTTTTGAAATCCTCTGGTCCAGGTACAATCAAGGAAATAACCAAAATTCTACAAGAAGTTTGGCGAACCGAACGGATTCCGGAAAACTGGAAAGATGCTCTAATCCATCCAATACATAAGAAAGGAGATAGAACGGATGTAAACAACTATAGAGGAATATCTCTTCTCCCAGTTTGTTACAAGATTCTATCTCAGTGTCTACTAGGCAAAGCACAGGGACAGTTAGAACCGAACATTGGTGAATATCAAGTATGTTTTCGACCGGGCAGATCCTGCCCTGAACAGATCCTGAATCTAAAGTTGATTCTAAGACATCAAAAACTGTACAATAAAAATCTCGTCTGTACATTTGTGGATTTCAAAAAAGCATATGATTCTATTGACCGCAAATCTTTATTCCGAATCTTGAAAGAACAAGGACTGGATCGGAAAATGCTGGCAATTATTAAAGCAACGTTAACTAACACGAGGTCAAAAGTTAAATTCATGGGTGACACCTCAGAGCCCTTCAAAATTAAAACTGGTGTGAGACAAGGGGATGGACTCTAGCCACTCTTATTTAACTGTGTTCTAGAAAAAGTAATACAGGAGTGGCGTGAAAAAAAGTCGGCACTGAATATTGACCAGCCATTAAACTGGGGAGAACCAACATCAAAATTGATTGTCTGGCATTTACTGATGATCTAGCAATTTTAGCTCAAGATGTATTAACGGCACATAAACAGATTGAAATCCTAAAAGAAACAGCAGAAAAGGTAGGACTCCAAATTTCCTTTGAAAAGACACAATACATGACCTGCAACAGACTAAGAACACCATTTCTAAAAACAAAATATGGTAACATCAGACGAGTCTATCAATTCAAATATTTGGGTGAAATAATCATGGAAAATGGGTTGGAAAAAGCGACCAATAAGGGTAGATGTCAAAAAATGGAAACGGCATTGAGACTTACACAAAATATTTACAACAAAAAATGCCTATCTAAAAACACAAAACTGAGACATTACAACACGGTTATTAAGCCAGAATGTCTATATGCTGCAGAAACGCTCATTTTGAATAGAAAGAGGGACATCGAGGACATTGAAAAGAAGGAAAGAAAAATGCTAGGCCCCAAACAAATAAATAGCACAACATACCGACTTCGAGAAAACCAAGAAATTAAACAATACACAGATATACATAGCGATATGAGAAAAAGAAGACTTAAGTTTTACGGACACATAAAACGGATGAATCCGAGTAGGCTAACTAGACAAATAGTCGAATTTTATGAAAATAGGAGTAGAGCTAAAGTAGAAATAATTAAATGGATTGTTGCAATTAAAGAGGAACTACGATCAGCAAATATTACATAAAGTGAAATTCAGGATGGAGGCTGTTTCAGACACAAGGTTAACGTTTGGAAGGTTGGCCAGAGAGAAAAATATAGAAAGACTGGAACAACTTGGTCTGACGAAAGGAAAAAAGCTCATAGCGAAAGAATGAAATTAGTATGGGCGCAAAGGAAGGCTGACAACAACAAACGCCTCTAATTGTACTTCGCGTGGTCCACCAGGGCCCACACGTGAATAATAATATATATATATATATATATATATATATATATATATATATATATATATATATATATATATATATATATATATATATATATATATATATATATATATATATATATATATACGTGAATAGGGCCCATACGTGAATAATAATATATTATTAATAATATATAATATAATATATTATTATATAATATAATAAATAAATATAATAATAATAAATTATTTTTAGATTTGTTTTGAAAACGGGAAGGGAAGACCTTCCGAAACGTTAACATTCAAAAGTTTGTATTTATTTTAGAAAATGTTGCATTTTTAAAATGTTTGATCGTTACAGAAATTTACTACTGAAAAAGAATCAGTGAGAAATCAGTCTTCGTTTTGTTTTTTACCCAGTGATTCTTTTATTTACATAAGAATAGATATTCTTTTAATTTTTTGAGTTTTAGAACGTGGCGAAAAACCCAAGAAAAGAAAAAAATATTTACGGAATGTATCTCCCGCGAATACGTAACTCTGACTGTCTTACAGAAAAAAAAACATCTCACAATGTATATGCATTATCGCCTACTTATCAGTATCTCCTGTTATAATATTCTGATGATCAATGTTTTTTCGATTAAAAACAGTCTTTTTTTTTGAAAATTCCCGAGAATGAATGAATTAATGAGTTAAGCGAAATAATCTTTATTCATTATATTAGATTAAAAGATTGACTGTGATTTGTTTAAGTTTACGAAGCTTATTTCGGAATTATTTTTATTAATAAGTAATATTGCTAAATGTAGGGTTAACGAGTGTCCCTATCTAAAATTTTATACTTTAATTTATTAATATTTAGATAAGTTTTTGAAGTGGCCCCATTATTGGTCTTACGTTGTTATCAATTTTAGTTGTTTCGAGTGTTTGTAGAAACCAGGATAATATAATGCTTATCGATTCGATACTTACCCTATATTTTATCTTTTCATACAAACATTTTGTGAAATGAATTTATCGTCATGTTTCTGGTATAGGTTTGCTATCCAGATTATCAAATTGATAGTTATATGAAAGTATAAAGTGCGTAAACGAAAGCGTAAGTTCAATAATTCCAGGTATGCTCAATTACGTCCATTTTCGGGTTGTCCCTCATGAAATGAACTTGAATCCCACCTGGGACACTGGTCCCCAAGTATCCTGTTTCAATCTGGCGGAGTAGTGACCGGTTTCTTTTAGATTTTGTAATCTTTACCAATCCTTCTTAGAAGTTATCGGACCCATGCCCATTGGGTCTATTCGCTCGATAGCAAATAGAGAGATATGGTCATTCATAACATAGCGCGCATAATTTTCTTATTCTCTAAGAAGACTTAATGATATCTGTAATTTTAAGTACAATGAATCATATGCAGGTTGTCCAATAACATGAATACACCATGCCACTGTGCTTGGCTTATATTGATTATTATATTGAAAAGACATTTGACTCAATATCAAAGTAAACCATAATGGATGCATTAGATACTTAAGTAGGAGATATACAGAGTCTATGGTAACGTACTGGGATCTATGTATGAAGCAGCTACAGCGCCAGTTCACCTTGATGATCTTGAAGTGGGAATTAATGTAGAACGTGGTGTACGGCAGGGTGACTCAATATGGCTTGTTTTTTTCTCAGCTTGCCTTGAAGAGGTATTTCGTAATCCGGATTGAGAACAGGATGGAATTCAGGATCAATGGTGTATACTTAAGCAATCTTAAATTTGCTGATAATATCGTGCTCCTGTCACAGGACCCAGATGAGATACATACAAGAGCTACAAATGGCGGGAGAACCATTTGGCTTGAAAATAAATCTGAAAAATAGTCAATTTATTATTAACAAATATGCGATTTAGCGATTTAGAGGTTGTGGACCACTACATATATATTTTGCAAAGGATTTCAATGGAGGACGATGCTGCCCGTGAAGTAGAACGGCGTGTTAAGTGCGGGTGGTAGGAATTTGGCAAACTCCCACTTTGTCTAAAGAGAAAAGTCTTGATCAGTGCGTGCTGCCGGTTTTGACACATGGAAGTGAAATATGGACACTCCCATCACAATCACTTTAAAAGCATCGGGTAGCACAGGAATTGAAAGGTGTATGCTTGGAATTACAAAGCGGGACAGAAAGAATTGCATATGAGTAAAGAGTATAAGAGTAAAGGAATTGAAATGGAATGTAAGCCCCTGTAAGAGGCTATGTGACGACAGATGGACCAAAGCAATCCTGGGATGGTACCCGCGTCACAACGTCCACAAAGGAGACCGAAAACATGATGGATGGATGGCATCATCAAGTATATTGAACCCGAATGGCAGAGAAGAGCTCAGGATCTAGATATTTTCCTTAAGCATTTATTTACGAAAACTTAAGTTTACTTGATATTGTCTCCGATATTGTCCACGGTTGACTTCCTTAGAGTAAGATAATCCTAACATTGGTGCTAAATATTAAAAATTTGAAATAATAAAGAAATATTCATTTGCAGTTCAGATTATTCTAAGATTATTTTGATGTATGTATTTAAGAAATCCGACACCAAAGGTCTTAATTCTTAATTTGTGACTGTATGATGACCAGCTGATCCATCTTCTCCTCATAGTCCCGTTAATATCTTAGTTTCTTTTTCCTATCTTACTATATCATCTACTCTGCATGTTACTCTCCATCGCTGTTTTTACTCTATCCCTAAGCGTCTTTTCCGTTATCGCTCTTAGAGTTTATATATTAAAACTCACATATAGTTAATTTGTGACGTTTATGGAGAGTGTTCTGTTCGAGAAATTTCGGTGTAAATGTAGGTTGATCAGTAAAATTGGACCTCCATCATGTTGTAAGTACATGTTTTGTCATATATTAACTAGAACTTTTCTAATAGGTTTTGCAAATGATTCTGTAGAAAATTTAAATAAACTTCTCCCGTGAGATGACCATCGAATATGAATGGGCGGATTAATTTATTTTTTAAAATACCATACTATACATTAACGCTAAATCGATGTTGAAAATTATGTTTAGCCGTAGCGTTAGGGTTTATTCAATACGAGTTAACTGCGCTTCATCGGTAAACAGAACATACTTGTATAATCTCCAATTTAAATTTATCCAGTTATAAAACTGCATCCTTAACGCAAAATCACCATCCTGCAAATGCTGCATTGGTTGTAAATAAAATGGATATAAACAATTCATGAAAATAGTCCTCCAAGCAGACGATTGTATCATTTGTCAAATATCTGCAATCCGCCTTGTACTTACGCTGGGATCATTTTCAACGATGTCAAGGAATGCCTCTTCTTGTTCGGGATCAAGTTTCAACATGCCAGATTCTCCAGCAGTGATAAAAATTTGTTCAAAAATCCGATTTCGGAAACGACACTGATATTCGGAGACTGCGCGATTTGAGCCTTCATTACAAAGCCATAAACAAATAATATTTCAGCATATGATGGCATCACGATGGCATAATCAAACAATGGTTGTTTAGAAGTAAAAAAAGTAAAGGTACATTTTCTCACTCTTTATTATATTTACCATGTATAAATATGTTCACCCATGTATCTTTATAATAGTTCTGAATAGAACCAATATTTATTGAAACTTTTGTATTCATTTTCGGTTCCTGAATATGTAGTTGAAATATTGACATTTCCTCCTGAATCCCCTGTATTTCTCTTAAAACAATACCTACTAACTATGCACAATGTGACAAAATCGTATTATATTCTAAACTGTTTAAAATGTTATTTACGAAAATTCCACGTCTTAAATGGGGAATTATTTTTAATTTAATTTCCATTAACCAAGCGAATCATTCGTAATTAAAGAATATCATGTGATGCCTTGGCACCTATTAAGTACAGTCTCAAGTGTTTCACAGATAACATCATACTAAGGTTTCTCGTGTTTACAGTTTACCAATATTAACGATACTTTGATCAAACGAATTAAAACAAAAACCGTTTTATGTGACATATTCTTTTTATGCGAGGTGCGTAAATAAAGAATGAGATTGACTTTTAATCTTTTCTTCATTCAATTATAATTGATTAATTCAATTCTACATCGTCTGTCTTGGGAAGTCACACAGAGCTGGATGCTGTTTGTTCACTTTTCGTGGCAGTAACTCGCCTTCAGCTGGTCGATTACGGCCCTTTCAATGTTCTCCAATGTCTCGGAAAAATGAAAAAGTCACAAGGATTCAAGTCTGGTGGATAAGAGGGCTGAGAAGTTACATTAATGCTTTTACTTGCTAAAAACTCACTAATTTAAATCGATGTGTGGCAAATCGCACTGTCTCGATGCAGCACTAGGGTTGCCACCTCTCCGGGTTTCACCTGGAGACGCCGGGTTTTGGCATGTCGTCTCCGGGCTCCGGGTTACTAGGTATTTTCTCCGGGTAAAATCGCTTTTAATTAAAACATAAAACTAAAATAATATAATTCTTATACCACAAAAAAAAGTTAAGATTTGGCAACCACGCACCCGTTAAGCGCCGGTCAGTTTCGAGTTTCGACGAAGACGCAGATTGCAGTTATTGCGAGTTTATGCGTATTGTCGATTATTCAATATTGCTGCTGTCCGTTGTTTTTGCGTCGATTTTACTTATTATTAAAGTTACTGCAAGTTAGTTTAAGCTAGTTGAAGTGCTTTTTTAGACAGTTTTCAGTTTGACAAGTTACAAGTTGCCATGAACGAGAGTAATAAGAGAAGAGACAGTGATAATAATCCAAGTACTTCGTCATCTCAAGGCATTTTAAAAAATAAAAAAGCCAGGTACGCAACACATTTTCAAGATTCTTGGAAACAAAATCCGCAGTATAAAAATTGGCTAGCTAAAATGGACCAGTTTATAGCTAAATGTAGCATATGTAATATAAGGTTTACTGTTAAACATGACGGAGAAAAATCTTTAAAGACTCATTTGTATAGTAAAGGACATTCCAGTGCCGTCAGTACATTATCCAAAAATAAATTGCTAACAGCATTTTTACCAAAAAAAGAATCAGCCGAAGAAAATTACGTTACTATAATTGAAGTAGCTCAAATTTATCACGCCGTAAACCACCATCATAGTTATTTGAGTACCGATTGTGGCATTAAACTGAATTCTTACGTTTATCGCGACTCTCATTTGGCAAAAGAAGTTCATTGCGGTAGAACAAAAGCCGAAGCAATCATCGAAAATTGTTTGGGACCTAAAAGTGTCGAGAAAGTGTTGGAAGAAATGGGCGCTGGTACAGAATCGTCCCAATCATTTTCAATTTTGTGTGATGCCTCAAATAAAGGAAACCAAAAACTTTTTCCAGTAGCTGTTAGATGTTTTAGTATTAAGAGTGGTGTTCAAAATAAACTTTTAGATTTAGTTGAAAATAGTGATGAAATGTTTTCACTAAAAGTGCAAGATATAAGTGTGCATATAGCGCGGGTAATGCGTCAGTAAACTTTGGCATTCATAATTCTGTCTTTCAAAAATTGAATAACGAAAATCAGGAAATTGTAAAAGCTAATTGTAACTGCCATGTAATTCATAATACAGGTAGAAATGCCTGTAAGGTTCTATCTTTTGATGTCGAAAACTTAATATTAAAAATTTATGCCGAGTTTTCAAATAGCGCAAAAAAAGCAGAAGCCTTGAAAGAGTGTTTTGACTTTTTAGATATTAAATATCAAAAAATGCTAAGGCACGTGACCGCAAGATGGCTTTCGCTATATGCCGCTCTTGAATGTTTGATACGATCTTGGCCAGCTGTAAAAAAATATTTTTTAGAGCTGGGCGAGGGGATCTGCCATAAAAATATATGGAGTTTTTTCAAAAGTCAAGAAAACGAATTGGCGAATGATTTAAAACCTGACATTTTATATTCTGAATGTTATGTTTATTTTCTGCATCATTATATGCATATTTTAAACACGCATATACTTAAATTGGAGAGTAATTATGTAACAAGTTTAGAGTTACATAACATAATGTTAGATTTGAAAGAGCAAATAGAAGAACGACAAAAAGATCAATTTTTTGGAAGCAAAATTTCATCGGCTTTGAAATATCTTACACCATTTGGAAAACAAACATTTGTAAAAGAAGCTTCTTTAGATTACCAAAGGACTTTAGATTACCTTAATCGGTATTATAATTTTGAAAACTGTTTTCAATGTTTTAATATAAAAAAAATCCAAATATAGAATACGCGCAAGTTTTAGAGGCCAAAGATGCTATCAAAATAAATGCAGATGAAGATGAGTTATACAGTGAGTTAATTATTCTTAAAAAACCCCTTAAAAAAATTGAAGAAAGTTCATTTAATTCTGAAGTAAACATAATGGTTGGACAAAATATGGTGCAAGGTATTTCAAAATGGAGATATGCCACAATTGTTTAAAATTGTAAGTAACATTTTGTCAATTCCTATAATATATTTTCCTTGATGACTAATCTGTGGACTGACTAATTTAAC
Source organism: Cosmopolites sordidus (assembly GCA_031761425.1). Lineage (NCBI taxonomy): Eukaryota > Metazoa > Arthropoda > Insecta > Coleoptera > Curculionidae > Cosmopolites > Cosmopolites sordidus. The sequence continues at coordinate 98,761 of JARFXV010001144.1, forward strand.
CATATGAGGGTAGCTGTAGTAAAGGCAGAATTATGCACAAAATTAAATTTTAATATGACTTGTCTAGGATTTGCCGAGTATTTAGAGAAAAGCGAACAAAATGCTTTATTAAAAACCTGCCAAAGTAACACAAAATATAGTTTTAAGTTTAAAAAAATCATTGAAATAGCCAAGTCATCAATGTCTAATGATTTATTGTTTTTCGTTTTGTTTTATTTAGCAATACAGTGTGTTTGTATTTTTTTTTTTTGTCAAAAATATATATGGTTTTTAAATGCTTTTTTTTCTCGTCAACACGAACTCTCCGGGTCAAGTTACTTTTCAAGGTGGCATCCCTATGCAGCACCCACATAAATAACACTTTTTCGAAGTCTATCAAGAACTTTTCTGAAAAATACTGGTTTATCGTTTGACCTTCAGCTATAAAAAATTCAGTCAAAATGCTTTTCATCTTTAATTTGCTCATTTTGGATTTTTTGGTCTTCGTGAGTCTGAAGTGTGCCGTTTCCAGCTTTGGCACTTCGTTTCCAGGTCGTGTTCAATAATCCGAAAGTTGTCATCAGCAATCGCACGTTCTAGAACAGTGGATTACAAACTTTCTTTGACCAGGGACCACTAGGACTTTTTGTTCGGTGCAGGGACCGCAAAGTACAGTTTTAATCATAACTTTCGTGTTAGAATAATATTTCAATATATTTAAAATCAATGTGATTTTTGAGTTTGCATCGTTTTTTACAAGTTAGGAAATTCTGGATCTAATACTGTTGCTCAGAGGTACTTGAATATCATCACTTGATTCGGGTCTTGTTCTTAATTATAGGCATAGCCGAAACCCCTTGTTCACATAGATACGTTGGGAAGAGAAGAAGAGAACTGTAGGATATTAAATTGCTTTTTTACACCAGAACTATTCAAGAGAAACTGATCCAAACGCATCTTTATAGTATCTGTCATTCTGGCTCTTCAACAGCAATACCAAAATGATTGTGCATCAGCTTTTGGATGTATTCGAATCGGTCTGGTTATATTCCGAGAAGTAACGGTGGAATTCATCGACCAGTATTTGTAGATGACTTCTGATGTCGTCCTGTATATCTGCGATGATCAAGCCATCTGTATTATCATCGACCAGTGCTTTTAATGTCACAAATGCAGAATAATTGTTTTCACCTCTTTACCAACCCATAATTGTTCAAGTTGTTTTACAAACAAAAATGTTTCCTTCATGTGTTAAGATTATGTTTCCAGAATCTTTCAACTGCAAGTTTAGTTTATTCATATGTGTGAAAATATCAGATAAGCCAAACGTTTCAAACTTTTCCAATCAGACAATTGCTCCAGTAAATCTTTAATTTTCTTATTGGTTAGAAATAGCTCAACCTCATTTCTTAATTCAAATAACCTTCTTAGTCCAGTCAAATTAGACAGAAAAATAAGAGTGAAGGTACATAAATTCACATCAAGTTGGAAGTGAGTAAAACTGTTCAAAACATAATTAAAAATAACATTTCAAAGTAGCCTACTGGGGAAACCTCGTTAAAAAAATGCGCTAAGTACACTACCTCAGAGGTGGTGTGGAAACGTGTGGTCTACAATTTTTGTCTGAAGTAATTTTACGATAAAACTTACCGTTTTGATGAAAATCGCGAAAAATTAATTTTTTTGACCTTTGACCTCGAGTCATTTTTTTTCCACGTACCGGAACGATGGGGCATTTTGAAATGTTATTTTTAATTATGTTTTGAACTATTTTACTGTGAATTTATGTACCTTTGAATGTCTAGATTGACCGGACTATCTCAGCATATAGAAAAGAAGTCTTATGATCGGAGTCAAATTCAGTGCACACTTTTTTAAAAAGGCATGTCTTTAAAGCGCTGTTTTTGATAACATTGACCACTTTTATGGCCATTTGCACTGTACTAAGATTTGTATTAGGCTATTGTACTAGGCTTTTAAGAAAAGTCTTGAAAGCTAACATCAGACGATGTACAAGGTGTGGCTATTAATAACGAAACTGGCGCTGCTACAGAAGTGCGCAGGCGCCAAACGCCAGCGACCAATAGCTGTTTAACGTGAAACCCAGTACCTCTTGCTTCTGTAAACAAATCCGTATAACCGTAGCCTTCGTTCGCATTAGAGTTGTTGTGAAATTCCACTTGAAACTTCGAAAAACCACTACTGGAACTTATAATTTATTGAAAAAAGAATGAAGATTGAATGTTTAGACATTGGAGATAATCCACGCCCGGGTCGCCTTTCCACATCAAAAACGGATGACAATATCGAAAAAATCGGTAATCTGGTTCGATCTGACCGTCGGTTAATTATTCGTCGCATTGCTAAAACTGTAGGAATTGATAAAGAATTCGTACAGCAAATTTTACATAACAGTTTTACCATGCAAAAAGTGTGTGCCAAAATGGTGACTAAAATTATCACGTTTGAACAAGAAGAAGCTCGCAAAAATGTTTGTACTGACACTTTGGATGCTATTGAAAATGACCCAAACTGATTGGAAAGTGGGTTTTTTATATATGATCTTGAAACCAAGCGCTAATCCATGCACTGGAAGAGCCAACATTCTCTGAGAGCCAAAAAAAGCTCGAATGAGCAAATCAAAATTCAAAGCAATGATGATGTTTTTTTTTCGATATCGGTGATGAGATTGTGTACCTTCACTAAACTCTTGAAGGTCAAACTATTAATCAACATTACTACCTTCGCGTTCTTGCTGAACTTCATCAAAGAATAAGGAGAAAAACAACCCGAATTGTGGAAGGACAAGTCATGGAGCCACCAAGACAATGCGCATCCCAATATTAGACCATCCGCCTTATTTGGCGAATCTTGCGCCGTAGAACTTTTATCTGTTTCCTAAGGTAAAATCTGCATTAAAAGGGACAATATTTGAGTCCGTTGAGCTGTGAAAGAGAAAGCGGCACGCGTTCCGAATTACTTATAGCACAACTCAGAAACTAATAAAAACATGTCATGACATTTCGACACATGACGTTTGAAAGGTGACACAATCTATATGTCAGACCGAGGACTTATTGACCGATGTGTTACGTATCAACCTACCTACCTACCTATTTAATAATCTAACATATCAATCTACAAAAATACTTTCTATTAATTTCTACACATCATCCAACACTTACTAGTGGATTATATGACACATCTCCATATTTTTTAAATTACTCACATGTTATTTTAAGAATATTATTGCGCAAAAGTAAACTCATCAGCTTTTATTCCGGACTAAGAATCTTTTCGTGTGACACCTAACGAGCATATTTTTTTCGATACCATGTTTCATGATAATAAAAATTATCTCATCTCTAGGAAAACAAAGTTGAATCAGCTTGGCATCGATCAACTTCATAAATATCGATTTAATTGTTATGTGATATGCCTGAAATGATAAAACCAATCAACTTGTCACTCTATAGAAATTAAGGAATTTCTTAATATCAAGTATACATGTTAAAAAACTTTGTGCCAAAATTTCGACTTATAAACAATATTAAAAAGGCAATCCACCACAATGAACTAGGTAATTATATATATATATATATATATATATATATATATATATATATATATATATATATATATATATATATATATATATATATATATATATATATTGGACCCGAGTGGCAGAGGAAAGCCCAGGACCGTGAAGGTTGGAAGCATCCTGAAGAGGCCTTCATCCTGCAGTGGATCGATACGGGCTGATGATGATGATGATGATATATATATATATATATATATACACAGAAGAAGAACACAGACTACATTCTCGAAAGACCACAGAGAGAATGTCCAACGTAGCGGCGGACATAAGAAAAAGAAGGTTAAATTCTATGGACATATCAGTGACTCCCACCGACAAGACTCACCAACAGAAGTCTTACATTAATACAAGGAGTCAAGCTATCAGTACCATGGATCACACAAGTCAGAGCTGATCTGGAAAAGGCACAAACGGGTCCGACAGAGATTGATGATAGAAAAACGTACATAAACAAAATACATATGTGGAACGTTGCATCAAAGAACGAAGTTTCGAGGAGATCGGGAACAAAGTGGACGAAGGAAAGAAAGAGAATATACGGAGAGAGAATGAGCGAGATGTGGAGGATCAGAAAGAACACTCGAATATGAATCAGAATGCTTTGCGTGATCCAACCGGATATATATATATATATATATATATATATATATATATATATATATATATATATATATATATATATATATATATATATCTATATATAAAAAATCAAACAATACACAGATATACATAGCGATATGAGAAAAAGAAGACTTAAGTTTTACGGACACATAAAATGGATGAATCCGAGTAGGCTAACTAGACAAATAGTCGAATTTTATGAAAATAGGAGTAGAGCTAAAGTAGAAATAATTAAATGGATTGCGGCAATTAAAGAGGACCTAAGATCAGCAAATATTACACAAAGTGAAATTCAGGATAGAGGCTCTTTCAGACACAAGGTTAACGTTTGGAAGGTTGGCCAGAGAGAAAATTGTAGGAAGACTGGAACAACTTGGTCTGATGAAAGGAAAAAAGCTCATAGCGAAAGAATAATATTAGTATGGGCGCAAAGGAAGGCTAACAACAACAAACGCCTCTAACTGTACTTCGCGTGGTCCACTAGGGCCCATACGTGAATAAAAATAATAATAATAATATATATATATATATATATATATATATATATATATATATATATATATATATATATATATATATATATATATATATATATATATATATATATATATATATATATATATATATATATATATATATATATATATATATATATATATATATATATATATATATATATATATATATATATATATATACAGGGTGTTAGGTAAACATGCGGCAAAAATTAAAGGGGTTATTCCTTGACTTATTCTAAGAATATTTTGTTGTATGATGATTTTTGAAAAACCCCTTTGTTTCGAAGATACAGGGTGAACAAAATTTACGACATTAACAACATTTTATTATCAAAAAGTACATGTAAAGTTGCTCAATCTGCAATAAATGTTCGATAACTTCCTCCAGCCTTGATACAAGCATTCAATCTTCTCGTCATTGACTGCCGAACTCTTTCAAACACACCAAGGTCGTTTCTAATTGAGTTACACGTCGAGGTCATTAAGGGCTGGAAATCTTCACTGTACAATCGCCTAGCTTGTAATGCATTGCCATCAGCAAGTCCATACATGAAGTGCATATCAGTCATCTCGGCGTTTGTATACATTATGATAGAGGCCTTCACTCACTATTTAAGACACGTCAAACAGCCAAACGTCACTCAATCTATGTAAACAAATGCGACCGATGAAATCCACTTACTAGATAAAACAGCCGTTCCAAGTGATTGAGATCGAAAAAAAAAATATGTACTTGATAAATTCATTGACGTACACGATACTTTTATTTACGTTAATGATTTCAACAAATATCGAATATGGTTGTCGCAAATTTTGTTCGCCCTGTATCTTTGAAACAAAGGGGTTTTACAAAAATCATCACAGAACGATAAATAATATTGACATTGAAATATATATATATATATATATATATATATATATATATATATATATATATATATATATATATATATTTCTAAAACATTCCGGGTGTCGATCTGTTGATTCTATGAAGAATCACGATATTTCGGTAAAATCTCATTTGGCATTTTCAAGTGTTGTCCGCTTTGACTGAACAGTCCATCTGATGTGTACGGGTCGTTGTGCTCGCTTTTATAGCCGGCCGGCGACTGCGCAGATTATATCGTGGTAGTTCGGAACTATTTGCGGCGCTCGGCAACGCTGTCGGGCGTCCGTTTATTGATTTTTCTACCTCGTCGCCACGTTGCCGTATTTCTTCTTTTTTCAGAAGGGATTTCCATACTTTTGGAATGTTACGAGCGTCGTTTCGCGTATTTAGCTCACCCCTTTCTTCTATTCCAAGGGCTTCTCTGATTGTTCGAACCTTGTAGTTTTCAATACTCGCTACTCAATTTCTTTGGCTCCTTCAAAATTGATTTTGTCTCGTTTTTGTAGATGTGCTGTGTTTTGTGCTGGAACACAGCGGAAGTGGTTTGTTTGTTTTTTAAGTTGTTTTTATGTTCTTGTATTCTGGCCGATATTCGTCTGTTTGTTTGTCCTATGTATGTTATGTTTGTTTTTGTGCCGTTAATATATCTTGAATTAAAATTGCTAGATCATCAGCAAATGCCAGACAATCTATTCAATGATCAATATTGATGATCAATATTCACGGCCAATTTTTTACACACACACACACACACACACACACACACACACACACATATATATATATATATATATATATATATATATATATATATATATATATATATATATATATATATATATATATACTGATACATACTCATACATACACTCATATATACTCATATATACACTCAAAATGCCTCAAAGAATAAAAAGTACCTGACTTATGGAAAAATGTAGAAATGATCCTTTTATATAAAAAAGCAGCACAGGAAGTTTTAAAAAACTACCGTCCAATAAGCCTCCTATCAATAATGTACAAAGTTTTTACTAAGATAATATCTAAAAACATATTAAGAAAATTGAATGACGCACAACCAAGAGAACAAGCAGGATTCCGAAGTGAATTCACTGCAATGGATCATGTTCAGGTTGTATAGCAGGATATAGAAAAGCACAAGGAATACACCATGCCACTTTGCTTGGCTTTTATCGATTACGAAAAAGTATTTGACTTAATCTCAAAGCCGGTCATAATGGATGCATTGCTTAGCCAGGGGATAAACAAAGCATATGTAAACCTATTAGGATCGCTATATGATGTAAACGAGTAAATATTTTAGTAAACACTCCAAAAAAATTCTCATATGAAAACAATGCAGAACTAACAAAAACAATAAATAGGAGGCATATTAATATATTGCAAATCATGTTCGAAAACGTACGTGCATAACAGGCAGATCTTTAAAAAGAAAAGAGTTAAAGAACATACATTACGTTTTCTTAATCAAAAATATTCTAATTCTAATTATGTCGCACATTTGTTAAACGAAAATATTCGTTATAACTGTGATTTCAAAATGCTACATGTACAAAACAAAAGCAAAAAACTAAACCATCTGGAAAGTTTAGAAATAAATAGTCTACAAGATTCGAAAACCCTTCTGAATGATCAAATAGACCTGAACCTAGAACAGACCCTTTACTGAATTAGTACAGACAATAAATAGAATGTCAGTGATTTTTTTAAAAATATATATTTTCTTGTAGAAACGTTATTTATTCATACCCATTTCAAAATCGAAAATATTTATTTCCGACGAAGCTACAGTGCTAGGAAAATGCGTCACACTTTAATAACAAAGTGAAAATTTTCATAAAAATTCTTAAACATTTATAATGAATTGCGATGAAGTAGAAGTTAAAAGAATATTCCGTACTTACATTTGGGAACAAGAAATATGTACAACACCTGGTATAAATATTTGAATTAAACTGAAAATATATTTATATACTTTATAGCATATCTTGAATACAAAAACTGATATGCGTCTTGCTTGTTTACTTTTATGTGATTGTACAAAACGCGGCAAACGTATTGGATTATCCGGAAAGTTAGTACGTAATTTTCCATTAACTCTGCTTCTAGCAGAACAAAAATCTCTATTAGATTAGTTATTGTTATTAACTCTTGTGATATTTACAATGTTTTACGTTCAGATTCACTTTGATTTGCCTTTAGCTAGTCAAGATTATACAAATTGAAAATGTCGATCGATAACTTTTATTTACGCCACATAATTTTTTTTTTAATAACGTTTTTAAACGCATTCCAGATGAAACATACAGCTAGTGGAAAAAACACTGGAAAAAAAACAAGTCTAAGCACAAGCTGAGAAATAAAAGGATAAAAATGTTTACCTTAATGCAGGAGGATGGTACAGTATGTAGGGAGCTTATCCTAGAGAGCTTATCAGAAAATTGTATTTAAAGTTACATGAAGATCAGAACCAGTTAAAATTAAAACATAGTAAAAGCCCCGGCGAGGATGGCATTACGGCTGATATGATAATGGCAGGAGGAGAACAATTACAGCAGATCATCAGCGAAATAATAACATTGATATGGGCAAAAGAGGAGATGCCGTCTAAATGGTCAAAAGCCTTAATCTACCCAATGTACAAAAAAGGAGACAGATCGTTAAATGCAAATTATAGAGGTATAGTATTGGTAGATACATGCTACAAAGTACTCGGTCAGATAATAAAAATATTAACTATATATGCAGAAAAAGTCATAGATGAGTACCAGGCAGGGTTCAGAAACAACAGATCTACAGCAGACCAAATGTTTACCCTAAAATAGATCCACGTAACTTGCTATGAATATAAAATTGAGCTGCATTCCTCTTTGTAGACTCTTTTGCAGCTCTTTATAGACTTTAAGCAAACCTGTGGCAGAAGAATTAGGGAAACATGTATCAAGGAATGAACCAACTAGAAATATCCAAAAACTCATTAGTTTGACAGAAGATTAAGATGACCTTAGAGAAAGCAAGAGATATGATAGTATGGAATGGTGATGTATCGCAAGAGTTCGAGGTGAGAAGAGGTCTTAGGCAGAAAGACCCTCTGTCAACGACTCTTTTCAATCTGATACTGGAGGTGACATTAAGGAATAGCAAGCTGAGAACCGATGGCACAATATACAACAATGAACCAATGCTTGGCCTTCGCAGATCATCTGACTATACTGGCAAGAACCAAAAAGGAGCTAAGGAGAACCATAAGATTAATAGAGAAAGAAGAGAAGAAGTTCGGTTTGGAAATAAATCAAAATAAGTCAAAATATATGGTAATGAGACAAATGCAAAATCTATCGGTAAAAGAGGGAAACATGACCATGGCAGCCAGTGATGGAAGAGAATATACTTTCGAAAAAGTTCAGAAATTCTGCTACCTAGGAGTTACAACCGAAGAGGGCGGGCACGAAGAGCACGAAATACAGGCCAGGATAGTAAAGAGACAAACTATGTGTCCAGAAACACAAAGAATTTATACAACATTAATAATACGACGAGAGAGAACTGAGGAGGGATGGAGAAGAAGAACGAATAATGAGCTGGAAGAACTGTAAAAAAGTCCAAATATAATAACATTTGCGAAAGAGCAGAGAGTGTGATGGCTTGGACACGTGGAGAGACTGGGCAGATGGAGAATGACAAATCTAGTGTTATGCAGAAGGCTAATAGGGAAGAAGAGGAAGGGCAGGCCAAAAAAAAAAAGATTGGTGGGTCAAGTACAGGAAGATTTGGATACGATAAAGACGGGGGAATGGAAGGACATAAACAATAGAAAGGAGTAGAGAGGGATAGTCCAAACTATGCTGCAGAGGAACTGGTGAAGATGAAATGGTAAAATAGGATATGGTGAACATTACGCCCTAGGCCTTCAGGGCCTGTAGAGCTTTTAAATAAATGTTGAGATTTGTTTCCTGTTCAGTCGTGTAGTATGTTTCTGCATCATAGTTGATAATGTTCAGCGCTGGGAGATTCCAGCCTCTGATGAAAGATGATCGTTCATTTTTTAATATACTATGACACTGTTAGTAAAGCGAGTTTTTGATGCAGTTGTCGGTTAGTTACGTACCATTCGACATTCACAGCTATTCGCAATATTTTTTGAAGAACCTGCATTTTGTCTACATTGGTAGGCGATGCGTTGCCCCAGATAACACACGCATAAAAGATTAAAGGCTGAATTAGTGATTTATATAGCAGTAAGGTATATTCTGTTTTTAATGAATCCCCTGTTGAAAACCGGATATAGTTGAGATAGTATGACATACACTTCGTTGAGTTTGTTAATTCTGTGAATTCTCCACTTTAATCTAGTATCCAGATTTAATCTAGTATCCAGATATTTAACATATTTTTCGTTTATTTTCCAAGGGATTGGGTGTTGATTTATGTGGATTATCGGAGAGTTACTGATTCTCCTTAAAAAACAATTACCACAGAAAATAAAATACCAGATGTTCTGATGGATAAAGTGGCAAGTGCTATAGAGGCGATGAAGAATGCTAAGGTTTCACGAAAGAACCGTGTAACAGTTGAAATATTGAAAGCTGGAGATTGAACTTTACATAAAATACTGGAAAAATTGTAGTCAAAATGCCTAAGAAACAAAAAATTCTTTTGTGTTTCTTTGTGTAAGTGATTTTTTTAAAGAAACGAACAAAAGAAGATTTTAAAAACTACCATCCAATAAACCTTCTATGAGTAGTTTTCAAGATAATATCTAAAATAATATTAAGAATACTGAATGACGCACAACCAAGGGAGTAAGCAGGATTCAGAAGAGGATTGGACTATAAACAGACTCAATTTTAAAGCAAGCCATAATGGAAGCATTTCTTAACTAAGGAATAGACAGAGCCAATGTGAACCTACTGGGATCAGGTGATACTGAGTCATCCTGCCATACACCCCATTCTACATTAATTTTAATTAACTGGGATCCATGTATGATGAAGCTACAGCGGCAATTTACGAGAAGTGTAGTAGGAGACTCACTATAGCCTGTTCTTTTCTCAGCCTGCCTTGAAACAGGTATTCTGTAGTTTGGATTGAGGATAGAATGGAATAAAAATCAATGATGAATATTTAAGCCATCGTAGATTCGCAGATGATATCATTCTGCTTTCACAAGACCCCGAGGAGCTACAAAAACGCATACAGAAGCTGAAAGGGCGGGAGAACTATTTAGCTTGAGAATAAACCTAAACAAACGCAAACGTGGAAATAATCGGAAGAGTAAAGGAGTTGAAGTGGACAGGTCTTATAGCTAGGCGATGTGATGACAGATAGATTAAAACGTCCACAAAGATGACTGAAAACCCGAAGGAATGATGAAGTCAAGTATACAGGATTCAAATAGTAGCTGAGGAGGACTGCATGGACAATGGCTGTGAATTAATTTAACCATTAATTAATTATATATATATATATATATATATATATATATATATATATATATATATATATATATATATATATATATATATATATGACGGAATTTGATTCCTCATCAATCGAAAGCTGAAGGGCAGTGTAGTAAAATTTGAAAGTACATCTGATCGACTAGCCCAATGCGTCATTCAGCTGAATAAAAAGTTCAGGCTTCAAATCGTCCAAGCCTATGCAGCAACTATAAGCCATAGGGATGAGGAAATTGAAGAATTTTATGATGATGTCGCCCCGCTTTTATACAAGGAGAAATGTAGATACAAAATCCTGATGGATGATTTTAATGCCAGAATTGGAACCACAAGAACAGACGAAAATGCAACTGGCCCATATCGAATTGGTGAGGGAGATAATAGAGGACAGATTGGTTGATTTTGCTGAAGGACAAGAATTATATACTATGAATTCGTTCTATAAGAAAAATATCACCAGAAAATGGACATGTAAAAGTCCACCTGGGCTCACAAGTGAAATTGACCACATCATGACCAACGATAAAACAATATTTACCAATTGTACTGTCCTTAACAATTTTAATGTTGGAAGTGACCACAGAATGGTTCGAGCAAAAGTTAGGATTAACTGTCGAAGATAACGCGAAAGAATGGTAAGATCAAAGAAGGGCAAAGTAGATTGTGGGAAACTGCTGGAGAGAGGAAGCCATTTTGAGATTGCTTTGTCAAACCGGTTTGCTGTATTACAAGATCCAGGGGAAGTGGAACTATCAGTTCAATATGAAGAAATCGCCAACAATGTGCTTCAAACGACTGCTTCAATAGCACCTGAAGGAAAATGTCTCAAACAGACAAAAATCTCCAGTGAGACCATTGATTTAATGAAGAAACGGCGGGCAATGAGAAATGCAGGTAGTCCTTTTGGCAGGGTCGAGTACACTGAGCTCTGCAAAACTACAAGAAAACGTATCAGAGAGGACACGCGCCGATTCAACATGCAGCTAGTGCAAAAACCTTGGAAGAAAACAAAGGAATTTACAAGGCTAAATAAGAGTCTTAAGGCATATATTTGCAAAAGAACGCAAATATATGCCTTAAGGCGTGAGGATGGCCGGTATGCAGGGCGCGTACGCAAATGTTAGAGGTTGTCAGAAAATGTTATTCCCACTCCCACTTCCTAGATCAGAACCAATCAAAGACAACAATACCCACGGAAGAACAAATGCCAGATATTCTAGTGGAGGAAGTAATAAATACTATAGAATCGATGAAAAACGGCAAGGCTCCAGGAAAGGACAGTGTTACTGTCGAAATGCTAAAAACTGGTGGTCGGACGTTACATAAAACACTGGTAAAATTATAATCAAAATGCCTCAAAGAACAAAAAGTACCTGACTTATGAAAAAAGCAGAAGTGATCCTTTAACATAAAAAGGGAAGCACAGAAAGATTTAAAGAACTACCGTCCCATAAGCCTCCTATCAGTAATGTATAAAGTTTTCATTAAGATAATTTCTAAAATAATATTAAAACAACTGAATGACGCACAACCAAGAGAATATGCCGGATTCAGAAGTGGATTCAGTACAATGGATCACATCCAGGTTGCACAGCAGGCCATAGAAAGGCACAACGAAAAAGCATACGAAAAAGCATTTGACTCCATCTCAAAGCATGCAATAATGGATGCACTGCTTAACCAAGGGGTAACCTATTAGGATCGATATATGATGAAGCTACAGCCACAATTCACCTTGATGATCTTGAAGTGGGAATTAATGTAGAACGAGGTGTACGTCAGGGTGACGTAATATCGCCTATTCTTTTCTCGGCTGGCCTTGAAGAAGTATTCCGTAAACTGGATTGGGAACAGGATGGTGTAAAGATCAATGGTGCAAACTGGATTGGGAATAAGGATGGTGTAAAGACCCAGAGGAGCTGCAAAGACGCATTCAAGAACTGCAAAGGGTTGGCGAACCATTTGGCTTGAAAATAAACCTGGAAAAGAGTCAGGTTATGTTCAATAACTTCGCTCAGGACAGAAGGATTTCAGTTTTAGGAAGGGATTTGGAGATTGTGGACAGCTTTATATATCTTGGGCAGAGGTTAAATGTGGCTGGCAGGCATTTGGTAGGCTCAACATTGTGTTTAAGAACAGACTGCCACTTTGCCTGAAAAGAAAAGTCTTCGATCAGTGCGTTCTACCCGTTATGATATACGGAAATGAAAACTGGACACTCACATCTCAATCAATTCAAAAACTTCGGGCAGCACAGAAGGGAATGGAAATATGTATGCTTGGTAGTACAAGACGAGATAGAAAGTCCTGCTCATGGATTAGGGAACAAACGAAAGTCTGTGACATCATTGGAAGAGTAAAGTGATTGAAATGGAGATGGGCAGGCCATATAGCGAGGCGATGGGGTGACAGATGGACCAAGGCAATCCTGGGGTGGATACCGCTTGATCGCAAACGTCCGCGAAGCAGACCGAAAGCACGATGAATTGATGACATCGTTAAGTATATTGGACCAGAGTGGCAGAGTCAATGCATCATATTAATTAATTAATTAAATTAATTATTATGATGCATTATTTAATTAATTAAAATAATTAATTCATTAACAGAAAATTGTAATTTTGTGAAGAAAATATATTCATAATAAGAAATAGGATAGGGATAGGCTTAACAAATTTGAAGCTACCAGAAGTACTATCAAGCCAATATGGTACAAAAAGAACATAAATAATGGTTTGAAATAAAAGAAAATGAAAAAGAAAAGAGCCGAGTTTGGCTAAGAAAAAAAATTAAATATCAAAAATTTAATTATATGAATTTTATATATTTATTCCCACACCTTCCTTTCTATCTCGTGGTGAAAGGATTGTTATTTAAACTGATTTTCCATCCCTTCCTGTCTTGTGTCATTTGCTTAATAATACCTTCCCATACTATTCCTCTAATCGTTTCTCCTTCTTCATTCTTCATTCCCTTTAATTCACCTTTTTCTCGGCCTTTGTCTATAATTTTTTCCGGTTGTTTTCGTTTCGTACACTGCTTGTTATCCGACATTCTACAAATGTGCCCGAACCATCTGAGTTGTTCCTCCATCAATTTTTCGTTTATTGCCTTAATTGGTAGTTACTTTATTTGTTAAATTAAAGTTGTCTGTCTTATTCTGTCTCTTGTTCTATTTTTACATTAATTCATGTCTTATGTTTTTCGACCAATGTCCATGCCTCACTACTATATAATATCGTTGGTCTTACTATTTTCTTTACTACTTCTGTTTTTATATTCTTTGGAATTTATCCCTTATTTAAAAATGTATTCTTTATCGTATTGCAAATTTTAGGTGCTTTATCCATTCTCACATCTATTTAGTTTTTTACTTTGTCATTACTTTCAATTATCGTTCTTAAATACTTGAAATTTTTAACCTGTTGTATTTCTTTGTCGTTCAATATTATTTTTTGTATGTTCTGTTCTCTTGCTTTTCGTTTTATCTACATTTATTTTCATATTTATTTTTTTCTCAGGCACTATCTGGTACATCTCACTATTATATAATGTTGTAAAACTTTTTCTGAGTCAGCTATTATTACCATATCGTCTGCGAATAATAATTCTCAATTCTGTTCTTTCATTTTCCATTGTCCCATTTTTAATGTTTTTCATTTCTTTTTTCGCTTATTTTATCACTTCTCTTATTGCTTTTTTATTGGTTCTTTTAGTGCTTCTTTTTTGCTACTTTTATTGCTTCTTTTATTAATTTTTTTGTTGCTTTTTTATTGTTTCTCTTATTGATTTTTTTATCATTTCTTTTATCGCTTCTTTTATTGCTTCTTTAATTACTTGTCTTATTGTTTCTTTTATTGTTATTTTAATTGCTTCTTTTATTGCTTCTTTTATTACTTCTTTTATTGTTTCTTTCATTCCTTCTTATATTGGTTTTTAATTGCTTCTGTTATTGCTTCTTTATTCGCTTCTTTTATTGCTTCGTTTATCGTTTCTTTTATTGCTTTCTTTATTGCTCTATAATTACAGGAAATACGTTTTATTATAGCTCTCAAGAATATACATCATCAAGGCTTGTGTACAGAAAACAATTAAGAATGAAGCCCTGTTTGGTTTAGGGATTATGAGTTATGTCAAAGATGGGATATTGTAGAAATTGTTGAGTGTTGGCAACAGTGTAAGATTGGCAATATAGAAACAAACAAGTTTTCGAAAATCATAAAAGATATACAACATTTTTCAAGATCTTAAGAATGATACAGCAGATGTTATTTCAACTGACTCATCAGTACTTATTCCATGATATTTAGAATTAAATGTTATTGTAATCATTCGATGTTTATCTTTTGCTTAAAAGCAAGTCACACCTGCTTATTTATTGTGTTAATCAGCACATGTTGTTTACACAATTGTTTTGTTATTTGGTGAACATGATATTGTCTTTTCCATTTTTTTTTATTTCAAAGTTTGCATTCTCCCGCGTATTCTTCGTTTTAGTTAAATTTCTACTTAGCACTTACCTTTTGTGACGACTTTCAAACAATCCAAATCCAAATGTTTGGATATATCCGATGTATCAACTTCAAAAATTTTGTCGTATCTGGTGTCTATTCGCTTGGCAAAGTATCTGGTGTTCTCTAGAGCTGTTTGGTCACATTTAGTCAGTTGTAGATTATACCATTCTGGATTCCGACACATTGTTTCGTTGTCTTTGGTTGAACACATGTAGCAACTTACACAGTCTCCTAAAAAAAATAATTAATCAAAATAACTAAGACGTAAAAAATTGCTCTTACATTCCAAAATTGAATGACAATTCTTTCTACCCGTAGTGACTTCGTCAGTTAGTCAAGTTATATGTTTCTAAATCATTCCGGGTGTCGATCCGTTCATTGTGTGAAGAGTCACGGCTTTTCGCCAAAATTTTATTTGACATTTTTTTTTCAAGTGTTGTTCGCTTCGAGTGAAGAGTCCAACTGACCAGTTGTCAGTCAGACCAACTATCAGTCAGTCCGTTCTCAGAACAAACGGATCGATACCTGGAAAATGTATACAGGGTGTCCCACATAAAAATGCACTCCACAGGGATCTCGGAAACCATAAGGGATACAGAGATCCCTTAGTGGATCAGACCTTGACGTGGTAAAGGGATTTGAGCAGGAACTGAAGCTTTGAGCTATGAAGTGTAAGTTCCTGGGAGGATCACCCCTGGCGGACAGATCAAAGCAGAGGCCTCAGACTAACATGATCCTAAATCTGCCAACCCGCATTGGGCCAGCGTGGTAGAATACGGTTCATGTCTTCAACATGACAGTACAACTTCAAACACGGCCCTCATTCCCTGGAGGCCAAGGGGCAACTATCTACGGCAGCGGGAAGATCTGCCCCAAGGCAGAGGGTGCCAAGAATCACCAGGTTAGATCAGGCTGCGATTGGACTTTTGACATTGCTACGCTTAATATGCTTAATATATGGACAATGAAAACGGAGACCCGACTGCAAGAACTGTTAATCCAACTTGCCAACATACATTTGGATATTATTGGACTCTGTGAAACACGAAGAACGGGCGAAGAGTTAATCAAATTAGAACCAACTGGTGAAGTACTCTACATCCGAGGTACGGAGAATGTACGATGTGGTGGAATTGGATTTATCATCAATCGAAAGTCAAATTTAAAAAGTATATCTGACAGATCAGCCCAATGTGTTATTCAGCTGGATAAAAAGTTTAAGCTTCAAATCGTCCAAGCTTATGCACCAACTATAAGCCATAGAGATGAGGAAATTGAGGAATTTGATGATAAAGTGGACCAACTTTTAGACAAAGAGAAGTGTAGGTATAAAATCGTGATGGGCGACTTTAATGCCATAATCGAAAAACGAAATACGAACATAATCGAAAAAACTGGTGGAAATGCAACTGGCCCCTATGGAACTAGTGAGCGAGACAATAGAGGTGACAGATTGGTTGACTTTACTAAAGGACAAGAACTCTATATTATGAATTCGTTTTATAAGAAAAAGATCAACAGAAAATGGACATGAAAAAGTCCATCTGGTCTCGTAAGTGAAATTGATCATGTCAAACGATAAAGCAATATTTTGCAATTGTACTGTCCCTAACCATTTTAATGTGGGAAGTAATCATCGAATGGTCTGAGCAAAGATTAGGATAAACTGCCGAAAAGACCGCGAAAGAATGATAGGATCAAAAAGGGGCAAAGTGGGAAGCTGCTGGAGAGGGGCAGAGATTTTGAAATTGCTTTGTCGAATAGCGTTGCTGTGTTACAAGATCCGGAGGAGATGGAAATTACAGACCAATATGAAAAAATCGCTAACAATATGCTTAAAATGGCGGCTTCAATAGCACCAGAAGATAAATGTTTCAAAGAGTCAAAAATTTCCAATGAGACCTTTAATTTAATAAAAAAAAACGCCGTATAATGAAGAATGCAGACAGTCCTTTTGGGAGGGTCGAGTCCGTTGAGCTTTGCAGAACTATAAGAAAACGTATTCAAGAGGAAATGCGCCGATTCAACATGCAGCTGGTGTAAAAAACTATGGAAGAAAACAGGGGAATTAAAAAGCTAAGAAAGAAAAGGACACACATGTTATCCCTAATGCGTGAAGATCGTATAATGTGCAGAGAACGGACGGAAATGTTAGAGGTTGTCCGAAGATTTTATTCAAAGTTGTATGAGGACCAGAATCAGGCAAGAGCAGCAATGCCCACTGAAGAACAAGTGCCGGATATCCTGGTGGAGGAAGTGACAAAGGTTATAGACTCGATGAAAAATGGGAAAGCACCAGGAAAGGATAGTATAACAATGAAGATGTTAAAAGCTGGTGATTGGACTTTACATAAAACACTAACAAAATTATACTCAGAATACCTCAAATAACAAGAAATACCCAGCTTATGGAAAAATACAGAAGTGATTCTTTTAAGCACGGGAAATTTAAAGAATTACCGTTCAATAAGCCTCCTATCAGTGGTGTACAAAGTTTTCACCAAGATAATTTCCAAAAGAATACTAAGGAGACTTAATGATGCACAACCAAGGAAGCAAGCAGGATTCAGAAGTGTATTCAGTACAGTGGATCACATCCAGGTTCTACAGCAGGTCATAGAAAGACACAACGAATACACTCTGACTGGCTTTTATCGATTATGAAAAAGCATTTGATTCAATCTCAAAACGGGCCATCATGGATGCATTGCTTAATCAAGATGTAGAGCAAGCCTATGTAAATCTACTAGGATCGATATATGATGGAGGTACAGCGACAGTCCACCTTGACGATCTTGAGGTTGGAATAAATGTAAAGCGGGGCGTACGACAGGGTGACGCAATATCGCCTCTTCTTTTTTCAGCCTGCCTGGAAGAAGTGTTCCGTAATCTGGATTGGAAACAGGATGGAATATGGATTAATGGTGCAAACCTAAATCATCATAGATTCGCAGATTATATCGTTCTTCTTTCACAAGACCCAGTTGAACTGCAAAGATATCTACAAGAGCTGAAAAGGGTTGGTGAACCATTTGGCTTGAAAAATAAACCAGAAGAAGACTTATGTCATGTTCAATAAATTTGCTGAGGATAAAATGATTTCAATTTTGGTAACGGATTTGGAAGTTATGGATTACTATATATATCTTGGGCAGAGGGTTTCAATGGAAGGGGATATCGTCCGGGATGTGGAACGACGCGTTAAATGTGGCTGGCAGGCTTTTGGCAGGCTCAACATTGTATTTAAGAACAAACTATCACTTTGCCTAAAAAGTCTTTGATCAGGGTATCTTGCCCGTTATGACATACGGAAATGAGACCTGGACACTCACATCACAGTCAGTTCAAAAACTTCATTGGAAGAATAAAGCAATTGAAATGGAAGTGGGCTGGCCATGTAGCGAGGCGATGGGACCAACGATGGACCAGGGCGGTCCTGGACTGGATACCGCTTGATTTCACGGAAAAGACCGAAAACACGGACTAATAATATTATTAAGTATATTGGACCCCAATGGCGGAGGAAAGCTCAAAGCCGCGAGAGCTGGGAGCATCCTGATGAGGCCTTCATCGTGCGGAGGATTGCTACGGGTTGATGACGATCATTGATATTTTCAGGTGTTGCCCGCTTCGAGTGAAGAGTCCAACTGATCAGTTGTCAGTCAGACCAACTATCAGTCAGTTCGTTCTCAGATAGAATGGATCGACACCTGGAAATATGTATACAGTGTGTCCCAGATAAAAATGCACTCCACAGAGATCTCGGAAACCATAAGAGATACAGAGACGATTAAATTAGAAAAAAGTTGCACCTGGCTGAACTTTGCAACATCACGTTTTCAAATTTTAAAAATTTCGAAGGAGGTATGTGGAAAAAACCGAATGTTTGCAATTTGAAAAGAATAAAAGTTTCTGATTCTATTTGAAGAGATATGTCAAAATAAATTTGACATTTTCATGGCCACTTTTTCTCCTCTATTTTTTGATCTGACCTTTCGACTTTTCTCGACCATCATCAACTTTGTTTTTTTTAAATAGTCGAAAAATTTTATTTTACGTTTAGTAAATTCTACTTTTTATTCTGAATTCAATGATATATCATACTTAATATATATTATACGTTTCCAACTACGGGATGACAACACTTCCGACTAAGAAATGACATTTGCATTAGTTTGTAATTATTTTAATAATTTGTTAACATGTGACATTTGACAGTCCGTCAGTTTTAAATTTGTTAATTATTAGACTTAAAATAATAGAACATTATTCTAACGAAGAAAAATTTGCTTATTATCCATTATGGATCCACTTCAGGATGAAGTCCTCCCCGGCATGCTTCTAACTCGCGCGGTCCTTTTCGGCCTTCTTCGTGGACATTTATGATCAAGCGATATCTATAAGAGGATTGCTTTGGTCCATCCGTCATCATATCGCCTCGCTATATGGCCTGCCCACCTCCATTTCAATTCCTTTACCCTTCCAATAATGTCACATACTCCCGTTTGTTCTTTGATCAATTTTCAGCAGGTCTTTGTAATTTCAAGCATATAAAGTGGGAGTTTGTTCTTAAACACTATGTTGAGTCTGTCGTATACCTGCCAGCTACACTTAATACGCCGTTCCACTATCACCCTCCATTGAAATCCTTTGTCTAAGATATATGTAGTGGTCCACAACCTCTAAATCGTTTCCTAAAATAGAAATTCTTCTGTTGTCAACAAAGTTGTTGAACATAATCTGACTCTTTTTCAGGTTTATTTTCAAGCCAAATGGTTCTCCCGCCCTTTGCAGCTCTTGTATGTGTTTTACTAGCTCATCTGGGTCTTGAGACATGAGAACGATATCATCTGCTATTCTAATGGTTAAGTATGCACCATTGATTTTTATTTCCTCCTATTTCCAATCCAGATTACGGAATATCTCTTCAATGCAGGCTGAGAAAAGAACAAGCTATATTGAGTCACCCTGCCGTACACCCCGTTCTAGATTGAATTTAACTTCAAGGTCATCTAGGTGAACTGTCACTGTAGCTTCATCATACATGGATCAGAGTAGGTTCACACAGGTTCTGTTTATGCCCTGGTTAAGGAATGCATTCATGATAGCTTGCTTTGATATTGAGTCAAATGCCTTTTCATAGTCAATAAAAGCCAAGCACAGTGGCACATGGTACATTCATTGTGCCTTTCGATGGCCTGTTGAACAACCTGGCCTTAGTACTGAATCCACTTCTGAATCTTGTTTGATCTCTTGGTTGTGCGTCATTCAGTGTACTTAATATCCTTTATTGTCCTTTTAGATATTATCTTGGTGAAAACTTTGTACATTACTGATAGGAGGCTTATTTGGTGGTAATTTTTTAAATCTTCATGTGTTCCTTTCATTTGAAGAAGAATTACGTCAATATTTTTCCATAGGTTGGGTATTTTTTGATCTTTGAGACATTTTGAGTACAGTTTTGCCAGTATTTTATGTAAAGTTCAACCACCAGCTTTTAACATTTCAACTGTTACATTGTCGTTTCCTGAAGCCTATCCATTCTTCATCGCTTATAGCCTTTGTCACTTCATCCAACACGATATCTGGCATTTGCTCTTTCGTGGGCATTGCTAGCTTTGACTGGTTCTGATCTTCATATAAATTTGTCCACTGTGCTGACACTCCCTGTCCACTGTGTCATCCTCACGCATTAAGGCAAACATTCGTGTCTTTTTATTTCTCAGCTTGTGTTTATTTCCTTGTTTTCTTCTAGTGTTTTTGCACTTGAGTGCAATACAACTGTGCCACCGCTTGATCCACTCCATACATTGTTTGTAGGCTGATTGAAATATGGCCTTCAGCTCCTTCAGCGAATTTTCTTTTATGTTTTAATAGACGCAAAACGCTTTCATTGAAGTGGACATTTTAGCTTTGGGAACAGGAAAAAGACACACTAGGCCAGTACGGTGCTTGGTTGATGACATTCGTAATTTTTTCGCCAAAAACTCTGGCACAACGATAGTTTTATGTGATGGTGTAAGAGCGGGATTCGTGCCTCAAAAACTCAACGAATGTCATCAACCAAGCACCGTACTGGCCTGATATGATCCAGTGTGTTTTTTTCCTGTTCCCAAAGCTAAAATTTCCACTTCAATGAAGGCGTTTTGAGTCAATTAAGACATGAAAGAAAATTCGCTGAAGGAGCTGAAGGCCAACCAGCACAACCAAGAGAGCAAACAGGATTCAGAAGTGGATTCAGTACTAAGGCTAGGTTGTTCAACAGGCCATAGAAAGGCACAATGAATACACCTTGTGCCACTGTGCTTGGCTTTTATTGACTATGAAAAGGCATTTGACTCAATATCAAAGCAAACTATCATGAATGCATTCCGTAACCAGGGCATAAACAGAGCCTGTGTGAGATGGTTCATGATCCATGTATGATGAGGCTACAGTGACAGTTCACCTAGATGATTTTGAAGTTAAATTCAATGTAGAACGTCGTGTACGGCAGGGTGACTCAATATAGCCTGTTCTTTTCTCAGCCTGCCTTGAAGAGGTATTCCGTAATCTGGATTGGAAACAGAAGGAAATAAAAATCAATAGTGCATACTTAACCATTAGAATTGCAGATGATATCGTTCTCATGTCACAAGACCCAGATGAACCAGTAAACACATACAAGAGCTGCAAAGGGCGGGAGAACCATTTGGCTTGAAAATAAACCTGAAAAAGAGTCAGATTATGTTCAACAACTTTGTTGACAACAGAAGAATTTCTATTTTAGGAAGCGATTTAGAGGTTGTGGACCACTATATAAATCTTGGACAAAGGATTTCGATGGAGGCTGATAGTGTCCGGGAAGTGGAATGGCGTATTAAGTGTAGCTGGCAGGTATATGACAGACTCAACATAGTGTTTAAGAACAAACTCCCACTTTATATGCTTGGAATTACAAAGACCTGCTGCACATGGATCAAAGAACGAACGGGAGTATGTGACATTATTGGAAGGGTAAAGGAATTGAAATGGAGGTGGGCAGGCCATATAGCGAGGCGATATGATGACAGATGGGCCGAAGCAATCGTGTTGCTTCGGTCCGAAGCAATCCATCGCTTGATCATAAATGTCCACGAAGAAGGCCGATACCGGGACTCTTCAGGGCAGTATGGGTTGTTGACCGTGGATGGTGACTTCCTATTCTTGACTAGAGAGCATATGTCGGTGCGCTGAAGTGTCTGGAACATCAAGAGACGAAACATATGCCCTCCAATTGCAGGCATGAGTGGGGCCCGTTCCCGGCCAAGAAATCAGTAAAATATATATATATATATATATATATATATATATATATATATATATATATATATATATATATATATACACCCATATAGATATTCAGGCTCGTCCAGTATTTTAAAAGTGATTTGGTATTCAGTGTTAAATCTCTTCGTGTTTAGTGTTTCATACCGAAGGTTCTAATAGAAGAATTGATTCATAGTCAATTGAGGGTAAAAAATAATGAAAATTGCAAATATCGGGCGTATTGAATCTCATTTCGAATTCGTTGTTCGACAGAGTGTATATATTCTTCATCTTCAGTTACAATCATTTCTCTGGCTACCTTTAGTTTTCCTTAAAACATGATAATAACTGCCACTTGTATCAAATTGTATTAGATAGCCTTTCTGGAGAAAGTATTTTTAATTTATATTGTTTGTATGTTTTCATAATTTAGATAACAGGCTAATAAACAGGTTTATCTGGCCTAGAAGCCTTATCATAAAATCAATACGTTACTCATTTTATTCTTTGAAATATCTAAAACCAATACATCTCGTATACACAGTTCGCCTGAAAAGTTTTGTTGAAAAAAACTTTGTGAAAACCATGGACAAAGAAGGTAGTGGTTTCAAGTACCTAAAAGGAATTTTTAAAAGATTAAAAGAAGGCATATTTATTGGACCTCAAATAAGGAAGCTTCTAGGAGATTTTTTTTTCAAGAAAAATTAAAAGAAAAGGAATTGGCAGCTTGGGCAACAAGAAAGATGAAAACTATAAAAACCTCCTAGATGAACTCTTGAAAGCCTATGAAAACTCGGGTGTCGTCTATCCTTAAAAATGTATTTTTTACTCTCCCATTTGGATTTTTTCGGAAATTTTCGGTACAGTAAGCGACGAACAACAAGAGAGATTCTCCAGGGCATCAGAGCGTTGGAAGAAAGATACCAGGCACGTTGAAACCAGGCACGTTGAAAAAAGTGAAAGTTTTTGTCGCTGTCTGACATCTCATGTAATATATTTTATACACATACTCAGTAATGCCTCTGCATCGATTTAACCAGTTTTATAGGTTTATATTAAATAAATATTAGATTGTTAAAATAAATCGTCTTCTTCGTCCTACCACCGACCCCCTGTAATAAAAAAACTGTACGTCTTACAGTAATTAGTTTATCATTTTCGAATTTTGGGCTACAAAATACTTCAAGTACACCTATTTACATCAATGTTACCTCAAAAAGTTTAAATTTGTTGACCTGTGTTATATGAGAGCTCTCACCTCTTCAAGGGATTTAGATCCAGCCGTATATTAAATTTGATCACAAAACTAGGATGAAATAAGTGCAAAATTGCACCTTGAATTACTTGAAACTTGTCTATCAATCTTAATGAGGGAGAGTCAAAGAAAAATAACAACTAGGGAAGGGGAGATGAGACAAAGGGGGCAGCTATTTAGTCGGGGATAAATTAAATTTGCGCTATATATATATTTATATATATCATTGCTGGGTAAAAAACAAAAAACTAAACTTATTTACATAAGAACAGAGATTTTTGATATTTTTTGAGTTTTAGATCGTGGCGAAAAAGCCAAAAAAAGAAAAAAATATGTGAACACGCCACAATCATTCGGACATTATTACGATACTTTAGTTATTCAACTGGAAGCTCGAGAAAGCACAAATAAGTTGGACATGCAGTAGCATAGAGGCAGCGTTCACAGTCAATCTTAGCGTTTCGAAAAGGTCGTTTAGTTTTGTGGGAACGTTAGTTGAAAAAGTTGAGATCTGATTTAGTTTTAGACTTAAGAGAGTGTATCAAAACCTATATTCAAAATAAAGACCGAAATTCAAAATAAAAGTACCGAACGATAGAGGAATTAAAAAAAAAACGTACACAAAAATTATTACCTTGGACCCCTCATTATGTTACGCCTTTGTTTTTTTTATTTTTTAAATATAAATACACGGTTTGTTTTGGTGCCCAAAGTTTAAAATACTCACCAAATTTCATAAGTTTATTGTAAAAAATTTCAAAAGTATTTGTGAAAAACCGTCTTCAGGATGCCATATTTGGGGGGTGTAGCTTCCTTAGGAAGCATCACTGGACTAAGATTTAGGACAAAGTACCATTATTTTTAGCCGTAGAACATCAATATGAGAAATCGCTAACAATGTGCTTGAAACAGCTGCTTCAATAGCACCAACAGATAAATATTTCAAACAGTCAAAAATCTCCAATGAAACCATTAATTTAATGAAAAAAAAGACGAACAATGAAGAATGCAGGCAGTCCTTTTGGCAGGGTCGAGTTCGTTGACCTTTGCAAAGCTATAAGAAAACGCATTCGAGAGGAAACGCACTGATTCAACATGCAGCTAGTGCAAAAAACTCTGGAACAGGGGAATTAACAAAGCTGAAGAGATGAAAAGAACGCAAATGTTTGCCTTAACGTGTGAGGATTTTACAGTATGCAGAGAACGGGCGTAAATGTTAGAGATTTTAAGGTTCTACAACAGGCCATCGAAAGGCACAACGAACACTAGTGCTTGGCTTTTATCGATTATAAAAAAGCATTTGATTCAATCACAAAACAGATCATAATGAATGCCTTGTTTAAACAAACTGTAAACAAAACCTAGGTAAACCTACTGGGATCCATATATGATGAAACTACAGCGATAGTCCACTTTGTCGATCTTGAGTCAATAAATATAGAGCGGGGTATACAGAAGGTTGGCGCAATATCGCCTCTCCTTTTATCAGCCTGACTTGAAGAGGTGTTTATCATCTGGATTGGGAGCAGGATGGAATAAAGATCAATGGTGCTTACTTAAACCATCTTAGATTCGTAGATGATATCGTTCTCCTTTCACAAGACACAGAGTTGCAAAGACACATACAAAAGCTGCAAAGGGCTGGAGAACCATTTGGCTTAAAAATAAACCAGAAGAAGAGTCATGTCCAATAAATTTGCTGAGGACAAAAGAATTTGTATTTTAGGAAATAATTTGGAACTTGTTGATCACAGTGCTTACCAAACTACCACTTTGTCTAAAAAGAAAGGTCTTTGATTGAAGTCAGTTTAGAAACTTCGGGTAACGCAGAGGAGAATTGAAAGATGTATGCTTGGTATTACTAGACGGGATAAAAAGCTCTGCACATGAATCAGGGAACAAACTAAAGTGAGTGACGTCATTGGAAGAGTAAAGGAATTGAAATGTAGGTGGGCAGGACATGTAACGAGGCGATGGGGCGAAAAATGGACCAAGGCGATTCTGGACTGGATACCGCTTGATTGCAAACGTCCACGGAGAAGACCGAAAACACGATGGAGTGATCACATCTTTAAGTATATTGGTACCCAGATGGCAGAGGAAAGCTCTGGACCGCGACTCTTACCGACAAGTTCGAACACAGTGTTCTAAGTTTTTTAATGAAAATGTTAAATTTTGATGCGAATATTTAAACATATCCAGACGTGTAACTCTGTTTCCCTAATTCTAATTAACATAATTTTTCACTAATTATATGAATGTACGGTTCCTATAATCTTTGATTTAACATTTTGCCGAAGGAATATCCAAACAAAGAGTGAAAGTCCTTTTTACTCTCCTTTTTACTGCCAAAACTTTTACTGCCAAGTCTCGCTATTAAATATCATTTTATAATTATAAATACAAGTAAAGGTTTGATACTATCGCAAACAAACTTATGATTTATCTCATGTTAAAAAGCAAAAAATTACTGATACGTGTGTTTACGCACCACTTACCTGTTTTAAATATTAACGAAACGAAAAATACACTTTTTATCAACGTAGAGAACATCCTTCCACTTGGTTAAAAGAAACCCTATCAGTGTGTAAAACAACTACAAAACTATCATAGGACTCTCGGCTCGGTCGGGTTGCCAAATCACTTAAAAGTGAAAGAACTCTTCGTAAACAAAATGCGCATTTCTAGAACGACGAAATATACTTGGGGTTGTAAATCTGGCTCATAATTAAATTTATAGGGGTTGTTTAAATATATATACATACCTTCATACTAATATCACGAATGAGATTTTTTGTTATTCAGGTTTTGAATGTTTCTTAACCTGTTTTTTACGTCCTATTCAATGATTCTAATAATACGTTTCAGAATAAATTTTTGAAAAGTGCTTTATTGACAAAAATATAAGATTTATTTATAAGTTGATGATTTTCAATTTTTTTATTTATAGTTTTCAAGGTGTCCCATAACTTACCCGCCACAGAGTAACTGGTGATAGTAGAGATCAAAATGAAAGGATTTAAATTATTGATGCATTTGTCCGTTACTTTGTGATAGTTCATTTTTTAAAAAGGAATACAACAATTTTTTATTTTGTTATCTATCACTTTTTTTTTAAACAAAATTTGTATGACTATAGTTTCGTAAACGATTTTACATTCTCAAACACTACTTTAAAACTAAGCTACATAGAACAGATAAGCAGTTGTAAAACAGTAGTTTTAAAGTAATGTTTGAGAATGTAAAATCGTTTTACGAAACTATAGTCATACAAATTTTGTTTAAAAATAAAAGTGATAGATAACAAATTAAAACATTGTTTTATTCCTTTTTAAAAGGATTTAGTCAATAAATGTGTTGACAAATTTTAGTTATTAAAAAGCATACGGGGTGAAAGTGAAATTAAGTTTTCTAAAAATTGAGATAATTTAAAAACGTTTGAAGATATTAGATTCAAAATTGGGGTAGTTGTGTTTTCAAAGGTGACAATTCCAAAGTTTGAGCCTAGTTCCTAGAGGGCGTTTGCTACCCACTTTGTGAGGAATCAACTCGCTCATATTTTTTTACCCTATAAAGCTGGGAATATTTTGAATTCAAAATAGAGAAGAGTTTTGAATGTTTCTTAACCTGTTTTTTACGTCCTATTCAATGATTCTAATAATACGTTTCAGAATAAATTTTTGAAAAGTGCTTTATTGACAAAAATATAAGATTTATTTATAAGTTGATGACTTTCAATTTTTTTATTTATAGTTTTCAAGGTGTCCCATAACTTACCCGCCACAGAGCAACTGGTGATAGTAGAGATCAAAATGAAAGGATTTAAATTATTGATGCATTTGTCCGTTACTTTGTGATAGTTCATTTTTTAAAAAGGAATACAACAATTTTTTATTTTGTTATCTATCACTTTCATTTTTAAACAAAATTTGTATGGCTATAGTTTCGTAAACGATTTTACATTCTCAAACACTACTTTAAAACTAAGCTACATAGAACAGATAAGCAGTTGTAAAACAGTAGTTTTAAAGTAATGTTTGAGAATGTAAAATCGTTTTACGAAACTATAGTCATACAAATTTTGTTTAAAAATAAAAGTGATAGATAACAAATTAAAAAATTGTTTTATTCCTTTTTAAAAAGATTTAGTCAATAAATGTGTTGACAAATTTTAGTTATTAAAAAGCATACAGGGTGAAAGTGAAATTAAGTTTTCTAAAAATTGAGATAATTTAAAAACGTTTGAAGATATTAGATTCAAAATTGGGGTAGTTGTGTTTTTAAAGGTGACAATTCCAAAGTTTGAGCCTAGTTCCTAGAGGGCGTTTGCTACCCACTTTGTGAGGAATCAACTCGCTCATATTTTTTTACCCTATAAAACTGGGAATATTTTGAATTCAAAATAGAGAAGAGTCATAATTCCCACGAAAAAAGGTACCCTTGGTCAATGTCGATATCTCGATATCTTGTCGATGGCTGAAAAATTTGCACTTTGCACCTAAAGATATTGGTGAAACTATGACTTAACTTTCAATGCAAACAAAATTTGTCTTCGTTATACAGAGTGTCCAGGATAACTGAGATAAATAACAAACAGTTTCTCAGTTTTTTTAAATGGAATGTCTAAGCTTTTTTATTTTATAATATTCCTAATACAAAATACTTTTTTGATTTCGTTTTTATTGGAATTTACCTTAGCCTTTATGTTATCATTAAATAATAAATAAATTCCTGATAAGTTATGATATAATTTTGATTATCACACGTTTTAATATTTGATTAGAAAGCAATTATTATATAGTAACAAAACTTATAGTTATAGTAAACAAAACGTCATAAGTATTTAGTTTTTAGTACGACAGTTTAAGTACAAACATTTGTAAAGAATAATTCTATTCATGTCTACCATTTTGTGCAATACAAACTCTAAGCCTATGTTCAAAAGAACCAAGACTGTAATGAGCATAACCTCATTAATAATCATAAACACATTTCTTATTCTAATTTGCATGTCCTCTACTTTGATGGGTGTTTGATAAACTTTTTCTTTAACAAAACAACATAAGAAACAATCTAGTTGTGTTTGGTGTTGAAAAGAAAAAACAAAACTATACCCCGCCACGATTATGTAAGACACACTGTATAAATAAAATTAATATAAATATGAGGTCCAAGGTTAGTTTTTTTTAAGGGGAGGGATACATAAAGTGTGTTAAAGTGGGTTAAAATAAGTAAATTGAGCGATGCACTTTTTTGTTCCCTATCAAATTTTTCAAACAAAAAAAAATACAAGAAATGTCTATCAGAATCTCGTACATATGAAATGTAAATTTATCAGTAAACATTGTGCATTTTCTATAAAAATTTCCGCAATTATCCCTGGAATAAACAGAGGGATCCGTAGCTCTAACTATAGTTCAGCCATAATGCCACACGAAAAATACATAGCCAGGATTTCTGGCGCCTATTCGCCCCATTTTCAGTTCTCGGGAGTGGAATCAGGGATGCGGGGGTGCGGGTGCCACAGCGGTCGGGGCGGAAAAAGACATTCGAGATCCTTATTAGAAGAACGAGATCTCATTAAATCACGTTGATAGGCAGAATTGATGTAAATGTATCTAGAGGCATATTTTTTCCTCAATAAATATGTTTAACTCGAGGAATTTTTCCAAAAACACGATGATTCTTCCATGAATTCCCAATCCGCATAACTTTATTCCTTAATTAAGCTTCATAAACTAAGTTATTCAATAAGACCAGTTGTCTCTTATCTGCCTGCACCTGTTTACAAAGTATCAAGATACCTAATAGATATTATTAAATCCTACTGCAAATTTCGACCTAACTATAGTGTTAAAAATTCATATGAATTAGTCGACAAAAAAAAACATTACGATTTCAACCAACCGAGAAATAACGTCAACTGAGTGATAAGCATGGAAATCATAAATTTGTTAAACGTTTGCTTGTCTTAAAACTACTTTTCATTTAACAACACAATTTAAAATAGTAAAGAGGGTTTGATAACGTGCAGCTTATTAAGCCCCTTACTCGCGGAAATGTTTATGAACAATATTGAAACGGACTGCACGGACTGCAAACCCACTGCAGGATGAAGGCCTTTGCAGCATGCTTCCAACTTTCACGGTCTTGGGCTGTCCTCTGCCATTCGCGTCCTATATACTTAACGATGTCATCAGTCTGCGATCAAACAGTATCCATTCTAGGATTGCCCTGATCCATCTGTCGTTCCATCGCCTCGCTACATGGCCTGTCCATCTCCATTTCAATTGCTTTAGTCTTCTAATGATGTCACACACCTTTGTTTGTTTCTGGATACATATGCAGGGCTTTCTTTCTCGTCTTGTAATGCCAAGCATAAATATTTCCATTCCCCTCTGTGCTACCCGAAGCTTTCGAATTGATTGCGATGTGAGTGTTCAAGTTTCACTTCCATATGTTATAACGGGCAGGCAAAGTGGGAGTCTGCTCTTAAACACTATGTTGAACCTGCCTATCACACTTAATACATCGTTCCACCTCCCGGGCGGTTTCCACATCCATTGAAAACATCTGCCCAAGATATATAAAGTGGTCCACAATCTCCAAATCCCTTCCTAAAACTGAAATTTTCCCGTCCTTAGCGAATTTATTGAACATAACCTGACTCTTTTTCAGGTTTATTTTTAAGCCAAATGGTTCACCAGCACTTTGCAGTTCTTGTATGCGTTTTTGCAGCACCTCTGGATCTTGTGAAAGTAGAATGATTCATCTGCAAATCTAAGATGGTTTAAGTTTCAATCATTGATCTTTATACCATCCTGTTCTCAATCCAATTTACGTTTCTCTACTAATTTACTACTCTCTGATACGTTTTTTTATAATTTTGCAGAGCTCAGTATAGTCGACCCTGCCAAAAAAACTATCTGTACTTCTCATTGTCCGTCGCTTCCTTATATATATATACATATATATATATATATATATATATATATATATATATATATATATATATATATATATATATACACTATATAACACTAACATATATATATATATATATATATATATATATATATATATATATATATATATATATATATATATATATATAATGAAGTATTTTTCTAGAATATATTAATTCAATCCACAAAAATATAAAATTTACTGTTTAATTCTAATAAATTAGAAGTTACTAACAGTTTAAACTTCCTGGATCTAACCATTTCACGAATTACAAACAAACATAGTTTCAAGATATTCCACAAACCTTCTCCAACAGAAACAACAACATAAATTACCACTTTATCATAGTCTTGTACACAAATTGATCAATTTTTCCTTTATCAGACGCAAATTTTAATAAGAAATTAAACACCATCAAACAAATTGGGCTAAACAACGGGTATTTAAAGAGGACAATGGACAACATTCTAAAAAGAAAACTCTATAATAAGACTGCTTCTGAAATATATCCACAAAAAAATAAAACAATGCAAAAATAGTCTTTAAATATATCAAAACTTGCAAAGCAAATACAAACAAAAAAGATAGATCAGGGATATATCAACTGTATTGTGGGTCGTGTCCAAAAACGTATAGTCCGGTTCAAGATATTTCGTTGTCTTTCGGCAAAATGTTAATCATCCCCATAAATTTCAATATAAATATTCTTAGTTTCTTCAAAGGCGCCAGAGTCAGAGTACTTGAACTTCTGAATAATTAAAAAATAAATATTGTTAAATTATTATTGTTATTATGTATGACTAAAACATTGTTTATTGGTTTGTGTAATTTGAATTTATTAGTCTAATAAAAATAAATAAATAATTAAATTTATCTATTAGTACAATAAAAATTATAACTTAAATTTAATAATGCATTTAATTCGGTTTCACTCTCACTATCATTTTGATCTATATTAATAATACATTTTTCTATATTATTAGTAATTGATACATCTTTTATTTTAATAACATGGATAATCAAATTTATCAAAGTTTCTTTGGGAATACTTTTTACAGTCTTCCTAATTAATGTTGCAGCACTTGCACTTACAGTTGGAGAAATGTTTTCCGCTGTAACATTGGATTTTACCTGATGCCACATATGCTCAATTGGATTAAAAATACGTTAATACGGGGGAAGGCGTAAAGTCGTATGTTCTATATCAGTAGCAATGGTATCACATCCATATTCCTATTTAATATCAAATGTCTTTAATATTTCTAGATCACATTTTTATATGTATTTTCGAAGTATATATCGTTCTTTAACATATAGTTATAAATTTCCAATTTAGTTTAATTTACATTAGGAACTTTATTTTTTTTTGGCAGTTATGATTACTAACATTGTCCATTACAATTCCGCTTTCCTTAGGCACATTGGGAAAATGGCTATTTATAAATCAATCTTCAAAAAGTTCTCCTGTGGTGTCGTCATAGTAGTCCAAAGGGGAATGTTTAATATTTTTAGAGGACAACTGGAAACAATTTGGAACCCATTCATCCTCGGAACCAGCAGGTAAAACTGTAATTATTTTTTCCATTGTTTGCTGGTGCTTTAGGTTCGTATTTTCTTTATGTATCTATCCATCCTTTTGCTGGCGTCTCATGTGTGTCGAACCATGTTTCATAAAGGTAAATAATGCCATCGCCGCAATCGTTGTGATTCCATTAATATTTGTCTTTTATTAATGATCCGATATGTAAAACCCATTAGAAATAATATTTCCGGAGGCTAGTTCTGCTGCAAAGAATGTTGGTTTTATCTTTCCTTAGTCGCTGTTGCAATGAATGCAATGCAGGCACAGTTTGCTCTTCATACATAGCATAAATTTTGCTTCGAATTAGGTCTTTGTCTCTATCGTCAACACATTTGCTTTTACCAGAATCACTACACACTTTTTTGGCTTTATTTGGCTTCGTGACAATGGCTATTAAAATTAGCACTACCGAAGGCACAATGATCATTTTCTTGCCAAGAACGGCACATTTTTAGCACATTTGGAATAATAAAAATAGGATCGAAATTATGGAACTGCACTGTTTAAGAAAAGAATGCGAACTAAACTAAAATATTTCGAAACTATTAAACCAAATATAAAATGAATTTTATTTTTTTATCTGTGATTTTATTCAGCCCGGTCCTGTTTACTTTTTTTTACAAATTGTTTCGTAACGACAGTGTTGTTAACAGTTTATTACAACCATTCGGTCAACAGTATATATTGAACCGCACTATATATAGGACAAACAGGCAGATATTTCAAGAAAAGATTTAAAGAACACAGAAGAAGTTTTCCCTGTCATAGACATAATTCGAACTACACCTCACATTTGTTAAATGAGAACCATCGTTTTGATAGTGAATTTAAAATACTACATGTACATAACAAATGCAAAACTAAAAACTAAAACTAAAAACTAAACCATCTGGAGAGTCTTTACTAAATTTGTACAGATTATAAATAGAATCTTTTTTTTAATATTTATTTTAATATAGAAACTCTTTAGATTTATATCTATTTTAACATTGAAAATAGCCTGCTCTGAAGAAGCTACAATGTTAGCGAAACGCAATAATAAAGTGGAAATCTAGGCAAAACAGCCTTTCATTAAACACCATATAACATGTTTTTTAAAAAGGAATAAAACAATTTTTTA
Organism: Cosmopolites sordidus; assembly: GCA_031761425.1. Classification (NCBI taxonomy): domain Eukaryota; kingdom Metazoa; phylum Arthropoda; class Insecta; order Coleoptera; family Curculionidae; genus Cosmopolites; species Cosmopolites sordidus. The sequence continues at coordinate 132,576 of JARFXV010001144.1, forward strand.
TTTTGTTATCTATCACTTTTATTTTTAAACAAAATTTGTGTGACTATAGTTTCGTAAACGATTTTACATTATCAAACACTACTTTAAAACTAGTTTTAAACTAAGTTTTATAGATAACAATGTAACAAAGTTTATTTATAACAAAGTAAAAAATTGTTTTATTCCTTTTTAAAAAATGAACTATCACAAAGGAACGGACAAATCAATCAATAACATGTTTTTAGTTTTTCTTTGTGCGTTTCACTAACCATACTAAAATCACCAGGGAAAAATCAGATTTATACTGTTTATGGAGAGAATTTCAACCGTACGTTGCAAACTGAATGTGGATACGACAAAGGACCAAGATTATAGACATAGAGAACATGCTGCCAGACTTAAATGGAAATTCGTAGGACGCAACCAAAGGCTCTCAGACAATAGATGGAACCATGTCGTCTAAAATTGGCGCCCATATGAAGGTCAAAGAAGATGGGGACGACCACAAATGAGATGGGTGGATGACGTAAGTGTGAGACACGGAGGATTGGCATGGAAAAACAAAACAGCACATTACAGACAAAGATGGAGAGAATTGGAAGAGACCTACATTAGGAGATACCTGGATGAATAAATAGGATGATGACACATGTTACAAAAATTATTCAAAATTGTTTCACATCACAAGCGTTTTCAATACGCTGTTTTAGTCCTTCCACAGTGTTTAGTTCTCCATCGTGATAAACTAACTTTTTTAAATAGCCTGACAGAAAAAATCACAAGATGTTAAATCAGGGGAGCGTGCAGGTCAAGAAATGGGTCTGTTAAGACATTCATTATTTAAATGTTCGTGAACTTCTCGTCTAAAATGTGGTGGAGCTCCATCATGTAGAAATCGCATATTCTGTCTCAACATTTAAAGGAACATCTTGTAATAATTGTAGCAGGTTGCTTTGAAGAAAGTGTGTTACCCATTTCGCGCTTCAAAAAAAAGTACCCTTGAAAAAATACAATATATTTTAATCCAATTCCTTTCAACTCTGTATATGCTTCTTCTTGCTTCATTCTGAAGAATGTGTCTGATAAGTATTACTCTAATAATTCAGAATATTTATGTAGAAGCATATTTAGCTTATATTTGAGCCAATTGTACCACAATTTATCAAATGCATGCGCAACATCAAGGAAGATACCTGTTGTTGTTTTCTAGTGCTTTTTCAATTACATTGGTTATTTTGTGAGCCAGATCTACGGTTGAATGACTCTCTCTAAAACCAAACTGATGATTTGGTATCATTCAAATCAAAGATTTCAGCCTTTTCAAGAATATATTTTTCAAATAATTTTGAGAACCTAAACAGTAGAGAGATTGGCCTATATGACGGCACTTTGTGAGGAGGTTTTCCTTACTTAGGGATCATTATGACTTTTGCCACTTTCCACATCCCAGAAACATAACTTAATCTGAATGTGGCATTAAAGAAGCGTGTAAATTTTATTATGGCTTTCTTTGGAAGTTATTTATCCACGCACTAGGATCCGTAAGATAATATTTTTGAATATTTCCAATAATTAGAATTATTTTGTTTATTGTTTGTTACAATTAAATTTAGAATTGTTCTCATTTCCGGAAACTTTTCTGTATATTTTTGTTAGAAAAAACATAATAATCCCGCATTAGTACAATAAAAAAATAACTAATTGATAAGACAGGCAGTTATCCTTATCAAACTTAATAATTATAGACAAGTAGACGTTTTGATCCACCTAAATTGTATTTAAAATACCTTTTACCAACTTCTAACATCTAAAATAAATAAAATGGATAATTACAAAAAATTCACACCTATTAGTCATTATGACAGTTCCAGAAACAATAATTTTGGAAATTATTATTGTAGATGATTTATAATTTTTGATTGATCAATAAACTTATTGTACTTGTTTTGCAAGCATTTTGGTTTTTTTTTTCGATAGTAAGCACCTAGTTAAATTTTTCTCGGAGTTCCATATATCGTTGGAAAGATAATGTTCATGGCTACACTTTTACCGAAGAAAATTATTTCACAGCTTCAAAAATAAAAAAGTTATTGTCAATTTAAATAAAAAACCAAGATTAATATCTAAATTTCCACTATATTTAAAACTTGTACGCATGACAATTGTTTCGACACACAGTGTCTTTTTTTAAATACACATTAAATTCACACACAATTTAGTGTTGGTTTTTATTTAAAATAAATTTCCATCAAGTATCGGCTACCTCAGTTAAATATATTGTCAATTTTTTGAACACGTGCATTTTGGCCAAAAAATTTGCAAAAAAGTTCAAAAAGTCAAATAATAACGTAAGATTTTCAATATTTATAGTCGATTTATTTATTTAAGAAGCCATGAACACAGATTTGATTAGTTATTGATTAGGTTGATTAGTTATTTCGGGCTGAACAAAATCCAATTCAGAGAAAATGTTTGGATTAAATGGAAATTTGCTCGTGTTTGAAAAGCTATGTTACTTGATGTTCTTTGGGTTAAATCCAGAGTTTTGTAAACGAGTTCAGGAATAGATCGAATATCTAATGCCTTTCCAACATTAGATTTTTGCTAACTGCTATATATATATATATATATATATATATATATATATATATATATATATATATATATATATATATATATATATATATATAGTGTTAGATTTTCTTGGACTGCGTCCAATGAGACAGCAGTAGCTGAGTGTCATCACACACCCAACCGTTGGGTTTCACATTTTCATGTGGAACACACAACAACCTGCGTCTCCGCCTAAATGAACATTTTTGTTGGTTGCTTTACTGGGAAGGAGCCCCACCTATCCCTTCAACTGGATGATATATGTTTCGTCTCGCGAGGTTCAGACTTATCAGGGCGCCGACATACACCATACCATCAAGAATAGGGAGGCCCCATCCACAGCCAACAACCCATGTTTTCGCCGACTTCCCGTCGGATGGCGAATATATGTAGTGTTAGATTTTCTTGGACTGCGTCTAATGAGACAGCAGTAGCTGAGTGTCATCACACACCCAACCGTTGGGTTCCACAATCTCATGTGGAACGCACCCGGTAAAGCAACCAACAAAAAAAAATGTGTGATATACGTGCCTCTCCATGAAGAACTCCGTATTTCGTTGTTCTCCGCGAGATCTCCTTACACCAGCACAGACGACCTATACAGAAGCGACACTCGTCACTAAAAACAACACGATTACATTGCGCATCTAACTGATGTCTTTGTCTGCTCCACTCCAGCCGTTGAAGCAGATGTTCCGCCGTTACAGTCAAAATATGGTCTGTAAGAAACGAGCCCAAAAGATCTGATTCTGCAGTAGATTGCTCGCATTCAAATTAACCTTCCATGCTCTTCGTATCACTGGTTAGCAATTGACCTTGAAGTTAAAAAACGGTATCTTATGGCTAAAAACCGAAGACGGTGCTCCTGGGGTTGTCTTGTATGTACGGAACTTCCTGTGCTTTTAGCTCGTTGTCGTCGGCCTTCTTCGGCCCACGTTTGCCGAGTTCTCAATGCTGTGTGAACAGTCCTATTCATTTTCTTTCAATTTCTCGAAAAGATAATTCGACCTCTCTTAAACCTACAATGCGGCCCCTCTCAGATTGGGTCAACTAGGCATGACAATTTGCAAAAAGAAATGAAATTACAGTTAACTGCTCAAATGATCTATTTTTAAGAAAAAAATGACAGCGCCATCAATGTTTTTATGCCAACAAGTGCTTTGTTGCTATGGCTGAAATGATGATCATATATATCTAAAGTCACTAGAGACAAGTATAAAAAATATAATTAAAATATAATATTCTTTCCTTTTGTGGTGTTCCTGTGTGGCTTTCCTTTTGTGGTGTTCCTTTTCCTATATCATTTAATATAATTGCGTAAGATAATGTACCCATGTTTCTGTATTTACAAATATATACTCTTCAGTTTTTTATCTCACGTCTTGGTTATCTTAAAAATCTCCAGATCTGTTTTTCCTGACCTTAGAAATTTTAATTATTGATTTATTTGTTCGTTACTTTGTGATAGTTCATTTTTTAAAAGGGAATAAAACAATTTTTTACTTTGTTCACTTTGTCACTTTTATTTTTAAACAAAATTTGTGTGACTATAGTTTCGTAAAACGACTTTAAGACTTTAAAACTTTAATACAGTTTTAAAGTAGTGTTTGAGAATGAAAAGTCGTTTTACGAAACAATAGTCATACAAATTTTGTTTAAAAATAAAAGTCATAGATAACAAAGGAAAAAAAAAATGTTTTATTCCTTTTTAGAAGTTTGATTCAAACTTTTCTGTGTATTCTTCCCAATCTATTTTTGTTTTACGTACTAGTTCATGGGTTTCTGTTCTAATTGTCTTACATGCATTCTCTCTGATGCATTTTTATAATGACATTTCTGTTTAATATCTACCTTGAACGACTTCTCATTTCCTGTTTTTATTGATACTTTTGATACTACTTAGACATCACCAAGTTAATCTGAAACGTACATTTATATTGTTCTTTATAATTAAAGAACCTGTTGTTGATTCGTAGTTGTAGCCCAAAGGTTTATCATTAATTCCCTGTTGTCATTTTCTACATTTTCGTTAAATATCTGTTTCATTCCTGCCATAACCTCGCAAACGACCCTTGCACTATAGTCTCCCATTATTATCACAGCTTCTCTAATGGGTATTTCGTCTATGACTTGGAGTTCTTCGTAGATTTTTTCTCTGTTTTTGACTGGTTTACAGTTTTGGGTGCATATATTCCAAGCACATTTATCTTTCTGTTGTTTGTTATTAGTTTGACCATTATTATTCTCTCAAATTGGTTTGTATCAGTGGCGGCTCGTGAGGCAGGGCGGTGACAACCGGTTAGGTTAGGAACAATTTTTCAGAGCAAAACACCATATTTTATATCCGTTCAGTTTCTTTCCTTTAACTGATTTATATATTATTAAAAATTAAAATCTCCAAATGTAGAAGAACGTTCGTCGACCCATCACACCAAATAATGCGGATAAAAATTCCATCCTCTCACTACAATTTTTACATCGTTGGTCGGACGTTTACCTTCAGTGACCGTACGCCACGTCATCATAGCTCGTCGTTGGCGTTACATGTTTTGTTGGTTGCCAGAATTCGGGGGTTTAACTGCTTTCCAAAACATGCGATTTGGAGGTATATTCCCTGCGACCGAGCGTATCGGTAATTAGTTTTAAACGTTGATTTGACGAGTACGGAGCATTTGATATATCGCGCGTCGCGTATTTCGTTCGCCTCGCGAATACTTGTTTTGATTTGAGATTGTGCACACACTGAGTAGTACTTTAAATATATTTAAGAAATTCAATTGGGGAAGATATACTAAATGTTTTAGGTATGTTAAATATTGAAAGTGCTGTGGCCGAACTAATTCCGGACTTTAATAACAAAGTTATTAAAAAATTTATTTTGGACAAAAACAGACGGAATGGAATGGATGGAATTTAACTTTAAAAACTAGGAAACGAACTTCGAACTTCTCTTTCGAACTTCTCATGAACTTTTTCGAATTTTCTCTATTGATTTGCAGTTAAAATAAACTGTTTTGAATGGTTTACTCTTCAGGAAACGGTAAGAACCTACTTTTTCATTCCTTTATCTGCCCAGCAAGCAATAACGCATCCTCCAATGTCCTTGTAAGTAGATACAATACAACATTTTAATGTTTTTCTGCTTCACCTTTTGTATGGGGTTTCAATAGTTCGAAAAGTAAAAAGGAGGAAGGGAAAAGCAAAAAAAATCTTCAGCAGCACTATTTTCTTCTGTCAACTTTACTGTTTTGTTCCCCACTATATGTTGTTTTATTATGATACAGTTAAATAAAACATGATTATCACACAGTATGTCATGTAAATGAACGGTATTGATTTTTCTATCAATCTATATCAAGTGCTGAACAAACAGGACATATCTAAATATTCGCATAATGTTCGTGGATTTTATTTTGATCGTTAAACGAAACAAAAATGCTCCAAATAGACTTTTAACGTTTATCATTCTGACAGATAATTCATGATATTGCTGCTAGTATTAATTTATCTTGAAGATTTTTTTCGTTGCAACACTTTATAATAAAATCAAAACGTATAAAATCAGTTCTGATTGCATGAATTATATTTCCTCAATTATGTAGTAAAAGCTTTTTGTAAACTTACTAGGTTTATTCACTGTTTAAAAATCATCAAAGTTGGTCTAGCTACTTTGAACAACTAACTCTATTCCTTTTCGGTTCCAGGATGAGTTTTTGGAGTTTCTTTTCAATTCTGATTTTTTTCAAAGTTTGACGAGTTCAAGAACCATATACCTGGACAAGTGGTAATCCGACGAAGCGAAGTCGGGTTTGTATGCTGCGTAAGAGAGAAGCTCAAAGTCCAATTCGTTAATTGTTAGGGTGGTCAGATTAGAAGTGTACGGTCTTGCTGCAGGGAGACTTTTTTACGATTAACAAGACTTTTGGACGATCTTTTTCGATCAGAACGGCATGTCCTCTATCAATTTGGGCTGAATTGAGTTGTGAATTTACCGCTCTACCATCAGAAATCAACTTAAAGTGGATTATTTTTTCAAAATTCCACCAAACACACACTCTTGACAAATCTTACTCGCTTTGGTACCGGCAACCGGTTAAGACCGGTTCCACGATGAGTTTTTGGAGTTTCTTTTCAATTCTGATTTTTTCAAAGTTTGACGAGTTGAAGAACCATATACCTGGACAAGTGGTAATCCGACGGAGCGAAGTCGGGTTTGTATGCTGCGTGAGGGAGAAGCTCAATGTCCAATTCGTTAATTGTTAGAGTGGTCAGATTAGAAGTGTACGGTCTTGCTGCAGGGAGACTTTTTTACGATTAACAAGACTTTTGGACGATCTTTTTCGATCAGAACAGCACGTCCTCTATCAATTTGGGCTGAATTGAGTTCTGAATTTACCGCTCTACCATCAGAAATCAACTTAAAGTGGATTATTTTTTCAAAATTCCACCAAACACACACTCTTGACAAATCTTACTCGCTTTGGTACCGGCAACCGGTTAAGACCGGTTCCACGATGAGTTTTTGGAGTTTCTTTTCAATTCTGATTTTTTTCAAAGTTTGACGAGTTGAAGAACCATATACCTGGACAAGTGGTAATCCGACGGAGCGAAGTCGGGTTTGTATGCTGCGTGAGGGAGAAGCTCAAAGTCCAATTCGTTAATTGTTAGAGTGGTCAGATTAGAAGTGTACGGTCTTGCTGCAGGGAGACTTTTTTACGATTAACAAGACTTTTGGACGATCTTTTTCGATCAGAACAGCACGTCCTCTATCAATTTGGGCTGAATTGAGTTCTGAATTTACCGCTCTACCATCAGAAATCAACTTAAAGTGGATTATTTTTTCAAAATTCCACTAAACACACACTTTTGACAAATCTTACTCGCTTTGGTACCGGCAACCGGTTAAGAGCCGGTGATCTGGGCTTAACTCACTGTTTTTCATCGTTAGGATTGTTGAAATATACCCATTCTTCATCAGAGGTATCAATCCGTTTGATGAATACGAAAACCAGTACGGGTTTTAGAGAAAAGTTTTATTCATTTCAACCCGACGCCTGGCTTCATGAGAGATGCTTCTACAGCCCTCTAACACGATTTCTATGCCTCGCAAAGACCGGTTAATGGTAGTGTGAGATCCTCTTAATTGCCCTGATAGTTTTCTAGTATTTGTTCTAGGACTTATAGCCAGAGCTGCTCTTGAAACGTCTCTTCAAATTTCATGTTGTCCTCTCTGAAATGTTTAAATCAGAGCTGAGCAGTGATGATTAATATTTCACAAATCTCACAAGCAGCGTCAAGCCGTTTCTAAAATATTGTTTTATATTAGTTATGTAAGATTTCGCAGTAATAATCAAAGGAAAAACTTAAATTGAACTAAAAATAATTCATAAATATTTATAATCAAAGAAACAAACGTTTCACGTTTCACGTTAAGTCAAGTATGAACACTAATGCACAATACTTTATCATTATTTTGAATATTGGGTCGTAAATAAGTTCTCTCTATTCACATATAAATATCTTAATGTCTTTAAAACTAGAACAAACAATTTTTGTGATTCTCCAACTTATTTTACTATTTCTGTTTTTTACATGGCTTCATTTTTTGAATATTTACTTGAAATCATTTTGCACGAAACGTTTAAGTTTCTAAATAAAGACAATGGTACGTACTTTGGAAGACAAGGTAGCAGCTTTCTTAATGCTTGGCAGCGAATGCGGAAAGAATTTTCATGCTGCGGAACGCTTTTTTAATGAGAGGTAGCCCGACCGCCCTCTATCAAGGACATATTTGAAGGAGCTTTTTCATAAATTTGAAACAACAGGGAGTCTTAAAGATGTAAAACGATCTGGCAGACCAAACATTTCAACACATTTAGATCAAATAAACCTTACTTGATCTAAATGTGTTAATTAAAACTTAACACCTGGAGCAAAATTAATTTTACCCCTATAAATTAAAAATGGTGCATCAATTTTCAGATGACAACCCCGACGGAAGACTACAATTCTGTGAAAGTATAACTACTAGAATTGATCAAGCGCGAGATTAATTAAAAACAATTTGCTTTAGTGACGACAGTTGGCTGTGAACACTCAAAATGTATGGTACTGGAGTAATATAAATCCTCACGTGTTTAGTGAGAAACATAGACAGTTTCCAGAAAAAGTAAATTTCTGGGCAGGCATTCTAGGCAACAAGATAGTTAGGCCTATATTTTTAAATAGCAATTTAACCAGTAAAGCGTGCCTGGAGATGTTAGAAACCGCGATTGAGCCGCTAATTCTCGAAATTCTGGAAAACAATTCAGACGAATTTGGTAACTTCAAAATCACGTTCCAAAAAGATGGAGCTCCTCCACGTCCGATAGAATGACCGGCTCTGTCACCGGATCTTAAACCTTTGGATTTTTTTCTGTGAAGGTACCTTAAATCTAAAGTATACGCTACAACACCTGACAGTTTTCATGTTTTAATACAACGAATTGTTGAAGTGTAGAGCAATTTCCGCTGAAACATTTGAACGAACGCGACAAAAGTTTATCAATAGAATTTTTTACTATCAGAAAGTAAGTGGAGCACATTTTGAACATTTACTATAACGACGGACTTGTGAATCTGTATTAATTATGCACTAAACTGAAATTTTAGTATTTATTTATTTTATGCATCAAAACTACATCAAACACCTTTCGTTATTCCAATCATATATCGGCCAAACCAATAGACGTATCTAAAATCGCATATTCGAGCATTCTCTCGCCGTCCGAAAATCGACTTTATTTCTCGACTTTAGCAGAACATCATATCCAAACGGGTCACGAAATAGATTTCGACAAGGCCAAAGTAATCGCACCTATATATTCCTACAAACCCCGCATAATGCGTGAAGCAATTGAGATCGAAAAACGTCCAGAATGCTTAAACAAGAGGGACTACGGCTTTCCGGAGTTTCAAATACATCGAGACCGCTTATTTCCAAATTGCCCACCTGAAACTCTCCCAGTCAAACGTCCACCTATACACCGCTGACCGTTCGGTTCCACATTCTCATGTGGAATGCACAACAACCTGCGTCTTCCGCCAAAATGAACATTCGTTAGTTGCTTGACTGGGAGGAAGCTCCACTTTTTGGACACAATCCAAAGAAATCAAAAAGCTGCAATTATAAGCCATCCGACGAGAAGTCGGCGAAAGTGTGGGTTGTTTGATTGTGGAGAAGGACCTATTCTTGACGAGAGAGCATATGTCAGTACCCTGATGAGTCTAACCACCAACAGACGAAACATGTGTCCTCCAATGTGAGGGATGGGTGGAGCTTCCTTCCAATCAAGCAACTAACGAATATATATATATATATATATATATATATATATATATATATATATATATATATATATATATATATATATATATAAATAAAATCTTCCTAAAGCTCCAATCCTTTGTCCACGTCGCAGGAAGCGGACAACGGCTGAACCCGAACGTTTATTTCGTGAATTTAACAGGGCTCTGGCAAAAAAAAACCCAGGTCTGTCAAAAACCACCGGCAACCTGGTCGGCGTCTGTTCACCCAGAGGGTGCGGCTGTACACCAAGCTCCAGGAACTAATAATCCCTGGTTCTAAACTCCCAGTGGAAACACTGGACCCATAAGCTTATAAGCAATCATGACTCGTGCAAGTAATAAGAATAATACCCCAGGTGGTAACCAATCCACCCATCGACAGACTACATACATGGGCACCTTCAACATCAATCCAACCAGGAAAACTTCACAACCTAACCTCAGAACTTAACAGACAAAAGATACTTGTGCTTGCTCTACAAGAAACACGCATCACAGATGAGGACACGGCAGACTACGGGAACTATCGCATATTCAAAAGCAGGACAAACAAACGAGTCGTCAGGGGTGCTCCGCTTCTGGGCATGGCCTTTGTGGTATACAAAGGGATAGTTAACTCTATTAAGGAAATTACCCCCATAAATAATACTGATGACAATGCGCATACAGTGCGCCGATAAAAAATACACCATGATCAACGTACATGCCCCCACAAACAGGGACAACAAGAAAGACTCCAAGTCTACAGAGAAATTCTGGGCAACACTAGAAAAGATAATGGCAAACGTCCCAAAGGATGACGTCAAAATTTTACGGGGCGACTTTAAAGCACAAATCGGTAGGGAAAAAATCCATCAGAAAACCGTAGGCAAATTCCCCAGTCACAAATTCACCAACAAGAACGGCATAAGATTCATTGAACTATGCCAACAGAATAACCTGAAGATCATGTCAACATCCCTCAGAAAATCTCCACGGAAACAGAAGAAATGGAGATCACCTATACAATAGATTGGTGAATTCCAGATAGACCACGTTGCGATCTCATACCCATAACAAAGAGAGATCCATGAAGTTCAAGTCCGCAGGGGCGCAAACATCGACTCAGACCACTACCTAACACGAATCAAAGTAAAATTCACCCCAAGGAGAATTCAAAAGTGAAATATATGGGAGAAATTTCCGAACCCTTCCTGATTAAAACCAGAGTACGCCAAGGAGATGGGTTATCCCCACTCCTCTTCAACCTAGTCCTGGACAAAGTCTTAAGGGAATGGGAAAAGAAACTAAAAAATCAAGGACACTGGAAACCAATACGACTCGGACGAACCAAAAACAACATAGAAATATCATGCCTACGCTTCGCAGACGACCCATCCATACTCGCAGGCAATGAAAAAAGGACAACCAAACAGATCGAAGTCCTCAAGGAATGTGCAGAGAAAGTTGGCCTTCAAATATCCTTTTAAAAAACCGAATTCTTCTGCTCAAAATTAAATGTCCAAAATTTGTACACCAAATACGGCAAAATAAATAGGGTCACTCACTTCAAATATCTGGGCGAGATCTTCGAACCCACAGGAGGAGAGAAGATAGCACAGAAGACTCGATTGAAGAAGACGAAGAGGGCATATGGCAAGACACACAATATCTACAATAAGAAGTGCCTATCCACACAGGCAAAAATAAGATACTACAACACAGTAATCAAACTAGAGGTACTATACGCAAGCGAGACACTTACACTTCATACAAAAAGCGGCATAGAAAACATACTAAAAGAAGGACGCAAAATTATGACGAACATTCTCGGTCCACAACTGACAGAAGAAGAATACAGACTACATTCTCGAAAGACCACAGAGAAAATGTCCAACGTAGCGGCGGACATAAGAAAAAAAAGGTTGAAATTCTATGGACATATCAGTACACTCCCACCGACAAGACTCACCAACAGAATTCTTACAGACATACAAGGAGTCAAGTCAATAGTACCATGGATTACACAAGTCAGAGCTGATCTGGGAAAGGCACAAATGGGTCCGACAGAGATTGAGGATAGAAGAACGTACAGAAACAAAATACATATGTGGAAAGTTTTTTGACTTCTTTGGACTGCGTTAAACGAGACAACAGTAGTCAGGAGTTACACACTATCGGATATACTCTCAGACTAAGAGACTAATGTATTCTTTCATCCGCAAAACTATATGGTTATGGGGCAAAACGCCCATATATATATATATATATATATATATATATATATATATATATATATATATATATATATATATATATATATATATATATATATATATATATCCAAAGAAGTCTAAAGAAGTAAAAAAACTCCATATATATGTATATGTGTACGTTGTCAAAAATGTATCCAGATATCACTTTTTTGTTTAATGGGGAGGGGAGAAATGTTAATTAATTTTTTTTTGATAAAAATTCTCGATTACGAATAGACACGTGAGGGTTCATTATAATGTGCGTTGTTTAATAAAGGTTTGCATAACACCGATGATACCTATTGATTTTTAGATTATTAATTTCCATAATTATTTCATAGTGATTTAGTTTTGATGACATTGATACCTGATATTCCAAAGCTTTGCGTGAAAATGATTGATATTTTTGTATCCTATTCGTACGTGTTCGAAAATACCCTGAATACAAATTGGATTTAGGAGGTAGGATTTTCAGCTCGCCACCTATAAAAGATAATTTTTGCTACGGCTCCCAAATCTTAGCTGCGCTCACTAGATGTCATTCAGAATACATCACTAAGATTCATAACTGGAGCTTTCATTACCAGCCCAATTGCCACATTACACAGCATTATGAGTTGTTGAGTTTATCCCATCCCTTTGAGTTTATCCCATCCCTTATACATCAGAAGGAAATATCTACTCTTAAAGTATGCTACGAATCTCTGGCAGAGACAATTAATTCCTGGATATCAATAATTTTTTCATCCTCCCCCAATACTCCCAATTGCGTCCACACATAACCTTGCCCTAGACCTCAGGCACTTCTTTCAGCAATTATCAGAAGAGTCCAACACCAAATTGCAAGTTCCTATCTCAATTAGCAGTACTTCTATTCCTCCGTAGTTATTATATTCCAATCAGGTTGATTTTTCTTTACAAATATATATGATAAAAATTGATAATCCAGTCCCAATCTCCATACCAAACAATCTATACTGATGGATCCAAGTCAGTCATGTCGGTTGTGACTTTGTTCATACCAGATATTCGTCACGGTTTAAGTTGCCAGCTACAACAAGTGTAAGTTAAACCCAGCAAATTTCTGGATCACATTCTCTGATTCTAGGAATGCCTTAGCCATGATCCAAAATCATCTAATTTCCCATTTAGTTATAGTGCTAATTGTAGATCTTATAGAAGATATCATAGCGCAGAATTATTTCCTTCTCTTCATCTGGTGTCCCGGTTTTTGTTTTTGGTATTTCGATTTTAAGGGAATTCGCCTTAGACATTGTAGAAATAACATCATAAAATTCAATACAAATGGCAAATATTGTTCTAGTATAGCTTTTAAACAGTTTTCATATGATACAGAAAAATTGAGTGTACTTCTTTCATAATTATATAGAAAAAAATATTTATATAATCTATTTGTATGAGCATAGTTTCGTAAAACGATTTTACATTCTCAAACACTACTTTAAAACTAAATTCTATATAATCTATTATTTTTACTATCGAAAAGGAATTTGAATATCCAATTACAACTTAAAGCACGTAAATGACCTACACGTCCTAGACAATCTTGGCGTGGAAATAAATAAATCAAACGATCAACTATTCGGACTTTGTGAACTGTCAAATTATGTAATACCGTATTTATTAAAACAAATAACATAATGAAAATGAGTTTTTCTAGAGAGGATTTTTTTCCTTTATTTGGTTTTTTCGCCACTATCTAAAACTCAAAAAGTATCAAAAATACCTGTTCTTATTTAAAGAAAGAATCACTGGGTAAAAACAAAAAAAAAACCAAACGGAGACAAATTTCTCAGTGATTCTTTTTCGTAATAAATTTGCCTAACGAACAAAATTTTAAAGATATAAAAATGTTATAAAAAAATTTACAAACTTTTAACGTTAACGTTTCGGAAGGTACTCTCCCCCCGTTTTCAAAACTAAACTAAAAAATCAATTATATTAATTTGTAATATATAAACTAATGAGTGAAAGTAAATAAATTTTTTTGTATATGTCAACGATACTTACATTGACAACAATAGATTTTCATGATAGTGACATACTACCAAATATATATATAGGTAATGTTTACTGTGTGATTGTTTATTGTACTGATTGTATATTCAAATATTTAAATGTGTTTAATTGTATTCTTTAGAATCGGGAACCATATTGAATTTAAATCTACCAAAGGCATAGCAATACAGTTATTTTTATTTAAATTAATTATAGCGGTTTCTTTTAATCTTCTTTATTTTGTTACGGTCCGGATAACACCTATTAAGAAGTTATAAAACTTATAGACGAAGAACATCTAGACACAATAATACAATTGTTTAACCAAATATATGATTCTGGATCAATCCCAGAGGAATGGTTAACCTCGACGTTTATACCTATTCCTAAGAGTACACGGGCAAAAAAATGTGACGAACATCGCTTAATCAGTATAATGAGCCATTTCCTAAAGATCTTTCTGAAAATAATACATGAAAGGGTATATAGGAAAATTGAGGAACACATAGGAAACACTCAATTCGGCTTCAGGAGCGGTTTTGGTACAAGAGAAGCCTTGTTCAGTATACAGGTACTCATACAAAGAGCAAGAGATGTGAACACGGACGTATACCCATGTTTTATTGACTTTTCGAAAGCATTCGATAAGGTCAAACACGATAAACTGTTAAGTATCCTAGAAAGAATCGGAATAGATGGACCTGAAAGGCGTATAATAGCCAACTTGAACTGGCGCCAAAATGCAACGATCAGAACAGGAAACCTAACTTCGTCTCAAATAAACATCCAAAAAGGAGTTAGACAGGGGTGCATTCTGTCACCCATGCTGTTTAACATATATTCAGAGGAACTGTTCAAGGAGGCACTCGAGGGAACAGACGAGGGACTAATTGTTAACGGAGTAAACATCAATAACATCCGCTACGCCGATGATTCTACACTACTAGCAAAGACTGCAGAAGAACTGCAAATACTAATCAATAGAATAGCAGAAAAGAGCAAAGAATACGGTCTAAGTCTCAATATAGAGAAAACAAAAGTTATGATTATCAGCAAACAGAACATAATCGCTGATTTCTACTTGCATGACAGGAAACTAGAGCAGGTACAAAACATTACATATCTGGGATGCAACCTGAATGCAGATTGGGACCACGCTAGAGAAATAAAAATCAGAATTGAAAAAGCACGAAATGTATTTAACAGAATGAGAGGTGTATTATGCAATCTAAAACTAAACATCATACTACGAATTAGGACTCTCCGATGCTATGTTTTCTCAATATTATACTATGGGGTGGAGGCATGGACCTTGACAGAGAACACTGTAAAACGACTTGAAGCATTTGAATTCTGGTGCTACCGCCGTATACTTCGAATCTCCTGGACACACCACGTTACCAATGAAAAGGTTCTGGAGCGGCTGAACAAGAGAAGAGAAGTAATTGTCACCGTAAAGAAACGAAAAGCATCTTATTTTGGACATGTCATGAGAGGAGGAAAATACTCTTTACTACAAGTTATACTACAAGGAAAAGTAGAGGGAATGAGAGGACCTGGTCGAAGAAGGATATCATGGCTGAAGAACTTGAGGCAATGGACAGGAATGACATCAACCGAACTATTTAGATCAGCAGCCAACAGGATTAGATGGGCCATGGTAATTACCAACATCCAATGAGGATATGGTACCCCCAAGAAGAAGATTTTGTTACCGATTCTTTTAATACCGTTTTGGAATTATTCCAATTGATTTTATGACCCGATTCCCATGCGTGTTGACAAATTCTAGATTTATTAAAATCGCCCTTTCTAAGAAGGTTTTTATGTTCTTTTACTCTAACATCTAACGGTCTAGATGTCTCACCTATATAGAATTTGCCACATTTGCAGGGAATTTTATAAACCACATTTTTGGTATTTTGTTGTATATTGTTTGGTTTAGTCTTTGTTAATAGAGATCTAAGAGTACTTTTTGTTTAAAACCCAAATAAAGGGAAAAAAATATGAACACGCCACAATCATTCAGACATTACTTAGAGAGGAATTGATAAACATCTACGTTTTGGGCGCCAGTGATCAAAACTATTTTTTAGCAAGCAGAATTTATGCGCAAAGATTATCTAATGCTGAACATCATCCTAATGTATAAGCCTTTATACAAAAAAGGCGATTTAAAAAAAAACTGTATTGTTGAATTATGAAAAAGTTGATTATGAAAAAAGTTTGGAAAGGCGGAAATGAGGCGAGTGAAGAAAACAAATATTTAATTCTTCAAGTTATAATTAAAAAGTTTTATATTTGAAAGCGCGGTAAGAAATTTACATTTCTTCCCTATCGTATATAGTTGGTTCAAGAACTAAATCAAAATGATTTCGATCGAAGGCTTGAATTTTGTAACTGGGCAATAGAAAAAAATAAAGAAGGACTTAACTTTTTCAATTATATTTTATTCACGGATTAGGCAACTTTCCACAAAAATGGATACGTCAACCGACATAACTTCCACTATTACAGGAGCGAAAATCCAAGATTCATTATCCCTTTAGGTCATCAGCATAGATGGGATCTTAAGGTGTGGGCTGGTATTATCGGAGATCGCCTCCTAGGGCCTAGGATATTTTTTTGAAAATAGAGTTAATTGTTAAAAATTTTTCAATGTTTTCTAAAGTAATTTTGAAGAGTGGATTGAAGTATTGTCTTTAACTGTAGCGAGATGAATGCGGTCAATTTAGCAGGCAGGAGAGACAACACGAATTATTTATTTATTTATTTTTTTTTTAAAACATCCCTGAGGAAGTTTTCCAAAATTACAATCTGACCAAAGTTGATCAATGAGTAATGTCGTACAAACCTAAGTTACTACAAAAGAAAAGATGATTTTAAGAACTTACTCACTAGTATCCCTTAAATTAAATCCAATAACTTAATTACACCAATATTAACGTATACACCAGCACTATGCTCTGCTTTTTTACTAACACAAACGTTCAAACCAACTCAAAGGGTTTGGTCCTCTTAAGTCTTCTGATTTGACTTGCATTATCAAGGAGCTGGATGGCCTCGACATTGACGTGCTGAAGAAGTCGCTGCTCGTGACTCTGGGCAAATCTGCTAATGGTCTGGGTAACGGTGTCCATTTCCAAGTCCCTATGGAGGTCACTGTTTCTGAAATACCAAGGGGCATTTGCAATGTTCCTTAGTACTTTGTTTTGGAATCGCTGGATTATTTCCAAGTTGTTCTTTTTGGCACAACCCCACAGCTGGATGCCATATGTCCATACGGGCTTTAGAATTTGTTTGTACAAGAGTACTTTGTTGTAGACTGATAGAGGGGAATTTCATCCAAGCAGCCAATACATTTTTCTAAATTTGATGTCAAGTTCTTCTTTTTTCTTTTTGACATGAGCCCTCCAGCGTAGCTTGGCATCTAATGTTATACCCAAATATTTTGCTGTATTAGCATATGGCACTTGGATATTATTTATACTAACGGGGATATGTTGATTTCTTTTGTTCGTAAAATTAATATGGGCGGATTTAGACTCATTTAATTTGATTCGCCATTGCTTAGTCCAGTTGTTAATTTTATTAACTGAGGTTTGCAGGTTTATTGCCGCTTCTTCGTGGTCTACGCCTACAGCCATAATAGCAGTATCGTCAGCAAATGTTGCTATCGTGTCTGGGTCTAATTCAGGAATATCACTGGTATATAATAGGTAAAGGACTGGTCCCAATACACTACCTTGCGGTACTCCTGCTTTAATATTTTTTAGTTCAGAGTATGCATCTTCCTGTTTAACTCTGAAATATCTATCTGAGATATAAGACTTTAATAATTGCGCAAACTGTTTAGGCAAAAGCTTGTTTAATTTGTAGTTGAGGCCCTCATGCCACACTTTATCGAAGACTTGGGCCACATCGAGAAATACGGTAGAACAATTTTTTTTTCTTCCAGTGACTTTTCAATTATATTTGTTATCCTATGGACCTGGTCTATAGTTGAGTGGCTTTCTCTAAATCCAAACTGATGGTCTGGAATTATGTTTTTATCTTCAATGATTGGCTTCAATCTTTTAAGGAATATTTTTTCAAACAGTTTTGAAATAACAGGTAGCAAGGAGATTGGCCTGTAAGATGAAACTTCATTCGGTGGTTTTGCGGGTTTTGGGATCATTATCATTTCTGCTACTTTCCATATCTTAGGTACATACTTTAATCTAAAAGATGCATTTATAAGATATGTAAGTTTTACTATAGCTTTACGAGGAAGCTGTTTCATGACTTCTCCCGTGATTAAGTCAAACCCTGGGGCTTTTGACAACACGAATTATGAAAATAAACTAATTGGTAGGGGAAGTCCAGTACCGTGACCATCCAGATCCCCGGATTTAACAGAACTAGATTTCTTCTTATGGGGTTTTATTAAAGAACAAGTTTATCAAATGCCACCCACCACAACGCTCATTGCTATCAATAGTTCTTTTGAACATATACTTAGAGTTTGTATTCCATAAGTAGTAGACATATTGAACATTTATTTAAATGATTCTAGTGACTCCTTCTGTATAAATGTTTGAACTTAAACTGTATAATGTAGAGAAATTTTGTTTGCATTCAAAGTTAAGCCATAGTTTCATTAATATCCCTACCAAAAATGATAATTCTACATCAAAAATTAAATAATATATGACACTGCAAAATAGAGTCTGCAACTGCGATATTTTTTTCCAAAATGGCAGATATCGGTAAAACCTAAGTCCATGGTATAGGATATGTTTTACGAAATATGTTTAAAATTAATAGCAAAATGCGGAAATGGATGAACATATAAACAAAACTATACTGCGCCATGGTTTTGTGAGATAAATAAATAAATAAATACACACTTTATTTAGCATATGCAGCTAATAGTAACAAAACAAAATCAATATACCAAAAAAGGGAAGAAAAATTCTAAAAAATCTTAACAAAAGAAAATACAATCAAAAGGCAATAACCAACATTGTTCAAATGATAAAACACTCTATTGCTTCAAATAATAATTTAACAGTCTAACAGGAGCGCTCCCTATGTGGGCGGGCAAAGCATTGAAGAGGCATACTCCTTCCCAAAACAATGTCTTATGGAGAGCAGTAGTTCTCACAATTGGTACATCATAATTATTCTTAGAACGGACATCGTAAGAAATGCATATTTACTCTTTGTACCAAAAAAGTATTCAAATAATGGGGCAACAAATTATGTTTTATTTTATATATCAATCGAATGTTAGCCCCTTCAATGGCCCGCGCAACTGAAAACCAATCCAATGACCGCAACATTACCTCTATCGGTGTATACCTATTACAGTTCAATAGTACATGCATAGCCTTGTTCTGCTGTATTTGAAGTCTACCAATACTCTCCTTATTACATGATATCAGCACAGACATTCAATAGGTAAAATGGGGTAAAACTATAGTATTATATACAAGCCTCTTGGACCATGGTGATAAATGTGACGATATACGACTAAAGAACCCTATTTTTTTCCCAATCTTTCTACATAGATAACTGACATGATTACAAAATGTTAGCTGAGGATCCAACAGTACTCCTAAGTATTTAATTTCATTTACAATTTCAATATCACAATTATTTATATTTATTTTTAACCCTAACTCATTAAATATTTTGCAGTTTGCTTTAGACTCTATCACCATGCACCTTGTTTTCAGTTCGTTTAGTTTAAGTTTATTTTTGCATAGCCATCTAAATAGTATTGCCAGTTCAATATTCAATGTTTCAACCATCTCAGGCAAATTATACCCAGACACAGACATGAGAGTATCATCTGCAAAAAGACTAATAAAACATTTATCCAATATTATAGAAATATCGTTGATATATATCAAAAACAGCAACGGGCCCAAAACACTACCCTGAGGAACTCCCCACGCACTTTCCCTCTTTGCCGACACTTTTCCCTCAACCCTCGTCCTATGATGTCTGTCTGTTAAGTAACTCTTGATCCATTTTAAGCTTTCGATCTTACACCATAACTTAATAATTTTTTACACAGTATATCCCGGTCAATAGTTTCGAATGCTTGCTTTAAATCTATAAATACACTAAGCACAGTTTTTGCGGCCTTTATATCGCTCCTCCATGTTGCGCAGACATACTGAATAGCCGTCTCACAAGAATGTTTTGTCCTAAACCCTGATTGAGCAGAAAATAACAATTTATTGGTTTCAAAATAAGTTTTCAACTCTGTACATACTATAGTCTCAATGATTTTGTCAAGAACAGGTAATAAATTAATTGGTCTAAAGTCACTTGGTATACTAGGCTTTGGTATTTTTGGAATTGGTACAATAATGCTGGTTTTTAAGTCCTCAGGAAATGTATTCGTTTCAAAACTTGTATTAATTAAGTACAATAAAGGATAACCGATGACACAAAAAGTTTTCTTCATTAACCTTATCGTAATTTCATTGTCACTCGTACTTCGGCTTTTTAAACTAAACAAAACTTTTCTTAATTTGTTTAGAGTAACATGTTTAAACTCAGAAAAATCGTGAGTCTTGCATACTTTAACATCACTGCTCCAGTCCTGCTCTTCGATACTCTGTTCTACTTCATTCAAACTATCGAAGTAAAAGTTATTGAAGTTCTCCTCCGTAGGTCCGTAGTGAGCATCAAAGTCGATTCGCGAAAAATCGGCACGCCCTTTACCATTGCCCAGAAAATCCTTTATTGTTCTCCACATCTTCCTCCCGTCCCCCCTACAAGCATCGATATTATTATTAAGGTACTTTTTCCTCTCAACTCGCATCATGGACAGTGCAATATTTCTTTTCTGCTTATAAATTCTCCAATCATGTTCATTCTTTGTGAAAGAAAACTTTCTATACGCTCTGTCCCTCTCAACTTGAGCATTTCTTAGCTCTTTGCTCATCCAAGCGAACTTTCTAGGTTGTGCTAATTTTAAGGGAGCAGCCATATCAATAGCATCATGTAGAGTTTGCATAAAATCAACATATAATTTACTAACGTCAATGGAATTGTAGTCCCAATCATTCCCCATCAACTCAGTAATCAGCCTCGAGACTGCTTGCTCATTCAGATTCCGAGCATACGTATGTTGAGGTGTTTCACATACAATATTCTGAAGTTTAAACTCGGTACCAATAATCTCATGATCGCTTATCATCGGAAAATCTCTACCAAGCTCCACAGCTCCAAAATCATTGGTAATTATGTGATCAATCAGTGTTTGTGAGATACCACTATTGTGGGTTTCCCTAGTAACAATCTGTGTGAAACCTGCTCCACTGATAATGTCCTTCAACCTTCTAGACTCACTGCTGTTCTTCAATAAATCGATATTTATATCACCCAGAAGAAAGGTTTTATTTCTTTAAAATTCATTGTCACTTAGATTGTCTTCCAAATAGTTTAAAAAGTCACCTACAGAGGCACTAGGCGATTTTTAGCAGGCCGCTACCAAGAAAAACAGCTTATTTATAATACCCTGTATAAATAAAATTAATTTTAAATTATGTAGCATATTTAATTGTACAACTCTTGTACGTAAACTTTTTCTCTATCTCCAGCCATTATCGAGATATCAACCGTAATCCACCGATATTGCGCTATTGGAACACCCTGTGTATATATAAAAGGCAAATCATTATGTTTAATATATTAATATATTAATCATTATAACCCAGTACAATTATACCGTCTATAAAAAAATCCCTTTCTTACACCATCAAAAACCCCTTATGAAGACCGCGATAACGATTATCTGCAGTAAATTTTTATCTCCACAAAAAATATATAAGTGGCAAAGATATCATTAAAATTCATTATTAATTGCGCTCTCGTTCATTGCAACTATACACGGACGATAACAAAATGGTGAACGCGGCAACTCTAGTGACAATTTTAATGTTAGTTAATCAAAGTAAGTATTGTGCAACAGTGAGATTTCTTATCATTTAACGATGAGTCGTTTCTACTACAAAATCTACTACAAAAAAAATTAAGCATACACTTAATTTCTACTATTTTAAATAACATTTTATTTTTATACATAAATTTTCTTTGTAACGGTAAGAAGTTCATGGAGTAATAAGGAGTTATCCTGGCTTAGGATGAAAAATAAATTGTTTTACGATCCAGTACCCATTATCCGACAGAAAAATCTACATGTTCTTCATCATCTTTTTACCACTCTGTTAAATTAAAAAAAAAAAAATACTCGTCCTGTTGTTATAAGATCTTTAAATAAGTGAAATTAAAAATATATATATATATCTTCTGTGAAATAAGTTGTAAAGATAATTTGTTTTCATAATAAAACGGTTCTCTGTCAGCTTCGGTTTTAGTGGGAATACTTTTTGTTGGTGTTATAGTTGCTTCAGTGTTCTTAATGCACTTCTTAGTCTCTTGAGTAGTCTAGGATTAGATTTCGCGGCTTTAATTTTCAAAATAAATATTAAAAAATATTAATTCTTTAGTTTATATTTTTGACGAAGATAAATTAATATTATTTCCTTAACACAGGCGCCACATTGTCATGTAAATCTCTTTGTTTCAGAATTTGTTTAAGCTTCCTTAAGTTTTTTTAGAAATTTGTTTGAGAATTTCTTCTACCAGATGTTGTTTACTTGTCCAAAAGGACACCTTTCATATTTTTGATTGATTTAATACCCCAATTATATTTTAGGATTTACGTTCAACTGGGTTAAGATCAGGTGACCTGTCTGGCCATCGGAAAACTTTAATTCTTTTTAATTAAAATAATCATTGTAATGATTATATAAAGAATTTCAATCTTTTTTTTTTATTTGAGTGAAATAAAGCAATGTGACAAATAAAAGTAAAGTTTTGGGGTTAGAGGCGCATCAGCAACTGAGAAGGCTATTTAGCGACTGGACCTACAGCTTAACGTGGGTTCCGAAACACGGTCATCAGCTACCGAAAACCCCAGTCAGCACCCCCGTCGGGCTATCAACCCTTGGTTTTGTGCTTAACTGAAAGTATCTCGAGAAGCCTACCGACTGGCGAGTGACCAACGTAGAAAACCTCTCAGAAGGCATCCGGTCTTACCCAGCCTCGAACTGGCGTGACTGAGGGGTGATTCCTTGTCAGATTTTACACTCTTACCTAGAAACATTCACAAGAATTTTAGAAAAACTTTTTTGTCTAGTACGGGATTCGAACCCGCTCCACATTAACTGCCGTAACGTAAGGCTGACGCCTTAGACACCACAGCTAATCTAATGAGACACCATAGTTCCTCTGACAAATAATTTAATTGAAATAAAGCAAGTTGTGTTTAGCTGATGATAAGTATACGACTCTGAATCTTAAACAAATGGAACGACAAAATGAGAGCATTCAGACAACTGGAACAATTATACAAGAATGGAAGAAATATGTCTCTACAGGGTAGAACCCCGATGATCTTGACCGTCATGAAGTCGACAAGAGTGCGTCGAACGCCTGGTTGACATGGGGAGGTCTTTTTCCGGTGACTGAAGGCTTTATGTGTGCAATTCAGGATCAGGTGGTGCATACTAAGAACTACCAAAAGTATATCCTTAAGGATGCACGAGTATCAAATGACACGTGTAGAAAATGCCACGAAAAGCCAGATCTACAAAACATATTGTAGGAGCATGTGGTAGACTCTCCCAGACGGACTACCTTCACCGTCATAACCAGGTGGCCAGTATAGTCCACCAGGTGCTTGCAAGTCGTAATAACCTTATAACAGAGTGAGTTTCTTATTATAAGTACACCCCGGAAGTGGCACTAAATTCAGCCGATTTCAGGTTATATTACGACCGAACGATAATAATCGACAAAACCGTGCACTGTAACCGTAATAGGCCAGATATTATATTGCTGGACAAAAAGAAGAAAACAGCATTCCTCTTACCAAGTATAAAAATATACAGACCTCAAGTTAGAAATAAAGCGCCCGAAAAATTTTGGATGAAAGAAGTTGTTCGCGCTTCATTTAAAACCCTGCTTAGCTGAAAAAAAAATAGAAAGGAACATAATGATGATAATAATAATTTTTGAATTATTATTATTGTTATTTTCATCGACTTGATGTCACTCTGCCAGCTTAAAAAGCTGGAAACCATAAAACGATTCCTACCGCGCGACGTTAAATTTAGGCTCGGAGCCTGGGGATAAATTTCATTATAGCCCGGTATTCTGTTAGTATTAAAACAAAGATTTTCGAACTATGTGGCAGGTTTGCAACAGTATAGTCCGTTGTCCCCCGTTTAGTCCTCAATTTGTCAAGCATTTGGAGAACCTGTAGCTCACCAATTCCTCTGCGGAAATTACAAATAGTTCGATGTTGACTTTTTATAAGAAAGATTCTCATACTTAAACGTTTTCCAGCTCTGTTTTATGTATATTGTGAGACAGTGGTATGACAATATCAATAATTGTTCCCTGCTTTTCTTCCTTATTTATTAATACTATGTCTGATCTATTGCAGTCGACAGCTGTATCACTTATTATTATTATTTTTATTCTGCTCATCCTTACTGTAGAATCTCAGCTCATGCTGGCCGATATTCCAATGCCAAGATGAAAAAGCAATTCAGCTTCTCTCACCCTAGCATAATATTTTACGAACAATGTGACACGTCTGCAAGAGCACGGCACGGTGTCCCACTATGGCAATGGATCTCGAGATATCGAGGCTCTCGAGGTTCTTTGAAAATCTCTTACTTATCAGGCCTTCGGCGGATATAACGAAGGACACTACATCTACCTTACTCAGTTTCCACTGGTTCTTCAAGTCGTATGCCAGATTTTCATACTTTGTGGATTTTTCTATCTCAGTTTTTCTAATGTTGTGAGATAGCAGCACTGCGATGTCAATTATAAAAGCCCTCTTGTCCTTTTTGTTGATTAGAACAATATCCGGCTTGTTATAATCAAACGTTCGATCAGTAGTGATTGGTCTGTCCCAGTAAAGAATGGTATCGGATGATTCAAGTACAGGAGAAGGCGAGTACTTATAATATGGAGGAGGTGCGCTTTCTAATAGCGAGTATTTTTTTGCAATTTGTTGATGTATAAATTTTGCCAGCTGATTATGCCGTCCTAAATAAGCATTAGGAACAAGGGCCGGGCAACCGCCAATAAGGTGCTCAATTGTTTCCCCCAAAGTACCGCATTTCCTGCACTTATCGACTACGTCCAAATGCAGTATGTGCTTTTATTAGTATTATTATTATTATTATTATCTGAGGTTATGTAAACCTAGCAACGTTTTAACCAGTTTTCCCGAACACATTGAAAAAGTCTTCGTAAGTTTTTAATCTGGTTAATATGAGCTTTACCGTAAATAATAAAGCATATCGTGATATTCGCGTACAGAATACATTATTTGTTTTAAATATAACATAAATACACGCATTGACAGACACTGAAATAATATTTGTCGCCATTTGGAATTCAGGCGACGTTGTCACACTGATATTGATTTTTTAATTATTGATTTTTAAAGTGATCGCTTTCTTGATATTATCACTCCAGGATTTTCTGAGTCTATCCCGCTTTATTCTCTTCGGTGATTCTCAATCGAAAGCTAATCCACCTTAATTCCAAAACGGCCATTTTCATTAAACGGATTGTATTTTATTGTATAAGTGATATTTTTGTGTCTTTGTTGACGTCTTCCAACAGGAGTATTACCTATTGGGTTGTTCAGAAACTCATTAGGTCTTTTTAAGGAAAAATGAAACGCAGATCGTTTATGTATCGGTTTTATTCAATTGCTGCCTTCAGCAGATCGAATTGTGAATTCTGGAGGTCCATGTTGATGGTTTGGTGGCGTAAACGAAGTTCAAAGTGTATGGAGTCCCCTCTCAATCCCACCAAATGCAAAACATAATTTTCTTTCGTCGTACTTAAAACCGTTGATCTTGGCAATTTCCATCATTTGGATTATCATTTTCATTGCACATTATTGTACATAACATAATAATATATTTTATATCGTCAGTTACCATCCGTTTCGGAAATGGAGCCTCCGATTTTTTTTACGTTTCTGCAGAACTCACACAATTGGTCTGTAGACGTACCCATTTTTTTTCAGGCGGTCAAAAACAGTCGATTTCCCAATATGTAACTGATGAACATTTCAGCTATCCCATGGACCATACAACGTGAATCTTTGACTATTATGGTTTTCATTTTACTGACCAGTGCTTGAAGAACGGCCGAAGGGATTCCAGATCAAAAATCTCCACCCCTGAACCGACCAAGCTACTTTTGCACCAGGGTCGACTTCGAAGCGAATCTGAACGCAAACATTATAAATATCAAAGGAATTAATAATATGTAGATAAACATTACTAATCCAGAACAGATTTTTGTTTAGAAGCGTTAAAAGCGAATCTTTACCAGCTTTTCGAAAAACCAGATATTTTTGAGTAGTCAAGTTCAAATGAGTATTGCCTTGAAACAGAAATGATTTTTTTTTATTCATGGTTTCTTTACCGGTCTAATCAAGCCTGTAAAATTTGCGCAGAGCCCAGAAAAATCAGTATCAGTATCAGTAAACGAGAAGTCCTTGAAACTTCTTAAATAATCAGAAAACCCAATGATAATTATTAATTACACAACGCGTGATACCTCAGCGACGAAAATATTTACAACGTAAAATTTCCCCACACAGTCAATAAATATTTGTGTTGTATGCATTGTACGTCTCGCTCCTTCTGTGTGTGTGGTGAGTTATTAGTAGGTTATGTTTGATTCGGTTATTCCGCGTCAAAAATAAAGTTGTTTATATTTTTCAGAGTTTATACTTGTTTTCTGTAGTTTATACTTTTCTGCTTTGGTACAAATACTTCATCCGATACTCAATCAACCTCAACAACACGTCCACACACAAATCCTGTAAGCAGCAAATACTTTGACGCTCGCGAGAGAATCACCAACAAATGATTCGTGTATGTGCTGTGCGGCGAAAATATTTGTGTGTGACCTTGTGTGTCAGAGCGTCTACATTGCCATGCACACACATCACATACAAAACATACAGCCTGCAGAACGCAAACATTTGTTGATGTGGACCCAGCTTGGCCTAAGATAATTGGCCTAAGCTCGGCCTTGGATTAAGGCCGAAGTAAATACGACAAATACAGGGTGGCACAAAAAAACGGGAACTTTTTAACAATCCAATAAAACATTTTATTCATAGTAACTGAAACCTTTTAATCTGCCATTTAAGAAACATTAATGGATTTTTTTTGAAAGTATGCTCTTTAGATGCCATCCTCCTGTACTCATGCATTCTTGAAATCTGCTGTTGAGATTCCTCATTGACCGCTATAACATCTTAGCTGGGATATCATCCTGAATTCTCTGTTTTAAGTCATCCAGAGTTCTTGGTCGAGTCGTGTTTACTATACTTTTGTTAACGTTACCGAATCTTGAGATCACACGGTTTCCGAACAATTCTATGAATGAAATTTCAAATCTAAATGAGGAATTCTGCGAACACTCTCCTGAGACATTTCAATTGCAGCTACTTCCTGACGAATTGAACGCCGTGGGCCCGTAAGACAGACCCGCGTCCAACATCAATGTTCTGTGGAGTACGAGTATTTCTTGGTCATCCTGTTGGTTTCTTCTTTAAGGCAGATCTTGTTTGTTCAAAGTTATTAATCCAACTTTTTATCGGGTGTTTTGATGGGGCGGCACCATGACGTCCTAAGTTGTAAAAACTTCAGAACTGCCTCTGCGCAGCTTCCAAACTATCACTGTTTTTATAAAACATTTTTATGGCTAAAGCATGTGTTACCTGCTCCACTAAGCCATGGTTACTAAAATGGCAAAGTGTTTACTTGCTCAAGGTCACGGTCGCGCAGTGCTGCCACCTGCTCATGGCTGCCATTACGCATTTCAAAAATTCCCGTTATTCTGTATCATCCTGTATTTATTTCAGTTCGTCGAGACGACGAAAAATCCAACATGACTTCGATAGAATCACCACGAACAATATTAATAATAATACACTTTTAAAGAAAATTAAAAAAAGAGGAATAGCAGAAATTAGATAAACAGAGACAGGTTTAATTTCGTGATTGATGTGGATGCATATGGAAAGGATAGTGCGGGAGATGTATTTTTCAATTCAGCAATTTACTAAAGTCTTACGAATGGCAAAATTAATTTGCCAGAATATATGAACTTGTTGTCTATCGAGGCCTCATCCTAGAAGACAGATTCAAGGAAATATTACGACTTCATAATTCAAATATTGATTTTCACGTGCCTGAATTACCGTAAAAGGTGGCTTTGGTATCAGTGCAACAAGATTTAGAATTCTATTAAAACCTATAGAAACTAAAAACTGGAATATATCGTTCATATTGTTAAATCAGTTTCTATTTTATATAATATTAAACTCAATTGTTTATTAATATTTTGTAAAGAAAAAATATTAAATGTGAAAGAATTTCTCAATTGAATGTATCAAAATCAAATAACGGTTTCCCAAGGGATGCTGAAATTGTATGAGAAGTTTTTTCTCAGTATTTTTCCATAAATAAAATTTAGTTATATTTATATTTAGTTGAAACGTTTAATATTGGTAAAAAAAAGAGATTTACCACTAAACACTAAATCGCTTTTTTAAAGTTCTCGGTGAACGTTTCGATAACCATGTTAGCATCATCAGGATAAATCCGCATAAACATGCATATTGCTAGCAGTCCCTTAAATTTCCCCTGCAGACAATAATTTATCACTACATCCACAGTATATCGGAAAAATAACGAAACTTTTTAAATAAAAAAAAATCAATTAATAAATTTGCCGAAATTATTTCTTTCTTGGTCTTCATTTAAAACGAAACGAACAAATCGAGCGCAGACTTTCCATTTCTTTAAATCCTTTGTTAAAATTTCGTGAATCACGTCTTAGGTTGTATTTAATTCCACCCTTATCCATCTTGCAGTCGCAATTTTGTGACGAGGTGATAAAAGGTCAGTGGCGGCTCGTGGGTTTTTAATGTGGGAGGGCGTAGAAGAAAATAGTGGAGCTGAAGATTTTTTTTTGCTTTCTGAACCAGAGAAACATTAAAATGTTGTATTGTTACTACTTACAAGAACATTGGAGGATGGATTGTTGTTTGTTCCGCACATAACGGAATGAATAAGTAGGTACCTACCGCTTCCCGAAGAGTAAACGATTACCATAGCACTCTCAATATTTAACATATCTGAAGCATTTAGTCTATCTTCCCACTGAATTTCTTAAATATGTTTTAATCATGTTCAAAGTCGAAAAGCAACTTTCGGTTTCGGCTGTCTTTAAACAGCCTTTAATGTCTTCATTTTGAGAAATTCAAGGCCCGAGCTTGAATAAAAAAATGCCAAATCGATCTTCAAACCTTCTTTTTCGATCGTCGGAAAACTTTCACATATATGATAGTTTGCTGTCAAATTTTCGCATAAAACTTACTCTATTTTTACATTCTTTTTGAACTTGACTCAAATTCAACACGGGCGTGAGACAACCGTTAGTTTTTAATTCAACTTTCTCCTCCAAACTTAAATTAGTCATTATTAACTGTTTTAAATCAGACACCTTCATGTTGCAATTAAAAGTTGATTATTGTTATTTAAAAAGTACTACTCAGTGTGTACACATGTAACAAATCCCAAATTAAGACAAGTATTCGCGAGGCGAACGAAATACGCGACGCGAGACATCAATTGCTCCGTACACGTCAAATCAGCGTTTAAAACTAATTACCGATACGCTCGGCCGCAGGGAATCGACGTCCAAATCGCATGTTTTAGAAAGCAATTAAACCCCCGAATTCTGACAACCAACAATGACGTTGCATACAGTCCCTGGAGGTAAAACTTCGACCAACAATGTAAAAATTGTGGCGAGAAGATGGAATTTGCATCCGCATTATTTGGTGTGATGGGTCGACAGACGTTCTTCTACATTTGGAGAATTTGATTTTTAATGATATCTTAAAATGAGTTAAAGGGAATAAACTGGACGGAAATAAAACATGGTGTTTTGCTCTGAAAAATTGTTTACTGTGATAAATGTTGGAGGGGCGATGCCCCAACGCCCTCCCTCACGAGCCGCCACTGCAAAATGTACTGTCACTTTAAGCTCTATAACCTAACAATCCGTTGATCGATTCTAATGATGGCGGTCTTGTTTTATAAATTAGATATACAACTTTCAGATTATATATTATTTCAGTAGATGGAGCTAGTAGTTTTCTTTAAATTTAAAAAGATCCATTATTTTTTCGACATACTTTGTAGATCCAGTTAATTTATTTTAAAGTAATTTGTCACAGGGCGATTACTCTGTTCATTTCTGTCGACCAATCTAAATGCCTGGTGTTTTTTGTTATGTAAAAATATTTCATTTAATACAAACAAAAAAATTGAGTAGTAGCAACTTGTCTTATGATATTTACAATAATTTTTTTACCTGATGCAGGTTTTGGAGAAGTTTGCCGAACTTGCACCGGCACTTGCTCCGGCGAGGTAGCTCAGATCAGTTGCAGCCAGTCCGTACCCGCTCTGCCTTTCGGATTCAAATCAACAAGTGAAAATGAGATTGACGTTCAACAATATGGCTGTCTTAATTTAGAATATAATTCTGGTAAGTTTATAACTTATGACTGGAAGGATTTAGCCTTCGATTGGTTCAAATATATCAATATTTTCTTTTATGTTTAGACGGAATGGTGCAGAAGATCGAGCAGTGCATCAACATCAATGACTACGAGCAATTTTGTAATGACGCAATGAAAAGTGTAGATATTACCAAGTGCCAAGTTTCTGTTAGTAACAAAAGAATGAGCCCGTTGCTGAATGCCAAGTCTAAAATAATTCTAGATACTGGTAATGGAAATGAAACGGATGGATCCACCACTTCATCCAACCCCACAAGTGAATCTTCATCCAACCCCTCAAGTGAACCTTCATCATCTAACCCCTCAAGCGAATCTTCATCCAACCCTACAGGTGGCATTTCATCCACAACTGACGCTTCATCCACCGCCCCAAGTGACTCTTCATCCAACCCCACATCAAACCCGACCACTGGTTCCCCAGGTGCTGCTTCAACCAGCTTCCTTTATACAGCACTGTTAATCGGCACTGTAGCGATACTGGCAGCATAAATATTACCTTAAACTTATTTATATTTTATTATGTTTATAGTTGTAAATAAAATCCTTGTACAAAAATATGCATGACTTAAATTATTAAAACTATAACTGTTCTAGTTGATTAGAGACTTAGGCGAGATATTCGTTGTGTATTTTTATAAAACAAATTTTTATTACTGTTATCGTTAATTATTAATAAAAGGCAACACAATAAAGTTTATTTTTAAATAAATGTATCAGCTCTAAAATTTCATTTTTATTTTTTGTGTTAGATAAAACTCTTCTTTGAATAATTAATATGGCAAGACATAGGAGAGAGTGGGGGAAATACGAATACCTAAGGGAAATCTTAAATAAGAACTTTCTTTTATTGCTTTTCTGACTCATCTGACTACTTCAGAAATCAACATATAGAAATTTTTAATAAAATTTGACATTAAGGTAAAAAAACAAAACCCTTATTAATATCTATAACCTATAACCTATATATATATATATATATATATATATATATATATATATATATATATATATATATATATATATATATATATAGTTTCTCGGGTATCCCGTATTAGCTGAATATCCACTGGTGGATGGTTTCGCTGACGTTTCGATGGAATCTCATCCATCATTTTCAAAGCGTTTATTCGACGGTGTTTCGACGACAAATACTGTCAATGATGCAACAAATGAAACACAAAAAAATAACACCCAAAACTTTCACAAAACATTTAAAACTAAATTAACAGGCTATCAACCCCAAAGTCTTTGCTTCCAAAAGGAAAACGGACAATAAGCTCTAAATAACCAAGACAATTGCAAAGAACTTGCGAAATATTTTGAACAACTACTAAACTGTCCTGAGCCTTTAAACGAATTACCAACACTAAACCCTAAACAAACAAACCCCAATTCATTACCACCGAATGAAGATGAAATAATTAGGCAAATCAAGCGGCTTAAAAATAACAAAGCTTCTGGTGAAGATGGAATCACTGCTGAACTTTTGAAATCCGCTGGTCCAGGTACAATCAAGGAAATAACCAAAATTCTACAAGAAGTTTGGCGAACCGAACGGATTCCGGAAGGATGGAAAGATGCTCTAATCCATCCACTACACACAAGAAAGGAGATAGAACGGATGTAAACAACTATAGAAGGATATCTCTTCTCCCAGTTTGTTATAAGATTCTATCTCAATGTCTACTAGATAGAACACAAGGACAGTTAGAACCTAAAATTGGTGAATATCAAGCAGCTTTTCGACCGGCAGATCCTGTCCTGAACAGATCCTGAATCTAAAGTTGATCCTGAGGCATCAAAAACTGTACAATAAAAATCTCGTCTGTACATTTGTGGATTTCAAAAAAGCATATGATTCTATTGACCGCGAATCTTGAATGAACAAGGACTAGATCTGAAAACGCTGGCAATTATTAAAGCAACATTAACTAACACAAGGTCAAAAGTTAAATTCATGGGTGACATCACAGAGCCCTTCGAAATTAAAACTGGAGTGAGACAAGGGGATGGACTCTCGCCACTCTTATTTAACTGTGTTCTAGAAAAAGTAATACAGGAGTGGCGTGAAAAAAAATCGGCCCTGAATATTGACCAGGCCATTAAACTGGGGAGAACCAACATCAAAATTGATTGTTTGGCGTTTGCTGATGATCTAGCAATTTTGGCTCAAGATGTATTAACGACACAGAAACAGATTGAAATTCTAAAAGAAACAGCAGAAAAGGTAGGACTCCAAATTTCCTTTGAAAAGACACAATACATGACCTGCAACAGAGTAAGAACACCATTTCTAAAAACAAAATATGGTAACATCAGACGAGTCTCTCAATTCAAATATTTGGGTGAAATAATCATGGAAAATGGGTTGGAAAAAGCGGCCAATAAGGGTAGATGTCAAAAAATGTAAAGACATTGAGACTTACACAAAATATTTACAACAAAAAATGCCTAACTAAAAACACAAAACTGAGACATTACAACACAGTTATTAAGCCAGAATGTCTATATGGGGCAGAAACGCTCATTTTGAATAGAAAGAGGTACATCGAGGACATTGAAAAGAAGGAAAGAAAAATCATAAGAAAAATCCTAGGCCCCAAACAAATAAACAGTACAACATACCGACTTCGAAAAAACCAAGAAATCAAACAATACACAGATATACATAGCGATATGAGAAAAAGAAGACTTAAGTTTTCCGGACACATAAAACGGATGAATCCGAGTAGGCTAACTAGACAAATAGTCGAATTTTATGAAAATAGGAGTAGAGCTAAAGTAGAAATAATTAAATGGATTGCTGCAATTAAAGGGGACCTAAGATCAGCAAATATTGCACAAAGTGAAATTCAGGATAGAGGCTGTTTCAGACACAAGGTTGACGTTTGGAAGGTTCGCCAGAGAGAAAAATGTAGGAAGACTGGAACAACTTGATCTGACGAAAGGAAAAAAGCTCATAGCGAAAGAATGAAATTAGTATGGGCGCAAAGGAAGTCTAACAACAACAAACGCCTCTAATTGTACTTCGCGTGGTCCACCCGGGCCCATACGTGAATAATAATAATAATAATATGTGTATTTTCAAAGTGGAAGTCGAAACGTCAATATTTTACCATAATGTTACATCTAATATTTTCACGGTGATAGATAATGTTTCTAAATCATTCCGGGTGTCGATCCATTGATTCTTCCAAGGCTCTGCTACCATACGTAAACGGAATCACAGATAGGATAGACAGACTACTAAGGAAACATAAGATCAGAACCACCTACAAGCCGCACAAAACTGTTGCAAACATCCTAATAAACCCCCAGGACAAAGTTAGACTGGAAAATCATGGGGTGTATAGTATATCTTGTTCCGACTGCAAAAGTTTTATTTAAAATCAAGCTTAACTTATTCCACCGCACAGTAGACCTTGAACTGAAAGTAAATATTCTTTCCACAGTTCCAAAAAATGTTACTACTAATAGCGATATTTCGGCAGCATGTACGCCAACGAGGTTTAAAGTGTGTGCTGCACATGGAACATACCTTGCAAATTCACTCATATTTTTCATATGTGCTTGAATAATATCATCCAATCAATATCAGCTCAATCCAATTCCAGGTTTTTCTATAGTTTCAATAAAATATATAAAACTTTCTTCTATTGAACAAGTTCCATCCTTTATTTTCACATATCGTATTATTTATAACGAGAAATATCAGGTGTACAGTCAAATAATATAGAATATTTTGCATTCTTTATTGTTTTAAGTATGACTTTCCTTACCTTATGTTCCGATTATATTAATTATTTCGTTCTGTTTTTGTGGCGAAAAATAAGAAATTGTGTTCTTTTCGTTTTGAACATTTTTTTATATGTTCTACAATAATGGGATTATAGTGGTTAATTAATTCAACTGTATCCAAAAAATTCCACAAGATGGGCTCTTTCCAAAGAAAATATTCTCGTGTCCTTGAATGTGTGGTCGTACATAAGCTATATACGTTTAACTTTTTCCCCATTGGGTAAATTTTTGAAATACCAATTATTATTAAAGCTTCTTTCATTTACAACGGGATAATGATTCTGCATATTTTGTACAGGACCATGTGTAACTAACACCTGGTCTTCAGTGACTGACAGACACCTACGATAATTTGAATTATAGTGTTGGCAACACTGTTTGGCCAACCTGATCTAGCGTCTCAATACTTTTCCATTACTTATTGAGACGTATCACCGTGCTCTTGTTTGGTCATTTTATCTTTGTTTTGATTGGTTTTTATTCAATTATTTTAAACTCACAGTGTCTCACAGACACGGACGCTCCATACGAGGTATATATTTAGGTGTCCACCAGACACGGAAGCACAGAGTTCACCACATCAACTTTTTTTTGGTTCGTATAATCTTTTTAGTAGGCTTTTATTATTGGTAATGCTTATTTTATAAATAAGTTTTAATTTTTATGAACCATGGATGAACCTGGGCCCAGTAAACGAGTTCGTTTCGATGACCCAGAACTTGAAAATATCATTTTTGACGATGAACTTTCTGATGGGGACTTTTCGATTGATAATTCAGATGAAGATCCCGATTTTCAACCCCTTGACACAGATGAGGTAATGAACGAAATATATTCCGAGAAAAGTGGCTCTGACGTTTCAGATGATGATTCTGTCGGATCTGATGTTGCGAGAGTTGTTGTACAACCACCCTCTGCACAATTTCCTCCTCCTCCTCAACAGCAACAACCAGTAAGTCAACTTTACCATGGGAAAGGAAATTGTTATACGTGGAGCAAGACTCCTCCCCTGAACAGAAGAACTTTAAGTCATAATGTAGTTAGAAAACTCCCAGGTGCACTGAACCCAGTGCGTTTATTAGGGGACAATACTAAACTTGAAGATATTTTTTTATTGCTCATAAATAAAAACATGTTGGATGAAATCATTCTACGAACAAACCAAAAAATGCGGAGTGTAAAAGAGTCATTGCCATAAAAAAACCGATACTATTGAAATAAAAACATTTATTGGTTTGTTTTTATTGACATCAATATTCAAATCAAATAGCGAAGTCGTGTCGTCCCTCTTGAAAAGTGACGAGACAGGGCGGCCAATTTTCCGAGCAACTATGGCTAAAAGAAGGTTTGAAGTACTTCTTCAAACTCTTCGGTTTGATGATAACACTACGAGAACAGAAAGAAAAAAAACTGATGCAACAAGTTTGTTTAACAAGTTTGTAAGCAACTGTAAAGAGCTGTATTGTTTAGGGGAGTACACTTGCGTTGATGAAATGCTTATCCCCTTTCGAGGCCGGTGTAAATTGATGATGTATATGCCCAACAAACCTAACAAATATGGCATCAAAGTAATGGCACTGAGAGATGGTCGAACGAGTTATTTTTATGATGCATATGTGTATACAGGAAGAGGTGCTGATGGCGAAGGGCTAATTGCTGAAGAAAAAAAAATGTTAATACTAACTCAGTCTGTGCTGAAGCTTATAAAATGCGTTAAAAACTCAAATAGAAATGTCACTGCCGACAACTACTTTTCATCTGTTGAGCTTGTAAGAGAATTGAAGAAGAGAAAAATAACCTACGTCGGGACAATGAAAAAAAATAAAAGAGAAATTTCAGAAGAATTTTTGCCCCCGCCCCCTCAATCAAAAAGAAAAAATAAAGAAAAAGTAGTAAGAAGAGAAGTAGGGTCCACCTTATATGGATTTGACTACAATAATAATTTTACCCTCATAAGCCATGTGCCGAAACAAAATAAATATATGATTTTGATTTCTTCGATGCACCATGAAGTTTCTGAAATTACAAACCAAAGAGGCAAAAGTTCACCAGAAAGTATAGACTTTTGCAACAATATGAAAGGTGGGGTCGATTTAATAGACCAAAAATGTGTCACCTATAGCTGTAACAGAAAATGTTATAGGTGGCCTCTTGGTATATTTTTCCAAATAGTCAACATTGGTATAGTCAATTGTATATTTTATACAACTGTTGCAAAAATACGGAACATATAGAGAGATTTGACTTTATAACGCAAACTACTTTGACAGTGATAAGACCGGAACTGATACGCCGAGAATCTTCCCCCTATCTAAATAATAATCTGAAACAAGTCATAAAAACTTGCATTGCTCCAAAAGGGCCGACTACTGTAAGAATTAGTTCACAAGTGAGTGACAAACTAGACAGGAAAAGAAAATGCTCATTGTGACCGTACACAGTGAACCGCGTCACAGCTTATATGTGTATAAAATGTCAGAAACCAATTTGTCTACAACAATGCTCAAAAAAAATTTATAATACTTGTATTTTTGCTTTGCAAACTACCTAATTTTTGTGACATTTCATATTATATTTTTTTTGCAAATTAGTGAATATTTTTTTACTTTACATGTGGTTTTAGCCAGGTAGGCTTTCGTTTTTCTTGTAATAAAACGAAATAAATATTTTTAATGAACTATAGCCTTTTTTCACCACGCCGCGGTATATTTATAGTATTTGCGGGTATTTTTAGCACGTAAAAAAAAACCAAAAGTTTAAAAGTA
The DNA here is from genome assembly GCA_031761425.1 of Cosmopolites sordidus. Classification (NCBI taxonomy): domain Eukaryota; kingdom Metazoa; phylum Arthropoda; class Insecta; order Coleoptera; family Curculionidae; genus Cosmopolites; species Cosmopolites sordidus. Next base: position 170,042 of record JARFXV010001144.1, read on the forward strand.
GGTGCCTGACAGACACTGAAGTCGCGTAATGACAAAAAAGGCACCAGACCAGGTAAGGGTTAAATTGTATTTGTTCATTATTTCCCCCACTCTCTTCGTTATCTTCCGTATTTTTATTTGTTTCAATTTCAACAATATCATTTTGTTTTTCTTGTTCGATTTTTTCATGACCAACCTTTTCTTCAAACTCTGCTGCTTGCTCTGTATTGGTTTCAGTTTTCACGTTAATCTCAATATCTCCATCGTCTATTTGTATTATAATATGAAAAGAAAAGAAAGAGCGAAGAAAAGGTGCCGGAAAAGAACCTAGATTCGGACGACGACGCGGTCGCGAGTGCCGCGATGGACACGCTGGACGAAGGGGGCCATTCTTCGGCCTCCGAATCCGGAGACTACCAGAAGGTAGTCTCAAAGAAGAAATCGAGGAAAAAGAAACGGAGCTCGTTGCAGGTGAAAGAGGGTTCTCCTCCTCTTAAAAAACCAGCAACTGAGTCTCCTGTTTCTGACAAACCTACATACAGGAAACAGGAATCTCCTGCGGAGGTTCCACAAACTTTGGTTGATCAGGAAGCCGATCTTTCGATCCCAAAGAGGACTGGTAAAGTCCCATCAATCGTGCTGAGAGACAAGGAAGCGTTCCTGCAGGTAATGAAAACCTGCAAGGAGCGTGGTATCTTGTTCACAAGGTCGGTCACGAAGCCGGAAGGGGTTCATCTTCACCCCCAGACTTCTGACGACTATCGAGCAGTTTCTGCGCTGCTCGAGGAAAGGAACATTAAGTTCCATTCGTTCTGCTTCCCTGATGAACGCAATCTTCGCGTACTGATCAGGGAGCCTTGGAGACAATTCCAGTCTCTGAGATAACGAACGAACTAAAAGCCATGGGCTTCCATCCGATCCATGTGGAAAGGTGGAAAAAATCAGGAAAAGATGGCTCTCCGATGGCCATCGTCCAAATCGTTGTCCCCAGGGAGGATAAGGGGATATACGACATAAAGTCCTTCTTCGGACAGGACATAAAAATCTAGACTCAGCGATCGAATGGCCGAGTAGTGCAGTGTTTCAACTGCCAGAAATTCGGCCATACGGTGAGAAAGTGTCATGCCGATCCGGCCTGTGTTAAATGCACGGGCGATCACTCCACAAAGGAGTGTAAGAAGGATCGAAATGACCCACCAACTTGCTGCAACTACGGAGGTACGCATACAGCGAACTTTCTAGGTTGCAGCAAGAGACCAGATGGAGGTATCTCCGAGAAAGCCGCAAGGCTTTCGAAGAGAAAACCTCGTGGGGCCGCTGTTAACAAGTCCCGTAAACCCGCCGTACCCCCACCGACCTTCGTGTGGGGGTCTCAAAGAAACTCAGTTCCATCTAGCAACCCCGCTCCACAAGGTGACATTATCTCCAACCTTGTGGAGCAACTAGTAGCTCAATCATTGGGTCAACTTCAGACCCAACTGAGCTCGGCGCTCCGCACTTCCCTCGGAGCCATTATTCCCCAACAATAGTCTCCCAATTTCCGTGGCAGTAAGCCTATGCGGCCCGAAATTCTCGGGTTTTCGGCTTACATAAGTTCCATAATAGTAAACCGCTATCGAAAAATCCCGCTATCCCTCACCAAATGGCGGACCGACGACGCTCGCTGGTCGTCAGCCCGGCATTGGGCGTGACTAGTTTCCCACTTCCGATGGAGACAGTTTTTTCATTATCAAGTTAACCTTCACAAAGTTTCTCTCGACTTTGTAGTAAACCCTAATTTTAAGTAATGTCAGACTATGCCCCGCAACAGAAAGGGGGAATTCTGACACTTCCTGGGATAGCTAGAATCCCATAACAATAAAATTCGGACCCGATTCGGGCGTAACTGATCGTATATAGGCAGGAGCCTGAAGGCTAACCTAAAAACCAGAGTGAAAAAAGCGGTGCGGGTGGGTATTATAATGTTGTCATTTTCAGTGTTAGTATTTATTATCTTTTCATTTGGCTGACGGGAACTTGAATACATTTTTTTTCCTTCAAATTTTCACTTCCTGATTTCTTTTTGGACCCATTTTCTTTAAAAATAAAATTTATATTATATTTTGATACTTTAATTATTTATGTTATGTATAATAAAATGAATTTATGAACTTATAACTAATTTGAAATTACATACCAACAAATTAGAAAATATATTAAACAATACATTGTAAGTTTATAAGTAATAAAAATTATTTAAATAAATTGGATGATACTTACTTGCTTGAAATAAATGTAGATATATATTTTTATACAACTACGAATATATTATATATATATATATATATATATATATATATATATATATATATATATATATATATATATATATATATATATCCTCCACACCTCTCTCATTCTTTCTCCGTGGATTCTCTTTCTCTCCTCCATCCTCCTTGTACCTGATCTCCTCGAAACTTCGCTCTCTGATGCAAGGTTCCACATATGTATTTTGTTTCTGTACGTTCTTCTATCTTCAATCTCTGTCGGGCCCATTTGTGCCTTTCCCAGATCAGCTCTGACTTGTGCGATCCATAGTACTGTTGACTTTACTCCTTGTATGTATGTAAGAATTCTGTTGGTGAGTCTTGACTGTGGGAGTCTACGGATATGTCTATAGAATTTTAACCTTCTTTTTCTTATGTCCGCCGCTACGTTGGACATTCTCTCTGTGATCTTTCTAGAATGTAGTCTGTATCCTTCCTCTGCGTTCTTCTTTTAGTATGTTTTCTATGCCGCTTTTTGTGTGGAGTGTATCTCTTTTTGTGTGGAGTGTAAGTGTCTCGCTTGCGTATAGTACCTCTGGTTTGATTACTGGGTTGAAGTGTCTTATTTTTGCGTGTGTGGATAGGCATTTCTTATTGTAGATATTGTGTGTCTTGCCGTATACCCTTTTCATCTTTTGTAATCGAGTCTTCTGTGCTATTTTCTCTCCTCCTGTGGGTTCGAGGATCTCGCCCAGGTATTTGAAGTGAGTGATCCTATTTATTTTGCCATATTTGATGTTCAAATTTTGGACATCTAATTTTGAGCAGAAGAATTCGGTTTTTTGAAAGGAGATTTGCAGGCCGACTTTTTCTGCACATTCCTTGAGGACTTCTATGTGTTTGGTTGCCCTTTTTTCATTGTCTGCGAGTATGGCTAGGTCGTCTGCGAAGGCCAGACATGATATTTCTATGTTATTTTTGGATCGTCCGAGTCGTATTGGTTTCCAGTGTCCTTGATTTTTTAGTTCTTTTTCCTATTCCCTTATGGCTTTGCCCAGGACCAGGTTGAAGAGGATTGGGGATAACCCATCTCCTTGGCGTACTCCGGTTTTAATCAGGAAGGGTTCGGAAATTTCTTTCCATAAATTTCACTTTTGAGGTTGTGTCAGTCAGTGTCTGCTTGATCAATCGTAGTGTTTTGGGGTCGAGTCCTTGTTCATTTAGGATGTTGAACAGAGATTTTCGGTCGATGCAGTCGGATGCTTTCTTGAAGTCCACGAACGTGCAGAAGACTGGGGCGTTCCTGATAGCTTTGTATTTCAGTATTGTTTTTAACTTAAATATTTGTTCAGTGCATGAGCGACTAGGGCGAAAGCCTGCCTGGTACTCGCCAATTTTGTGTTCTAATTGTTCTTGTGTTCTCTGGAGAAGGCATGCTGAAAGGATTTTGTAGTCTGTCTCCCTTCTTGTGCAGCGGGTGGATAAGAGCACATTTTCATTCATCTGGTAATTTTTCTATTTGCCAGATGTTGTTTGGTCCGTTTGGTTAATTTGGTCCGAGGTTTTTCAATAGTTCCACGGTGATACCATTTTCACCGGATGTCCTATTATTCTTTAGTTTCCGTATGTTCCTATGGATTTCTGCGTGTGTTGGTGGTGGTGATTCTGAGTGTGTATAGATACATTTTACATATAAATAATTTTCCTTGGGAAATCTTGTGTCGCGTTCGGGGCAATTGAGAAGAGAAATAGTGTGCCAGCTCCTGACAATTCTCCTGATTGATTAGCGCTAATCTCCCATTCCGCTTTCTGAAGCAAAGATACTGTGGTGTGTATCCACGGATTTCTTTAGCTATTCTTATTGCGAAGTCCTATAAAAATATCTCGTGTTGTAATTGCGGAAATTCTCCTCTATAGAGTCTAGTTGTTCCTTCATGTACTTCTTCTTAGTTTTCCTGTTAACTTTTGCGGTCTATTTTCTAGTTACGTCAAAAAACTGTTGACTTTCTGAAGATTTTTTAGTGTTGTACTCTTGAAATGCTCGTTTGCGTCGCTGCAATGCACTTTCACATTCCGAGTCCCACCAAGGGTGTTTTGTGTTATTTTTCAATGGGATCAGTTCTTGTGCTTTTTGTGTGCTGTGGTGGTTCTTAAAATAACAGTTTTCGATCGTAAGGTAAAAAATGAAAGTAAAACAAGTGTTGTATATATTTATATGGGATATATTACACTGGGAAACAGCAATTTTTTGACTTGGATCTGTGACTGGTTTTTGATTAATTTTTCATCTATGAATTCAAAAATATTCACAGTTTTTCTCTATCACGTCAAGTCCTTAAGCTACAGCATACCTCTCATTTTACCTTAAAAGTGTACATACGAAAGGAAATAAGGTGAGATCTGACCAAATAGATTAGAATATTTTATTCATACAGAGGTTAATATATTATTAAAAGTTAAATTGTGTTTATACAAAAAAAATACAAGATATTATGGTAAAACTTTCTTCTTATAGCTTTTCCTGGAGTGTTCAATTTGTGGACATTCTCGCTTGATGCTCCAATAGTAGTCAGCCATCATACTGACATTCCATCTACCTTGATACCGCGCTTTCATAACCTTGATACCGCGCTTCCATAACCTTTAGATCTTGGTGGAATCGCTCGCCCTATTCATCACTAACCGCACCAAGATTTTCTGAGAAGTTAGCAAGATGACTATGTAAGAAATGCAGTTTGATGCTCATGTTGCAACCAAGCTTTTTAAAGCTCTCCAAGAGTTGTTGAACAATTTCGATGTAATTCGAGGCTCGTGTATTTCCAAGAAAATCTTTAACAATATTTTTAAAAGCCAATCAAGCATTCCTTTCAAGTTCGGTCATTGTTTCAGTGAAATTTTCATCTTTAACGAGTTGCCGAATCTGTGGACCATTAAACATACCAGCCTTTACCTTTTCATATGACAGGCTAGGGAATGCCGAAATGATATACTTAAAGCAGTCTCCTTCAATTGACAAAGCCTTAAAAAATTGCTTCATGAGACCTAGTTTTATATGCAAAGGCGGAAATACAATGTTTTTTCTGTCGACAATTGGCTGATTTAAAATGTTTGGATCACCAAGTCTTAGGTCAGATCTTGGCGGCCAGTTCGATTGCACCCAATCCTTCTCACGAGCTCTGCTGTCCCACAGGCACAAAAAACAGGGATACTTGGTATACCCGAGTTGCTGGCCAAGAAGGAAACAGACCATTTTAAGGTCAACACAGATGATCCATTGGTGCATGTTATATTGCAACAAGTTAATGACTTTCTTTATGTCGCCATATTCTTCACGCAAAGAAACTGAATGACCTATTTGGACTGAACCGTATAAATTTCCATTATGTAGGAGAACACACTTTAAGCTACGCTTTGAGCTATCTATAAACAATCGCCATTCAGTTGCGTTATAGTTAGAAATGGCCAATTCTTTCATTAAACCTTCTACGTTCTGGCAATATACATTCCGTCATTACTTCTGAAGTACTGCCTAAATTCAATTTCTCTGGATCGATAGTAAGTGACTTTAGCTCCTTTGTCAAGCAAATTTTTTTCGTGCAGTCTCGATGCTAATAATTCCGATGCTTTTTTGGATAGTTCCAAATCTCGTGCTAAATCGTTTAATTAATGTTGATTGAATCCTTTACAAACAGAATCATTGGAAACTTTGAATTCTTCGTCGGTGGAGTCACTTCGATCTTCACTTGATTCACATTCTTGTATTTCTAAAGAAGGTAATTCTTGAAAAACCGGCACTGGAATATCAGCTGAATGAGGCACAGGGCGTATAGCTGACGGTAAACTAGGGTACTCAATTTTATGTTTGTTTTTCTTGTTGAATCCTGATGTTTTCACTATGCAAAAGTAGCAATCACTTAAGTGGTCTTTGGGCTCTCGTCAAACTATTGGTATACAAAACGAAAGTTTATTACGTGTTCTCTTTGTCCATATTCGTAAACTCTCTACACACTGCTTGCACACTTTGTTAGGGGCCCATGATTTATCTTGGTCACCTATTTTCACTTTAAAATAAGCAAAATAGGCTTGCCTGACAAATGTACTAATATTAATCCGTTGAATGGGGATGGTAAAACTGCCACATATATAACAAAATGAATCAGGGCTGTTTAAGCACTTACGACGAGAACTACCAGAGGCAGACATAACGAAAATCTGTAGTTGTGTATGTATACTTTGACTTCACTATATCAGAGCGACACAGATCCGCGTACTTTAGCATCTCATGTGTAACTGACCGAACTAGTTTTGGATGACGCAACGTCACTCACGCCCCCACTCCTAGGTCGAAGAAGGTTCGCCGGTATAAGAGCAGTAGTGACTTCTGTGATTCGCCAAGCTTAGTCGGATGCGCAACAACTGTAGAGAAAAAACTTGACGTGATAGAAAAAAACTAAATAAAGTTTTGGAATTAGCATGTCAATTTACGTATAAAACAGCTTAAATATCGAACTCAACAGAAATTATTTTTCAAATTGTTCCCCAGTGTTACCTATTATCTATATATTATCTATATATGGGATAACCTACAAACGTGTCGCATATGCTGCCAACCGAATATAGCGGCTATATTTGAAATGCATTGAATATATTCCATTTGACTCTTTTATTATTTAATGTATGTAGTGGTATTTCTGTTGTTCTTCAATAGCGTCATTGATGACGTGCAACGATTCTTGTTTTGTATGGGCTATATGTCACGTACGGGCTATATGTAGATGGTGCCTAGCAACACCATTATTGCTAATTTTGAATACATAAATAGTAACCCTCGTATTAATCGAAACATTTATTATCTAAGAAAAAGTATTAAATTTTAATCTAAATTAACCGCCTACGCTGTAATAACTTAATATAAATTTATTGTACTTTTAAAACCATTATGTGTACGTTTTGGTAAACGCCTATAATAGAAAATTAATCCTTGATAAATTTTAACTATTGACTGCTGCCTTTAAATCAACTGACATCATCAAAATGTATCCCCCGACGATAAAATTAATTGGCGTGTATTTTATGCAACTGTTCACCGCAAAAACATCTTAATACTACCATGCCTTGAACTAAGATTAGCATTATCAAGAATACGTAAAGAATAGGGCTTAAAATGTACTGATTGAGAGAAATTGTTATCCACACCCAAAAGGGGGTGCTCTTTTTTAATAACATTTTGACTAAACACAACTACTAACAAGGTCGTTCGAAAAATGTTCATCCTAACAAAGAAAACACAAGTTTTTTCAGATTTTTTAAATGTTTGTCAACATATGTCCCAACCTCTTAAATATCCTCAGTAAAATGTAAAATGTCCATCTCAGCCACATAATTTTCGCCAAGAGGGATATTTCTGCAGGTTTGGGATCAAGAAATAGTCGCTGGGAGATAAATCCGGTGAATACCACGCATGTGAAAGCGCTAATGTAAGGGGTGATAGATCAGTCTCTCGTTTTCCTTGTGTATGACCCGAAGCAATCCAAGAAATTTATGAAAAAAATGTTTTTCGAAAATTTCTCATAAGTGAGAAAAGTGCATTTTTTTATCGGCAGAAAAAGGTGCATATGACATTTGTACTATAGTTTTTTATCTCTTTTATAGTCCTGAATGAATTTCGAACATATATTGCATAGGGAAAAAAAATCATGTCATTTTAAAATGGCTGCGATGTACGTAAGTTGGGACAGTTGAGGCACGTAAGTTTTTTAGGAGCAGCGCTACATTATTTTAATAGATGTTGCTGTACATGAAAGTGAAGAGCCATCAACATCAAGTGCAACACAACAATCATTGTCACGTCTTTTCCCGAGTTGGATCAGTTAGATTAGAAGACCAGTTAGACCTTTGAAAAAGTCTGAAGAAAAGAAAAAGGAACACAGAGCAAAGAAGCGATGACAATCAACACAAGAAACGCCAGCCAAAAAGCGAAGCCAAACTAGTGCGAAAGTTATCGTCGCTGGATGTTGGTTTTTGTATAATTTGCATGATAAATTTGCTAGGCAAATTAACTTAACAATCCCGTTAATGTAATAAGTGCCAGTTACCATTTCATATACCTGTTAAAATTGCCACTCTGACGAAGACTATGTATTTGATTTTCTTTATTCTGTTTTTCATGGCCTTTTAAATAAATAAATCGACTGTATATGTTGAAAATTATTTGAATTGTTAGACCCTTTTGTCAGTGGCGTTACTGCTTTAAGATACTGCGCTAAGATTTTTTTGTTTTCCCCTTCCTCCTTTTGACTTTTCGTGCTATAGAAACCAGGTGAACCAGGAAAATAAGTTAAAGGAAAGAAACTGAACGGAAATAAAATATGGTGTTTTGCTCTGAAAAATGGTTTACTGTGATAAATGCTAGAGGGGCGGCGCCCCAACGCTCTCTCTCAGTAGCCGCCACGGCTTTTTGTGCATTTCTATAACTGACCCAACCTACGAACCACAAAATTTTTTGCCCAACATTCGCGTGTTCAAGAAATTGACAATAACTTTTTTAAGTTTGAAGCTATGAAATAATTTTCTTCCACAAAAGTGTAGCCAACCAAACCTAACCTAACCTAACCTATCCCGAAACCACCTAACATGTGTGTAGAAAGGCACAACTCAATTATATACATATTAACTAACATGAGAGTTTGATAATAGGCTGACAATAGAAGCATCTAGTAATGATAATGTAAACGACTAAGTGAAAAACTTTGCGTAAAGATCTTGGTCTGATGCCTTACAAGATCCTGTTTGTCTAAGTACTCAAGCCACAAGAGCATTGTTTGCGTCGTACGTTCGGTGAATGGGCTCAAAATCAAATGCAACTTGACCGTGAATTTCACCACAACATTTTGTTCAGCGACGAATCTCATTTTTAGTTAAATGATTACATTAATCAATAAAATTTCCGTATTTGGAGTGAAAATAATCCCCAACTAATCCAACAGTTACCGTTGTATCCAGAAAAATGTTCCATATAGTGCGGATTGTACGCCGGAGGTATCATTCGGTCGTATTTCTTTAATAATCAAGCTGGAAAGAACGTTAACGTTAATTGAGATCATTACAGAGCGATGATCGATGATTGTATTCTGATGTCTTTACCAGTTTGTGTCTTATTTTCTTTTTGTAGATATTTTTTTTATTGATTTAAATTAAAATTTTATTTACTTTTTGTAAAATAATTGATTAGTACTCTTAAAAAAATTAATCTTTTTTTGTATGGCGACCCTTTTTGCGCGGGGGGGTGGGGGGCAGAATTTATAGATCCGGTACTGTGACGAAAAAAATGTTTTGCAATTATCGAAACGCATACCTTCTTTTTAATATACTAAGCTATACTTAAATACAAAATTTTAATTTCCTAGGTTAATGTTAACCCGTGCCAACAGGTCCCCAAAAATTACGTAAACTGTTGTTTTTTAACATTTATTTATTAGGTAGGTCATTGCAAGTATGCATATCTTAGGTAACTATTAATGAAAAGACAACTTTAAGTAATAACAGACTTTAAGTCATACAGACAAATAAAAGAACACAACTATTCAGGATACTTCCTTTTTAAGGTCTCTTTATTGTAGTCTGGATACATCTTTCTATGTTCTTGCACACAACGTAGTAGGAACTGTTTTTGTTTTTCTGCAGTAATCAAACCGTGAAAAAATAGGTTAAAAAAATAATTTTGAGTGTTTTAGAGTCAAATAAATAAAACTAGAACCTATGCATTAGTACAAAAACTTTGAAAAATAAGGGACACACTAATATATATTATTATTATTCACGTATGGACCCTGGTGGGCCACGCGAAGTACAATTAGAGGCGTTTATTGTTGTTAGCCTTCCTTTGCGCCCGTACTAATTTCATTCTTTCGCTATGAGCTTTTTTCCTTTCGTCAGACCAAGTTGTTTCAGTCTTCCTACATTTTTCTCTCTGACCAACCTCCTAAACTTTAACCCTGTGTCTGAAAGAGCCTCTATCCTGAATTTCACTTTGTGTAATATTTGCTGATCTTAGGTCCTCTTTAATTGCAGCAATCCATTTACTTATTTCTACTTTAGCTCTACTCCTTTCTCATAAAATTCGACTATTTGTCTAGTTAGCCTACTCGAATTCATCCGTTTTATGTGTGATTTTTCTTTCCTTCCTTTCAATCTCTTCGATGTTTCTCTTTCTATTCAAAATGAGCGTTTCTGCCCCATATAGACATTCTGGCTTAATAACTGTGTTGTAATATCTCAGTTTTGTGTTTTTAGATATACATTTTTTGTTGTAAATATTTTGTGTAAGTCTCAACGCAGTTTCTATTTTTTGACATCTACCCTTATTGGCCGCTTTTTCCAACCCGTTTTCCATTATTATTTCTCCCAAATATTTAAATTGAGAGACTCGTCTGATGTTACCATATTTTGTTTTCAGAAATGGTGTTCTTAGTCTGTTGCAGGTGATGTATCATTTTGGAGATTGGAAACATGTTCAATGAACATGTTAAACTAATGCAAGACTTCCACGATTTCATTACTTAATAAATAAGTGTTCAAAAACAGCAGTTTACGTGATCTTTGGGGACCTGTCGGCACGAGTTAACATTAACCTAGGAAGTTAAATGTATTTGGCCAGGGTTTGAGTGGGAGAATCAATGGAACTTACTAATTTTTCCTTAGGAATGATCTTCTTCTTCGTTTCCTCGTCCAACGGAGGGAGATGCCTTTATGGCAGATTTGGTGGTTTTTTCCAAATACGTTATAGGGTCTCTGGTTATGACTTTATACGATGGGTCTTTTAAGATCATGTAAGGCTCGGAATTCTTCACTGGAGATGGTTTTCTTTGTTGGCCTTGCGTTGCGAATAACGGCAGTTGTTTCATGGCGCACTTTTTCAGCAGTATCCTGGTCTAGGTTAGAGATCGCTTGTTCGAGACCACAAATTATGTTTTCTATAGGGGTGCGTGACGGTGTAATGGCGTAGTTGAAACCCTTGGCAAGAACTGTTTCAGTCGCTGGACACAGGCTTTTGTCTGATAGATTGTTAACGAGGATGGGAGTTTCTTGTCGTTTTTCTTCTTCGTCAGCGAAACCGTCCACCAGTGGACATTCATCTAACACGGGATACCCGAGAAACTATAGTTACACACACACACACATAAATATATATATATATATATATATATATATATATATATATATATATATATATATATATATATATATATATATATTTATATATTGGTTTAGTCGGATGTAAAACAGAATTCAAATACACGCTATCCGGTGTTTTGTAATAATACTACTGTGTAAAATCGTTCGTGCTAAATCATGAAATTTTGTACATACATCATGAAAATTTACACAGTCAGCTTCTTGGTGAATATTAAAAATATCCATAAACAAGGAGAATTTTTACGGTACTCTACATACAAATTGTAGCTGACATCCGTCATCACACTTGGAAGATACTTGGTACGATAAATATGGTCAGAACCCTTTGCGAATTCTTCAGTTGCTTTCGAACCTTTAACTCGAGGCCGATCGATTATGGCTTAAGGCAAGAAACCGGTCTCGGGAGACGTTAGTTGATGTTTGATGGCGACTGAAGAATTAGGCAATTTTTACGTGAAGCACGGAAAAAAATTGCTTTGTTTTTTGAATACGTTCATATCTGTGTGGCTGGCTGATCAAGTTTATTAAAAAACATATGGAACTAATGGCTCGTCCTTATAAAATCACTCTGGTAGTAAAAAATCAAAAGCAATAATGATTATTTAGGGAACGCTTTTGTTAAGCTATTGTTATCTGCATAATCTTCAACACCACAGCGAAGTAATCTTTGATTTATCGGTGATATAAAAAGCTGCCGCGTATTCCTAGAATTAGCTGATATAAAATTGGCACTGTGACAATATGAACATCTTCCTCGTGATCGTGCTGCTCACAGTTGTTCGACCTTACGGTAACTATTTCCATTTTTGCACATTACAGCTTTATATTAGATGCAATACTTAATTTTTGCTGCTTATATGCATACGAATGTTATGCTAAAAAATTCTAACACAAAGATGGCGCAAGTGTAGTCAAATGTCAATGATATTTGTCAACTATAATTCATTCACAATTGAAGATTTAAGATTGATTAATTTAATTTAAGTTCGAAATGGTTTAAATGCCAAAATCGGGTTTAAATGCCAAAATGGTTTAAATGCCAAAATATGTTCACCTTTACTCGTAGTGACATGTTCTACAGCCGTTAGCTCTTGTGTTATGACTTGGACATGCATTTGGCCGATATCAGTAATATCTTTGGGTCCAATCGGTCACATCAAGAAGGGCTTGTGAAATCGGATCTGCGCTCTTAAAAGTTTTTCTTTCCAAAAACAAGTTCTTAACAAAAACTAAAATAGTCATTTGGGGTGAAAACTGTATTGGGTAAAATAAAAACCGAATGCTTCTTATAGTGCTTTTATATTTAGTTGTAACAGGCAAGTTTCTGCAAATCAACCAGAAACACTTGGTAAGTGAACATTCATATCTCCCCTGTGACAGGGACTTCTCCCAAGTAGAGAAACGTAAACGAGTTTGTAAAATATTTGTACCATCAGATAGAGAAATGATGATTAAAGAAGCTCGTCACCCAACTATATTTGAGGTCGTAAACTTGGTTGAGATGAGTTCAAGGATCTTCAGAAGTTTGCGGATATGTTTGTAAATATATCAAACCTACAGATTTCTCAAGCTTTATGGATTCGAATAAGTAACAAAAATCCTGGATATGTAAAACTACAGAAAACTTTTAGTGAAGTCGAAGGCTGAACAGTCTGCAATGTAGTAAAGAAAGGAAAAAGTATACATGATTAGATGAAGGCTTTGTATAAGGACACAATCCATGGATGGATAGATTAACAAATATGGAAGTCATATGAATAAAGACCGAAAAATTCTAATGACCTTGAAACGATGAATATCACTGGCAGATGCAGAATTAGTGTGAAGACAAGATGACATTCTGTCCCGAATGATTTCCAATTTAGAATTAGAAAGAATAATAAGGTAAGCCTGCCTAAAACAAAGAAATATTATATGTAATAGGTGTTTCAGTTAATAACATCGATTTTGCTCAGAGATGGCGTTAGTAATATATTTGCTGACGTCTATGGCGCTTTGTAGAGTAAACATACGTCATCAAAAGCGAGTTCGTTACTACTACACAATTGACAACAGGTCAACTGGCCATTTTAATGACGGGTCGTGATCGCACATAACTCACGCCATCATACTGCGAATGCTCGTAGTAGTCAGGACTGCTCATAACATTCTGCCTGGAACCTCGGATATAGTCCCAGATATGCCCACAAGGTAGCGTAATAGAACCGTGGAAGGAAATATTACAAAAATCTTTCACCCTTTCTCCACGTGGTGCCACCGATCGCCTTCACCCAAATAAGACGTCACGTGTTTCTCGGGACCGGTTTCTAGCCTTTCGGCCATCATCAGCCGAGCTCCAGACGATATATATATATATATATATATATATATATATATATATATATATATATATATATATATATATATATATATATATATATATATATATATATATATATAGATTAAACTTAGATTAAAGTCTTTGATCGACTATTAAAAAACGCGAAACCCATCAAGCGGAAACTTTTTTCGTACTTCAAACATTGTGCAAAATGTAGTAGATACGGTTTATCGAGATGTTTACAATATCATTAAGCTCGCGTATTCAATGTTTAAACTTGTATGCTTTTTCCAGTTGCTACAAACAAACAAGTAAACGCACCAACGAATCATTCTTCTTGTTCAAGTGCCCTCTTCGTTTTGGAGTTTGGCAATGATCATTGCTTTGCATAGTTTTAAGGTAGCCGATCTGAAAAGTTGGAGAGACTTGCACTGAGACACTCTTTTAAACATCGCTTCCAGGATTTACGCCGTTCTCCACACTTCTCCTTCTCTGAATTTTCCTCTGTATTACGTAGCCTTAGCCCGTTCCACTGATTCGCTGTTGCCACGCTGTTGTCCGTTCTACTTACTTACTACTACTGTCCGTGTTTACTTGTTCAAGGTCTCTGTCTTACAGTTCTGCCACCTGCTCATGGCTGCCACTACGCATTTCAAAAATTCCCGTTATTCTGTGTCACCCTGTATAAAAGATTTTTTCCCAGCACATTCATTGGGCATTCTCCAGATATATCCGAACCATTGTATCTTTGGTGTGTTAGATACCCTATTATATCCTGTTCTATTAGTGGTCTCAATTAATGGTTCCACGTTATGCGTCAACGTTGGAGTTATGTTCATTATATTCCATATATTCCTTACTTTACTATTTTGTAAGAGTCCAAGATTCATACCCAAAAGTCAGTACTGGTCTTGACTTGTAGATTCCGACTTTACATTTCCTGGATAGTGCTTTAGATGCCATTACATTTTTTAAGATTATATAGTAAGTCAATGTGGAGCCCATGTATTTGAAATCGTTCACTCTCCCAAAGTTGTTCTTGTTAATTTGGATATTATTTTGTTGTTTTCCATTGTTGTTTTTGTAGACACATATATTATTTTTGGCCTCATTAATTTAAAGTCTACTCATTTTGCTAGCTTAATCCTGCTATGAGATAGTTTCTTCAATGTCTCTACGTGTTTGGCAGCTTTTATTAATAAGCGTTTCGGTTAAAAATGTATTTACAAAATTTGAGCTTTTATTTCCACAACAAAATAAATTACATTAATAATCAAAGTATTGGCCATCGTTAGCTATTACTTTTTCCTATCTTTCTGTCAAAGAATTGATTCCGCGCCAAAAGGACTTTTGGTTTTTTGAGGCTAACCATTCATCAAGACAAATGTACACTTCTTTGTATGTGTGTAAGTGTTATTCTGAAAGTCCGTACTGCATTGATCAAAATATGTGGTAGTCTGAAGGAGCTAAGTCTGGTCAATACGGCGGATGAGATAGGACATCCCATTTAACGTTTTCCAAACAAATTTTTACACATTACCCTGTTGAAAAATGACTTCGTGACTTTTGATCGTTTTTCCTTTAATGCTCGGTTCATTTTATCAATTATTTTTTCAGCAGTTTGTAATTCACAGCTCCACTCCACTATCAGTCCATCGTGTTTTCGGTCTTCTCCGTGAACGTTTGCGATCAAGCGGTATCCAGTCCAGGACCGCTCTGGTCCATCTTTCGTCCCATCGCCTCGCTACATGGCCTGCCCGCTTCCATTTCAATTGTTTTATTCTTCAAATGATGTCACCCACTTTTGTTTGTTCTCTGATCCATGTGCAGGTCTTTCTATTTCGTCTAGCAATGCCAAGCATATATCTTTCCATTACCCTCTGTGCTACTTGAAGTTTTTGAACTGACTGTGATGTGAATGGCCAGATCTCACTTCCGTATGTCATAACGGACAGGACACACTGATCAAAGACTTTTCTTTTCAGGCAAAGTGGTAGTTTACTCTTAAATACTATGTTGAGCCTGCCAAATGCCTGCCAGCCACATTTAACGCGTCGTTCCACCTCCCGGACGATATCCCCTTCCATTGAAACCTTCTGCCCAAGATATATATATATATATATATATATATATATATATATATATATATATATATATATATATATATATCCATAACTTCAAAATCCGTTCCTAAAATAGAAATCCTTTTGTTTTCAGCAAATTTATTAAACATGACCTGACTCTTCTTCTGGTTTATTTTTAAGCCAAATAGTACCCCAGCCCTTTGCAGCTCTTGTACGTGTCTTTGCAACTCCTCTGGGTCTTTGTAAAAGAAAAACGATATCATCTGCAAATCTAAGATGATTTAAGTATGCACCATTAATCCTTATTCCATCTTGTTCCCAATCTAGATTACGGAACACTTCTTCCAGGCAGGATAAGAAAAGAAGAGGCGATATTGCGTCACCCTGCCGTACGCCCCGCTCTACATTTATTCCAACCTCAAGATCGTCAAGGTGGACTGTTACTGTAGCTTCATCATATATTAATCCTAGTAGATTTACATAGGCTTTCTCTACACCTTGATTAAGCAATGCATCCATTATGGCCCGCTTTGAGATTAAATCAAATGCCTTTTCATAATCGATAAAAGCCAAGCACAGTGGCATAGTGTATTCGTTGTGTCTTTCTATGACCTGCTGTAGGACCTGGATGTGATCCATTGTATGGGATCCACTTCTGAATCCTGCTTGGTTGTGCGTCATTAAGTTTTCTTAGTATTCTTTTGGATATTATCTTGGTGAAAACTTTGTACATCACTGCTAGGAGGCTTATTGGACGGTAGTTCTTTAAATCTTCTCGTGCTCCTTTCTTATGTAAAAGAATCACTTCTGCATTTTTCCATAAGCTGGATACTTCTTGTTGTTTGAGACATTTTGAGTATAATTTTGCTAGTGTTTTAAGCAAAGTCCTATCACCAGCTTTTAATATCTCAACAGTTATACTATCCTTTCCTGAAGCCATTTTTCATCGAGTCTATAGCCTTTGTCACTTCCTCTGCCAGGATATCCGACACTTGTTTTTCAATGGGCATTGCTGTTTTTGCTTGATTCTGGTCCTTATATAACTTTGAATAAAATCTTCGGGCAACCTCTAACATTTCCGTCCGTTTCCTGCATATTGTACCATCCTCACGCATTAAGGAAAACATTCGTGTCCTTTTCTTTCTTGGCTTCTGCTTAGCTTTGTTAATTCCCCTGTTTTCTTCCAGAGTGTTTTGCACGAGCTGCATGTTGAATCGGCGCGTTCCCTCTCGAATACGTTTTTTTTTATAGTTTTGCAAAGCTCAAGGTACTCGACCCTGCCAAAAGGACTGTCTGCATTCTTCATTGTCCGGCGTTTTTTTATTAAATTAATGGTCTCATTGGAAATTTTTGACTCTTTGAAACATTTATCCTCTGGTGCTATTGTAGCCACTGTTTTAAGTACATTGTTTGCGATTTCTTTATATTGGTCTGTAATTTCCATCTCCCCCAGGTCTTGTAGTACAGCAAAGTGATTAGATAAAGCAATTTCAAAATCTCTGCCCCTCTCCAGCAGCTTCCCAGAATTCACTTAGAACCTTTTTGATCTTATCAATCTTTCGCGCTCTTTTCGGCAGTTTATCCCAATCTTTACTCCCACATTAAAATGGTTAAAGACAGTACAATTGCAAAATATTGCTTTATCGTTTGACATGATGTAATCAATTTCACGTGTGAATCCAGATGAACTTTTCCATGTCTATTTTCTGTTGATCTTTTTTTTGTTAAACGAATTCATAATATAGAGTTCTTGTCCTTCAGCAAAGTCATCCAGCCTGTCACCTCTAATTGTCCCGCTATATATATATATATATATATATATATATATATATATATATATATATATATATATATATATATATATATATATGCTCCTATGACCGGGCTCCTTCCCAGTCAAGCAACCAACAAAAGTGTTCACTTAGGCGGAGACGCAGGTTGTTGTGTGTTCCACGTGAGATTGTGGAACCCAACAGTTGGGTGTGTGATGACACTTAGCCACTGCTGTCTCATTGGACGCAGTTCAAGAAAATCTAACACAACATATATACGCCATCCGACGGGAGGTCGGCGAAAACATGGGTTGTTGGCTGTGGATAGGGTCTCCCTATTCTTGATGGTATGGTATATGTCGGAGCCGTGAAGAATCTGAACCTCGAGAGACGAAACATATGTCATCCAGTTGAAGGGATAGGTGGGGCTCCTTCCCGGTCAAGCAACCAACAAAAGTGTTCACTTAGGCGGACACGCAGGTTGTTGTGTGTTGTGTGTTCCAACATATATATATATATATATATATATATATATATATATATATATATATATATATATATATATATATATATATATATATATTCTTCAAATCGTCCAAGCTTATGCATCAACTATAAGCCATAGAGATGAGGAAATTGACGAATTTTATGATGATGTTGCCCAACTTTTAGATAAAGAGAAGTGTAACTATAAAATCCTGATGGGCGACTTTAATGTTAGAATCGGAGAAGCAAGAACTGGTGAAAAATGTAACTTGCCCATATGGAAACGGTGAGCCAACAATTAGAGGTGACAGGCTGGATGACTTTGCTGAATTACAAGAACTCTATATTATGAATTCGTTTAACAAAAAAAAGATCAACAGAAAATAGACATGGAAAAGTTCATCTGGATTCACACGTGAAATTGATTACATCATGTCAAACGATAAAGCAATATTTTGCAATTGTACTGTCTTTAACCATTTTAATGTGGGAGTAAAGATTGGGATAAACTGCCGAAAAGAGCGCGAAAGATTGATAAGATCAAAAAGGTTCTAAGTGAATTCTGGGAAGCTGCTGGAGAGGGGCAGAGATTTTGAAATTGCTTTATCTAATCACTTTGCTGTATTACAAGACCTGGGGGAGATGGAAATTACAGCCCAATATAAAGAAATCGCAAACAATGTACTTAAAACAGTGGCTACAATAGCACCAGAGGATAAATGTTTCAAAGAGTCAAAAATTTCCAATGAGACCATTAATTTAATAAAAAAACGCCGGACAATGAAGAATGCAGACAGTCCTTTTGGCAGGGTCGAGTACCTTGAGCTTTGCAAAACTATAAAAAAAAACGTATTCGAGAGGGAACGCGCCGATTCAACAAGCAGCTTGTGCAAAACACTCTGGAAGAAAACAGGGGAATTAACAAAGCTAAGCAGAAGCCAAGAAAGAAAAGGACACGAATGTTTTCCTTAATGCGTGAGGATGGTACAATATGCAGGAAACGGACGGAAATGTTAGAGGTTGCCCGAAGATTTTATTCAAAGTTATATAAGAACCAGAATCAAGCAAAAACAGCAATGCCCATTGAAGAACAAGTGTCGGATATCCTGGCAGAGGAAGCGACAAAGGCTATAGACTCGATGAAAAATGGCTTCAGGAAAGGATAGTATAACTGTTGAGATATTAAAAGCTGGTGATAGTACTTTGCTTAAAACACTAGCAAAATTATACTTAAAATGTCTCAAACAACAAGAAGTATCCAGCTTATGGAAAAATGCAGAAGTGATTCTTTTACATAAGAAAGGAGCACGAGAAGATTTAAAGAACTACCGTCCAATAAGCCTCCTAGCAGTGATGTACAAAGTTTTCACCAAGATAATATCCAAAAGAATACTAAGAAAACTTAATGACGCACAACCAAGCAGGATTCAGAAGTGGATTCAATACAATGGATCACATCCAGGTCCTACAGCAGGTCATAGAAAGACACAACGAATACACTATGCCACTGTGCTTGGCTTTTATCGATTATGAAAAGGCATTTGATTTAATCTCAAAGCGGGCCATAATGGATGCATTGCTTAATCAAGGTGTAGAGAAAGCCTATGTAAACCTACTAGGATTAATATATGATGAAGCTACAGCAACAGTCCACCTTGACGATCTTGAGGTTGGAATAAATGTAGAGCGGGGCGTACGGCAGGGTGACGCAATATCGCCTCTTCTTTTCTCATCCTGCCTGGAAGAAGTGTTCCGTAATCTAGATTGGGAACAAGATGGAATAAGGATTAATGGTGTATACTTAAATCATCTTAGATTCGCAGATGATATCGTTTTTCTTTTACAAAGACCCAGAGGAGCTGCAAAGACACGTACAAGAGCTGCAAAGGGCTGGGGTACTATTTGGCTTAAAAATAAACCAGAAGAAGAGTCAGGTCATGTTTAATAAATTTGCTGAAAACAAAAGGATTTCTATATTAGGAACGGATTTTGAAGTTATGGATATATATATATATATATATATATATATATATATATATATATATATATATATATATATATATATATATATATATATATATATATATATCTTGGGCAGAAGGTTTCAATGGAAGGGGATATCGTCCGGGAGGTGGAACGACGCGTTAAATGTGGTTGGCAGGCATTTGGCAGGCTCAACATAGTATTTAAGAGTAAACTACCACTTTGCCTGAAATGAAAAGTCTTTGATCAGTGTGTCCTGTCCGTTATGACATACGGAAGTGAGATCTGGCCATTCACATCACAGTCAGATCAAAAACTTCAAGTAGCACAGAGGGTAATGGAAAGATATATGCTTGGCATTGCTAGACGAAATAGAAAGACCTGCACATGGATCAGAGAACAAACAAAAGTGGGTGACATCATTGGAAGAATAAAACAATTGAAATGGAAGTGGGCAGGCCATGTAGCGAGGCGATGGGACGAAAGATGGACCAGAGCGGTCCTGGACTGGATACCGCTTGATCGCAAACGTTCACGGAGAAGACCGAAAACACGATGGACTGATAGTGGAGTGGAGCTGTGAATTACAAACTGCTGAAAAAATAATTGATAAAATGAACCGAGCATTAAAGGAAAAACGATCAAAAGTCACGAAGTCATTTTTCAACAGGATAATGTGTAAAAATTTGTTTGGAAAACGTTAAATGGGACGTCCTATCTCATCCGCCGTATTGACCAGACTTAGCTCCTTCAGACTACCACATATTTTGATCAATGCAGTACGGACTTTCAGAATAACACTTACACACATACAAAGAAGTGTACATTTGTCTTGATGAATGGTTAGCCTCAAAAAACCAAAAGTCCTTTTGGCGCGGAATCAATTCTTTGACAGAAAGATAGGAAAAAGTAATAGCTAACGATGGCCAATACTTTGATTATTAATGTAATTTATTTTGTTGTGGAAATAAACGCTCAAATTTTGTAAATACATTTTTAACTGAAACGCTTATTAATAAAAGCTGCCAAACACGTAGAGACATTGAAGAAACTATCTCATAGCAGGATTAAGCTAGCAAAATGAGTAGACTTTAAATTAATGAGGCCAAAAATAATACATGTGTCTACAAAAACAACAATGGAAAACAACAAAATAATATCCAAATTAACAAGAACAACTTTGGGAGAGTGAACGATTTCAAATACATGGGCTCCACATTGACTTACTATATAATCTTAAAAAATGTAATGGCATCTAAAGCACTATCCAGGAAATGTAAAGTCGGAATCTACAAGTCAAGACCAGTACTGACTTTTGGGTATGAATCTTGGACTCTTACAAAATAGTAAAGTAAGGAATATATGGAATATAATGAACATAACTCCAACGTTGACGCATAACGTAGAACCATTAATTGAGACCACTAATAGAACAGGATATAATAGGGTATCTAACACACCAAAGATACAATGGTTCGGATATATCTGGAGAATGCCCAATGAATGTGCTGGGAAAAAATCTTTTATACAGGGTGACACAGAATAACGGGAATTTTTGAAATGCGTAGTGGCAGCCATGAGCAGGTGGCAGAACTGTAAGACAGAGACCTTGATCAAGTAAACACTTTGCCATTTTAGTAACCATGAATCAGTAGAACGGACAACAGCGTGGCAACAGCGAATCAGTGGAACGGGCTAAGGCTACGTAATACAAAGGAAAATTCAAAGAAGGAGAAGTGTGGAGAACGGCGTAAATCCTGGAAGCGATGTTTAAAAGAGTGTCTCAGTGCAAGTCTCTCCAACTTTTCAGATCGGCTACCTTAAAACTATGCAAAGCAATGATCATTGCCAAACTCCAAAACGAAGAAGGCACTTGAACAAGAAGAATGATTCGTTGGTGCGTTTATCTGTTTGTTTGTAGCAACTGGAAAAAGCATACAAGTTTAAACATTGAATACGCGAGCTTAATGATATTGTAAACATCTCGATAAACCGTTTCTACTACATTTTGCACAATGTTTGAAGTACGAAAAAATTTTCCGCTTGATGGGTTTCGCGTTTTTTAATAGTCGATCAAAGACTTTAATCTAAGTTTAATCTCTTAAGTGTTTATTGGACGTTTTATAACATTAGATGAAACATTATATGCCAAATATATTGCAACAGTCCCATCGCTGAGTGGAGGCAGGTGAAACTGCGCCAAGACGATTCCAACTGCAGGAAAACGTCATGACTACGGTTTTCTGGGCAAAACGTTCACATCTGGCAAAAAAGAAAGTGTTTTCAACGTGATGATACGTCTAATCATACGTCTCGGATTGTTGCTGCAAATCTCCATGACTTGCTCTTCGAAGTACTTCGATGTGCATCCTATTCACCGGATTTTGGTCTCAGTGATTATTTCCACCCCCCCCCCCCCCCCCAAACCTCAACAAATGATTTGCTGGATAAATATTGACTTCAAATAACAAATTGTACATCAGCTATAACATGGTGACTAGCAAAATGGGAGGGGCTTGTTGTTTAATTTATAATTAGCATATAAAACCAGAAATTTTGAAGAGAAAAGATTTTGTTTGTATAAGAAACGCCCCGCTACGTCATATGGTTTATTCTAAGCTAAGTCACGCCCTTGTTTTCTTTTATACAACCCGTAATACGTTACAAATCTTTTTTTAATCGTTCATATCTTAAAAATAATATACTACGCTTATGGACCAAGACGTCTATAATCTGCGAGTTAAAGGTGGGAATTAACATTCAGTAATAATTGTTTAATGATGATGATACGTGCAATAAACAAAACATCTATGTAGAATATTATCACTGTTAATATTCTTGTAAAAGTTTATTCTTTATGCTCTATATATCTCTTTTGTTGTTAACGTTGGGCTATTTTTTTCTGTATTTTGTAAAGTAGAGGGCATAAGAATGGATATAAACTGAAGAGCGAGAACTATCGTGGCATATCATTGCTCTGCATAGCTTATAAGTCCCAACAAACATAGTAAGGCAGAAGATTGTACCATATATATCGAAGAAAAAATGAGTGAATATTAGTCGTGTATTGATAGTCCATCAAATAACCAGATAATATAATACACATACACGGTGTCTCAAAAAAGAATGCACTTTACAGGGACTTGGAAACCATAAGATTAAACAAGAAAAAAGTTGCACCTCACTGAACTCTGCAACGTCAAGTTTTCAAATTTCAAAAATTCCGAATATTCCGAAACTTAAATTTTCGCGATTTGGATTTTATTCGTTTCTGATTCTACTTGAAGAGATAAATATATTTGACATTTTCGTAGCCACTTTTTCTCCTCTACAAGGTAATGTTATTATATTTTTAATTCGACGTTTCGGCTTTGCTCGACCATCATCAGCTTTATTTTTTTAAATAGTCGAAAAATTTCGTTCGTTTTCGTTCGTTCTATGAAGTCACGACGTTTCGCCAAAATTTCAGTTGGCTTTTACTTTTTCTCTCTCTCTCTACGAAATAACAGGGAGAATATGTAGTAAAGAAAAAATAAAAAGACAGAATGGCAGAACAATGTAAGAAGAAATGCTGAAGAATTATGCAAATCAAAAACTAAAAAAGGATTGCTGCAGATCGATGAGGTTGGAATCGAATCGAATGAAGGTTCACCGACGAAATTCTTCTGTGGAAAAATTTTTCTTTCCTTCTTTTCGATGTCCTCGATGTCTCTCTTTCTATTCAAAATGAGCGTTTCTGCCCCACATAGACATTTTGGTTTAATAACTGTGTTGTAATGTCTCAATTTTGTGTTTTTAGATATGCATTTTTTCTTATGCATCTACCCTTATTGGCCGCTTTTTCCAACCCATTTTCCATGATTATTTCACCTAAATATTTGAACTGAGAGACTCGTCTGATGTTACCATATTTTGTTTTTAGAAATGGTGTTCTTAGTATGTTGCAGGTCATGTATTGTGTCTTTTCAAAGGAAATTTAGAGTCCTACCTTTTCTGCTGTTTCTTTTAGGATTTCGATCTGCTTTTGTGCCGTTAATATATCTTAAGCCAAAATTGCTAGATCATCAGCAAACGCCAGACAATCAATTTTGATGGTGGTTTTCCCCAGTTTAATGGGCTGGTCAATATTCAGTTCCGACTTTATTTCACGCCACTCCTGTGTTACTTTTTCTAGAACACAGTTAAATAAGAGTGGCGAGAGTTCATCCCCTTGTCTCACTCCAGTTTTAATTTCGAAGGGCTCTGAGGTGTCACCCATGAATTTAACTGTTGACCTTGGGTTAGTTAATGTTGCTTTAATAATTGCCAGCGTTTTCAAATCTAGTTCAGTTTTAGTTCTAATTCAATTAAATTCTTTCGTACTACTTCTCGTCAACGTTCTCTCTGGCTTCTTTGGTTGCATATTGAAAGAATGAACCAGTTGGATCTTTAATTTGGTCTGTTTTTCTTTTTGGAGGTCTGTTGCGTGATCTAGACCACGTCCAATCGACCCAGTACTACTAGTCTTTTTGTGGCCGAAGAATCTTGGTATTCGTTCATGAATAATTTGATATAGACTAACAGTTAACGAAATTCAAAAGACTCGTTTTCAGCACCAAATTCAAAAGAATCAATAAGCTTGAGGTGTTGTTTTTTAATGGTCCATGTTTCAGACAGATAAAGCAATATTAGAAAAACTAAGGTTTTTACCATACGTTTCTTTGTGTTCTATTTTATGTACCTATTCCTCCAGGTCTTGTGCAAATTTCAAGTCTTACTTCCTACCCTACACACACACATATATACACTCACATGTACACACACACGCCCAAAGACATCCACACCTAAATGTCTGTGATTGTTTCTAGGCAAGAGTGTAAAATCCGACAACGAATTACCCCTCAGTCACGCCAGTTAAAGGCTGGGTAAGGCCGGATGCCTTCCGAGGAGTGTTCTACGTTGGTCACTCGCCAGTCGGTAGGCTTCCTAATAGACTTATGGGTAGGCACATAACCAAGGGTTGATAGCCTGAGAGGGGTGCTGGCCTGGGTTTGTTGTTAGCGGATGACCGTGGTTCGGAACCCACGTTAAGCTGTAGGTCCAGTTGCTAAATAGCCTTATATGCTGATGCGCCTCTAACCGTAAATCCTTTCCTTTCTTCTTCTTCATCTCCCTCTGATATTCATGAGTGTTAACGCTTTCATTCGATATTAAAGCCCCAAGATAGCCGTCAATACTGACAACACCCATCCAATCCTCCAAAACTATATGTCTAATACATACACCATAAATGCTGAAA
The DNA here is from genome assembly GCA_031761425.1 of Cosmopolites sordidus. Taxonomy (NCBI): domain Eukaryota; kingdom Metazoa; phylum Arthropoda; class Insecta; order Coleoptera; family Curculionidae; genus Cosmopolites; species Cosmopolites sordidus. The sequence goes on from JARFXV010001144.1 coordinate 195,385, forward strand.
ATAACTGGCGATAGGATGTATCCTTGTTTAGTTTTTCTATTGAAGCAAAACTGATCGGGTGTTCGGTCTTCAATTTTGACCACATCTCTGTTTGTTTTCATATAGATGAGAAATTAAGAGAATCAGGTGAACAAACAGGTTAATTTTTTATTTTAAAGGTCTTACCGAGGTGTGCAATACATGCCAGGAAGATGACTGTTTAAGTAATAATATCACTACAACTACATGTACAGAAACAAACACTTTTTCCTATGGAACACAATCACATTCACCTCTAACACCATCAAAACAATATGGCTGTTTAGATTTAAAATATCTCCAAGGTATGGGAAACGAATTTTTTCATAAAAATCGAAAAATGTACATATTTATATTTTCATTTGCAGGAAATAAAATTAAACTAGTGAAACAATGTGTTATGACAGAAAACATCAGGACATATTGTTACAAACTGAAGGAACATGTTAATTTTTTAAAATGTAAGGTTAGATTACCTATACGAATTACTTCAGATACTTCAAAAGAAAACATCAATCAAAATGACGACCTGGAATTTTCTTCGACAAATCACGATAACAATTCTGAACATACCACACATAAAAGTTATACATTTACATCACATACTTTGAAAGAAGGAAATTCCAAAGATAATGTTACAGAAGATGGTGTAAGAGAAGAAACTTCAGATTCTCCAGCAACGCATGAACAAAACACTACTGAAAATATCACAGAACAAGAACAGAAAAGCGTAAGCACAGTTGAAACAGAAAGTTTAACAGAAGCTCAAACTGGAAGGAATGATGAAGAATCTACCTCAACAGATGAACAAAGCAGTTCTGAACAAATCACATCAGAAAGTAAAAAATCAGAAACTATTACAACAACGGGACAAATTTCTACAGAAATAAATACAGAAGGTGGAATAACAGAGAACTATTCTATAACCGAAAAAGAAGCTTCAAATTCTTCTTCAACGCATGAACAAAGCACTACTGAAATCAGTAAAGAAGAAGAACCGAAAAACACAAACACAACTGAAGCAGTCAGTTCGACAGAAACACTCTGTTCAACACAAGCAGTCAGTTCAACAGAAGCTCAAACTGAGAGAGATGAACAAGAATCTACATCAGAAGAAAGTAGTTCTGAGCAAATCACATCAGAAAATGAAAAATCAGAAACATTTACACCAAGAGAAGAATATTCGACAGAAAAAAATACAGAAAGTGGAATAATAGAAAACTATTCCATAACCGAAAAAGAAGCTTCGGATTCTCCTTCGACGCATGAACAAAGCTCTACTGAAATCAGTATAGAAGAAGAACAAAAAAACACAAATACCACTGAAGCAGTCAGTTCAACAGAAGCATTCGGTTCAACAGAAGCTCAACCTGGGAGGGATGATCAAGAATCTACATCAGATGAAAGCAGTTCTGAACAAATCAAATCAGAAAGTGAAAAAGCAGAAACATTTACAACAAGAGAAGAACAGTCAGAAAAAATTACAGAAGGTGGAATAACAGAGAACTATTCTATAATCGAAAAAGAAACTTCAGATTCTTCTTCAACGCATGACCAAAGCATTACTGAAAACAGTACAGAAGAAGAACAGAAAAACACAAACACAACACAAGCAGTCAGTTCAACAGAAGCCCATACTGGAAGTGATGACCAAGAACTTCCATCAGAAGAAAACAGTTATGAACAAGTCACATCAGAAAGTGAAAAATCAGAAACATTTACAACAAAAGAAGAACATTCGACAGAAAAAAATACAGAAGTTGGAATAACAGACAACTTTTCTATAACTGAAAAAGACGCTTCAGATTCTTCTTCAACGCATGAACAAAGCACTACTGAAAACAGTACAGAAGAAGAACAGAAAAACACAAACACAACACAAGCAGTCAGTTCAACAGAAGCCCATACTGGAAGGGATGATCAAGAACTTACATCAGAAAAAAACAGTTCCGAACAAGTCACATCAGAAAGTGAAAAATCAGAAACATTTACAACAAAAGAAGAACATTCGACAGAAAAAAATACAGAATTTGGAATAACAGACAACTTTTCTATAACCGAAAAAGAAGCTTCAGATTCTTCTTCAACGCATGAACAAAGCACTACTGAAAACAGTACAGAAGAAGAACAAAAAAACACAAACACAACACAAGCAGTCAGTTCAACAGAAGCCCATACTGGAAGGGATGATCAAGAACTTACATCAGAAAAAAACAGTTCCGAACAAGTCACATCAGAAAGTGAAAAATCAGAAACATTTACAACAAAAGAAGAACATTCGACAGAAAAAAATACAGAAGTTGGAATAACAGACAACTTTTTTATAACCGAAAAAGAAGCTTCAGATTCTTCTTCAACGCATGAACAAAGCACTACTGAAAACAGTACAGAAGAAGAACAGAAAAACACAAACACAACACAATCAGTCAGTTCAACAGAAGCTCATACTGGAAGGGATGATCAAGAACCTACATCAGAAGAAAGCAATTCTGAACAAGTCACATCAGAAAGTGAAAAATCAGAAACATTCACAAGAGAAGAACATTCAACGGAAACAATTACAGAAGGTGGAATAACAGGAATAGAAAACTATTCTATAACTGAAAAAGAAGCTTCAGATTCACCTTCAACGCATGAACAAAGCACTACTGAAATCAGTAAAGGAGAAGAACCGAAAAACACAAACACAACTGAAGCTGTCAGTTCGACAGAAACACTATGTTCAACAGAAGCAGTCAGTTCAACAGAGACTCAAACTGAGAGAGATGATCAAGAATCTACATCAGAAGAAAGTAGTTCTGAACCAATCACATCAGAAAGTGAAAAATCAGAAACGTTTACAACAAGAGAAGAATATTCGACAGAAAAAAATACAGAAAGTGGAATAATAGAAAACTATTCCATAACCGAAAAAGAAGCTTCGGATTCTCCTTCGACGCATGAACAAAGCTCTACTGAAATCAGTATAGAAGAAGAACAGAAAAACACAAATACCACTGAAGCAGTCAGTTCAACAGAAGCATTCGGTTCAACAGAAGCTCAAACTGGGAGGGATGATCAAGAATCTACATCAGATGAAAGCAGTTCTGAACAAATCACATCAGAAAGTGAAAAATCAGAAACATTTACAACAAGAGAAGAACAGTCAGAAAAAATTACAGAAGGTGGAATAACAGAGAACTATTCTATAATCGAAAAAGAAACTTCAGATTCTTCTTCAACGCATGACCAAAGCATTACTGAAAACAGTACAGAAGAAGAACAGAAAAACACAAACACAACACAAGCAGTCAGTTCAACAGAAGCCCATACTGGAAGGGATGATCAAGAACTTACATCAGAAAAAAACAGTTCCGAACAAGTCACATCAGAAAGTGAAAAATCAGAAACATTTACAACAAAAGAACATTCGACAGAAAAAAATACAGAAGTTGGAATAACAGACAACTTTTCTATAACCGAAAAAGAAGCTTCAGATTCTTCTTCAACGCATGAACAAAGCACTACTGAAAACAGTACAGAAGAAGAACAGAAAAACACAAACACAACACAATCAGTCAGTTCAACAGAAGCTCATACTGAAAGGGATGATCAAGAACCTACATCAGAAGAAAGCAATTCTGAACAAGTCACATCAGAAAGTGAAAAATCAGAAACATTCACAAGAGAAGAACATTCAACGGAAACAATTACAGAAGGTGGATTAACAGAAGGTGGAATAACAGGAATAGAAAACTATTCTATAACTGAAAAAGAAGCTTCAGATTCACCTTCAACGCATGAACAAAGCACTACTGAAATCAGTAAAGGAGAAGAACCGAAAAACACAAACACAACTGAAGCTGCCAGTTCGACAGAAACACTATGTTCAACAGAAGCAGTCAGTTCAACAGAGACTCAAACTGAGAGAGATGATCAAGAAGCTACATCAGAAGAAAGTAGTTCTGAACAAATCACATCAGAAAGTGAAAAATCAGAAACGTTTACAACAAGAGAAGAATATTCGACAGAAAAAAACACAGAAGGTGGAATAACAGAAAACTATTCCATAACCGAAAAAGAAGCTTCAAATTCTCTTTCGACGCATGAACAAAGCTCTACTGAAATAAATACAGAAGAAGAACAGAAAAACACAAACACCACTGAAGCAGTCAGTTCAACAGAAGCATTCGGTTCAACAGAAGCAGTCAGTTCAACAGAAGCTCAAAATGGGAGGGATGATCAAGAATCTACATCAGAAGAAAGTAGTTCTGAACAAATCACATCAGAAAGTGAAAAATCAGAAACGTTTACAACAAGAGAAGAATATTTGACAGAAAAAAATACAGAAGGTGGAATAACAGAAAACTATTCCATACCCGAAAAAGAAGCTTCAGATTCTCCTTCGATGCATGAACAAAGCTCTACTGAAATCAGTACAGCAGAAGAACAGAAAAACACAAACACCACTGAAGCAGTCAGTTCAACAGAAGCATTCGGTTCAATAGAAGCAGTCAGTTCAACAGAAGCTCAAAATGGGAGGGATGATCAAGAATCTACATCAGAAGAAAGTAGTTCTGAACAAATCACATCAGAAAGTGAAAAATCAGAAACGTTTACAACAAGAGAAGAATATTTGACAGAAAAAGATACAGAAGGTGGAATAACAGAAAACTATTCCATAACCGAAAAAGAAGCTTCAGATTCTCCTTCGATGCATGAACAAAGCTCTACTGAAATCAGTACAGCAGAAGAACAGAAAAACACAAACACCACTGAAGCAGTCAGTTCAACAGAAGCATTCGGTTCAACAGAAGCAGTCAGTTCAACAGAAGCTCAAACTGGGAGGGATGATCAAGAATCTACATCAGAAGAAAGCAGTTCTGAACAAATCACATCAAAAAGCGAAAAATCAGAAACATTCACAACAAGAGAAGCATATTCAACAGAAAAAAATACAGAAGGTGGAATAACAGAAAATTATTCTGTAACCAAAAGAGAAGCTTCAGATTCTCCTTCAACGCATCAAGAAAGTGCTACTGAAATCAGCACAGAAGAAGAACAGAAAAACACAAGCACAACTGAAGCAGTTAGTTCAACTGAAGCTGAAACTGGAAGGGGTGATCAAGAATCTACATCAACAGCCGAACAAACACCAGAAAGTCAACAATCAGAAACTGATACAATAAAGGAAGAACATTCTACAGAAAAAATAACAGAAGATTCAACACATGAACAACATACTACTAAGATTAGTACAGAAGAAGACCAGGAAAACATAAGCTCAACTGCAATAGAAAGTTTAACAGAACCAAAAACTGAAAGGGATGATCAGACATCTCCATCAACAGATGGACCTGATTATTCTGAGAATATCACGCAAGAAAATGGAGATCCAGACATTCAATCTACAAGTGTTGAAGAAGAAATGTCGACAGAAACCACTTTAAAAGATCCTGAAAATCTGTTTTCAAAAGGACCGGAAATTCCTAAAGAAACAGTGCCCCAGGACCATGATTTATCGACAAACCAGCGACCTAGTTCTGAAATTACTACAACAGAAGAAGGAGTAACTACAGTTACTGTTAATTCCACCACTACTGTTTCTATTAATTCAAACAGTACAACTAGTAGACCTACGACATCTGCGGGTAGTATAATTATTAGCTCATCGGAAATAACAATAAGCCCATTAATTTCTACCCCTCCAAGTAGTAATTCAGCATTTATAAATAAAATGTCAAAAACATATCTAATATGGATCGTTATAATTAAATTAATAATGAAATAATAGTGATGTTTGTATATATTATAAATAAAAAATGTATATTGTTAATGGTATTTTTTTTCCACCATATATATGATTTCAGTAAAAACAATATATTGAAAGTTTAACATCCCATGGTATATTTTTTTCATAATTTTTTTATAAAGTGACATAAAATGTCATAATTTTTCATGATACAATAATTAAAATACAGAAAAAAAAATTAAAACGTGTGTATTTTCAGTCATATAATTTATCAATTTTGATAAAAGTGGAATGTAAAAAAGAAGAATTTAAGTTTGACATAGAAGACTATTTGTGTAACCTATTAAAAATATAGGTTATGTTAATTATCAAAATGGGTGTAAATATAAAGAATAAAAATCGTATCGATAGAAAACCATCAAGAAAACAAATCAGAAAACAGAAAAGAAATCAGAAGAAGTTAAAACGTGAAGCTTATTTTTCAAAAAAACGCCTGAACAGTACGCCGATCGAAGGAAATAAGGCCAAAGAAGTTGTTGAATCACATCCAAGGAATGAATCAATCAATCAGAAGAACCAAAGCAAGGCAAATGATAAACGTAGTCATCCACTTTTACACTCACCTTCGAGCACAATTGAAAGTGAATGTAAGAAAGAAAAAAGGAAGCAAAAACAGTTAATGCAAGACATGGTAAAGCAAAGAAAAGAGCAGTTAATGAAAGCAAATGAAAAGGAAGATCAAGTTCTCAAAAAACTTGAGAAACAGTTAAAGTTAAACAAGAAGAAAAGTAAATCAATTCCGAAATCATTTGTCACTGATGGATTATCATGTAAATAACATTAAATTTGTAAGATATTTTAAACTCAATTGGTATTTTCAATGTAGATATGTTAGAAGCAGCAGATCTAAAAAATTCTAAAGACATGGTGTCTGTGGAACAAGATTTAAATGATGTTAACAATGAGTTTGAGGAAGATTTTGCTCTTATGACTGGTGGTAAACCAAGAGAAAGTCAGAGCGGTGAAGTTACCAAAGATAATGAAAGTGATTTTGAAGACATGTTAAATGAAGATTATTCTAGTGATGAAAATGAGCAATCTGATGGTAATATTTTAAAATTAATGTGCATTATCATAAGTTTTAGGTTAAATTGTTTTATAGAGGATATACCTAATTTCTCATTTAATGATGATAGTGATGATAATTCTAATGCTAGAGGAAAGACCAAAAGGATAAAGGGTAAAAATGAGCCTAATAAAAAATTTAAGTCCAATGATATAGGTGAAAGTGATGATGTCTTTAGTGATGCTTCTGAGAGTCATTCCGAAGGAAAGGATTTAGAACATTTTGATGGTGACAGTGGTGAACAAGATACTTGGGAAGATATATATGGAAGATTAAGATCAAAAGATGGTGGTGTGGTTAATGTAAGTGTTTCTTTGATTTCTTTTATTACTACTACTACTAGTTTCTAGAAATAATATTTTAATTATTATTAAATTGAAAAGAACTGTATTTTATTTAATAATAAAAATATTTGAGCTTGTGTAAATACTATAATGTAATTTATAGACTGCAAATAAATATATTCCTCCTGCTATTAGAGCTAAAATGGAATGTGGTAGTTCAGAAGACAAAAAAAGAAAAGAAAAATTAGACAGACTGAGAAAGCAACTTAAAGGTGTGTGTTTTTAATAACTTACTTGTGTTTTGTATTATTATCAAGTTATTAATGGTATTCTTAGGATTATTGAATAGATTGGCAGAGAGTAACATGCATAACATTGCATCTCAGATTGAAAATTTGTATATGAATAACAGTCGCAATGATATGAGTGAAACCTTAACATCTTTGATTATAGAATCACTTGTAAGTAATGTATCAACACCAGAAAGGCTACTGATGGAACACATATTACTAATAGCAATTTTACATGCTAATGTTGGTACTGAAGTAGGTCTGTATGATTATTCCTTACTATTAAATTCTAAACTGTATATCTATGTGTTTTACTAACTACTGTTTTTTTAATTTCTGTTTTAACACAGTTTATTTGTTCAGGAACTCATTTTCTTCAAAACATCGCTGAACAATTGAATAATTTAGTGAACAACCCTCAAAATATTGAAGATAAAACCTTAGATAATGTTGTTGGCATATTAGGTTAAATGTTCAATTTCAAAATCTTGATGCTAACTTGTGTGACGTTCTAAATAAAGTAAACTTCTCCATTTTATTTTTAACATAGTTTATTTTCTTCAAGTCACAATTTTAAAATCTTTGATGCTAAGTTGTATGACATTTTAAATTAGTTAACTGAAATTGTTGATGAGAAGCATGTGGATTGTCTCTGTTTCTCCATATTTGTTTCTAACATTTTTTAGTTTCTTCAAGAGCTCATTTTCTTCAAAAGATCAATGAACAATTCAATAGCTTAATGAGCAACCCTCCAAATATTGAAAGTAAAATTTTAGATAATGTTGTTGGCATATTAGGTCAAATGTACATTTTCGAAATCCTTAATGCTAAGTTATTGTACGACATTCTCAATAAATTAACTGAAATTTTTGATGAGAAGCTTGTGAATTGGATCTGTTTCTCTGTTTTTGTTCTTAAGATCATTTAGTTTGTTGGCGAGCTCATTTTCTTCAAAACATCACTGAACAATTCAATAGTTTAGTGAGCAAACCGCAAAATATTGAAGATAAAACATTAGATCATTTTGTCGGTACATTAGGTCAAATGTACAATTTCAAAATCCTTGATTCTCAATTGTACGACATTCTAAATAAATTAACTGAACTTTTTAATGAGAAGCATGTTGATTGTATCTCTCTCTTCATTTTTGTTTTCAACATCGTTTAGAAAATAAACCAAGAGCTCATTTTCTTCAAAATATGACTATACAATTCATAAGTTTAGTTAACAAACCGCAAAATATTGAAGATAAAACATTATATCATGTTGTCCGTATATTAGGTCGAGTGTACAATTTCAAAATCCTTGATGCTAAGTTGTACGACATTCTAAATAAATTAACTGAACTTTTTATTGAGAACCATGTGGATTGTATCTGTCTCTCCATTTTGTCTATTTCCTTCAGGCGTTCATTTTCTTCAAAATATCACTGAGCAATTCAATAGTTTAATGAACAAATCTCATGTCCGTATATTAGGTCAAATGTACAATTTCAAAATCCTTGATGCCAAGTTGATGTGCCACATTTTAAATAAAGTAACTGAAATTTTTAATGAGAAGCATATGGATTATATCTGTTTCTCCATTTTGGTTTCTAACATCGTTTATTTTCTTCAGGAGCTCATTTTCTTCAAAACGTCACTGAACAATTCAATAGTTTAGTGAACAAACCTCAAAATATTGAAGATAAAACATTAGACAATGTTGTCGGCATATTAGGTCAAATGTACAATTTCAAAATCTTTGATGCCAAGCTGTTGTACGACATTCTAAATAAATTAACAGACATTTTTGATGAGAAGCATGTGGATTGTATTCTCAACATATTAAGATCAGTAGGGTTTGGATTAAGGAAAGATGACCCATTGGCTCTTAAGAACCTGATACTGGATGTTCAGAAGCAGGCAGCTATTGCTAGTGAAGGGAGTGGCAGCAAGTAAGTTTCTTTTTGTTTGTCTTTATTATAGAGATTGTATAGATTTTTTAAATTTTATTCCACTCAATGTCAACCAAAATATGAAATGTTTTGTAATATGTTATGTAAAATGAAATAGAATACTTCCATTATTTATAATTTTCTCTGTTTCTCTTCAAAATTGATTCCTTATGAATCAATGTAGCCATTGAAGTAGATTTTTGTTGACGAACTTGCCAGACAGCTCATTGTCATTTTCATCGTTTTAGTCAACTCTCTATTCCTGCCATATATGTAAATTTTTTATCATGGGTATTTTACCAAGTTGTCAAAAAGTTTGCTTTTTGAAGCTACTACACTCATAACTAGATGGCGCGACTAGTGCCAAAAATGATGTTGCTTTCAAATATAACAGTGGAGTAACAGTTGACACATATTTTGTGATAGATTAAGAAATTAAATAAGAAATATTTAAAGCAAATTTTTTCTAGTTCAAGAATAAAGTTTTTACTGGATATAGTGTTGGCTATCAAGAACAATAATGTAACCAAAATACCAAACTACGATCCTTCATATTCGGAGCATTTGAAAAAAATCATGAAGGGATTCATTAGAAAAGGCAATTACATAACTCAGCTAAATATTTCCTTAGAAGATTTACTCAATGGTAAGAAAAATATGGTTTGTGTTATTGTTACCCTTTCGGTGGTCTATTCTGGCCATATCCGCTGTAGTATTCGCCAATCATGATGTGGACAATTATTATTAATTATTACTATTATTGACGTATGGGCCCTGGTGGACCACGCGAAGTACAATTAGAGGCGTTTGTTGTTGTTAGCCTTCCTTTGCGCCCATACTAATTTCATTCTTACACTGAGCTTTTTTCCTTTCGTCAGACCAAGTTGTTCCAGTCTTCCTACATTTTTCTCTCTGGCCAACCTTCCAAACGTTAACCTTGTGTCCGAAACAGCCCCTATCCTGAATTTCATTTTGTGTAATATTTGCTGATCTTAGGTCCTCTTTAATTGCAGCAATCCATTTAATTATTTCTACTTTAGCTCTACTCCTATTTTCATAAAATTCGACTATTTGTCTAGTTAGCCTACTTAGATTAATCCGTTTTATGTGTCCATAAAACTTAAGTCTTCTTTTTCTCATATCGCTATGTATATCTGTGTATTGTTTGATTTCTTGGTTTTCTCGAAGTCGGTATGTTGTGCTATTTATTTGTTTGGGGCCTAGGATTTTCCTTATGATTTTTCTTTCCTTCTTTTCAATGTCCTCGATGTCTCTTATTCTATTCAAAATGAGCTTTTCTGCCCTATATAGACATTCTGGTTTAATAACTGTGTTGTAATGTCTCAGTTTTTTTAGATATGCATTTTTTGTGTAAGTCTCAATGCCGTTTCCATTTTTTTGCGTTTAAGTCCGAAAGTCCGGTAGTACCAGCAAAGCTGGCAGATGATTGTCTATCTCCTGGGGTAATTTTGTAATTACTAGAACGCTTCATCTTGTACTTTGAATTAAAGGTTTGAACTGTGATAGTTCAGAGGTTAAGACTGGAGGGGTTAGTTCCAAAATTTAAATATCAGCCGCACCACTGGTAAACAGACGCTGACCACTCAACCGCTTGATACAAGTCAGGCGCTAAGTGGATTTAGTTTGTTTTGCCTTGGTTCGGGGCTGCTTATTTTGAGATATTCGCAGCTGTCCATTAATATCTAATGGAACTTTCACTATCCACCACCCGTGACCCGTCCAGTACCTTAGGCGAGGTATACTGGATTATTATTAATTAATTATTAATTATTATATAATTATTATTAATGTTATTTACATATTTTTGTTTTCCAATTTGCCATTTATTTAAGCGTATTTACTGTAAGTCTGCCCGGAATGTGGATTACAGTCATATTAAACAGCTGGGTCCACACCAATAAAAATTTGCATGTGTATTGAATTTACTTTGCGGCGAATATTTACCACACACGATCAATAAATATTTGTGTTGTATGCGCTGTACGCCCCGTTCCGTCTGTGAGTGCAGTTGGTAGGTTATGTTTTATTAGGTTATTTTTGCAAGCGTCCAAATCAGTGTTTATATTTATTTTTTTAATTTATCAGCAATTCAGCGGTATACTGCAATAGTAAACAATACATTTTAATATAGCCATTAATTTCACTTCCAACAACACATCCGCACATAAATCCTGTGCGTTGGAAAATCCTTTAACGTTCGCGAAAAAACCGACATGATACGAACCATCTACTGTGTGCTGTCCCTGCTGGACGACGAAAATATTTGTTTGTGACCTTGTGTGTCAGAGCGTCTACATTGCCACGCACGCCCAGCACATACAGCCCGCACATACAGCCCGCACAACGCAAAATTGTATTGATGTGGACCCAGCTTAAGCGTAAAAACATGTTGACATTTACAGTATCTTAATTATTATAGTTGATTAATGTTTTTAGCTGATCAGAAAGGTAAGTGGTGGGTAGTTGGTTCAGCTTGGACGGGGAACATGGAAAATAAAGAGAAAAAAGACACCGTCAAGGCGGCGGATAGGTTTTCCCAGAAACTTTTAAAACTGGCGAGGATTCAAAGAATGAATACCGATAGTAGGAGGGATATCTTTTGTATTATAATGTCAGCTGAGGTAAGATGTTTCATCATTTGTGTGTTGTTTGCAATCCTAGATTAATTTTTATAGTTTTCTATAGACCCCCCTTTAGAGACTGTTTCAACCAGCTCTGGATATACGAGGGTAATCTTAAAAGTTTCTAGCCTAAGACATAAACAAGGTTTTTTCCTCAAATTCACTTTTATCTCTCAACATAGTTTCCTTGTAATTCCATACGCTTTTACCAGCGATCTTCCCATCTCTTTAATCCTTCCAAGTAGTAGTTGACTTTTTGTTCTGCAAAATAGTCATTAATTAATGTGATGGCCTCCTCATTTGATGAAAATCTCTGTCCTCCAAGAGAAACTCTGAACCCAGGGAAAAGAAAATGATCGCTGGGGGCCAGATCTGGTGAGTACGGTGGGTGGGCAATGAATTCGAATTCCAATTCGTGAAGTTTTACCATGGCGACCACTGAAATGTGAGAACTTCGGTGGAACAAAACTTTCTGCTTCACATGCGGCCCTTTTCCGCAATTTCTGCTTTCAGCTTGTCAAGTAATGATGCGTAATATGCCCCTGTTATTCTTTTTCCCCTTTCAAGATAGTCGATTAAACTCGAAGAGATTTGCCACTAAACACCAAATCACTTTTTTTAAACTTCTCGACCCGCGTTTCGCTAACCATGTTAGCATCATCAAGAGATGATTGCATTCTCTCCAAGAGTTCCACTCACTGAAGCCCTAGCAGATCAATAAAAATCTGTTAGTTTAAAATCATTGTACAGTCTACTGTCTACTATTGGACCGTATTTTTTAAGGGATTTTTTTCTGGAAAGCATTTATGTTGATCATGACTGTTCATGTAGTTATTCTTTAGCGATAGACGAGGTGTGTAGATAAAGTAACGCGACTGGTGGCGTAGCATTCATTTTTGACTTGTTCCATTACCTACCCATAGGGTACAATTTTATATTTTATTTTTGTGCCTGCAATTACCATTACTTTGCTTTTGTCGACATTTATTTCCATGTTTACTTTTCTTAGCTTTTCGGTATAAATCGCTAGGTTATGTTGTGGTATTTTTTCAGAATCTGCTATTGAGACTATATCCTCAGCGAATAGTAATTATTGCATTGTCACTGTTTTAATTTTTCTAAAACTATTTTTATGTTTTTACAACATCGTCATTAACTAACTAATTATTTTAAATAACTGTCTTAGCCCTAATCCTGTCTCAAATTCTGTGGATTCATATAAGGCCTTGATAATTTCTATTACTCCCTCTTCTACTCTTCTCTTTAGACTTTTCCAGACATTCGTTCTTTCTACCCTATCCAATGCCTTTTTCAGACTTCAATGTCTATATAAATATCAGATCTTGGGTGCTTCTGCCCTTTCTAAACCTATGCTGTGGTTCCTCTAATGTCGCTTCTAATTTTTCTGTCGGGTTATGTTCTTTTATAGTGATAAATATTTTTCCAGGTAAACTTGTTAGTGTGATCCCTCTGAAATGTTTACATTCTTTGACATGATTTTTAAACAAAGGCAATATTATACCTCCGTTGCGTATGCGCGCGCGCAATCTTTGCCTCATTTCTACCGTAGTAGTACTTAAAATAATTTCTTTAATTATGGCGAAAGCCGCCTCTATGCATTGGAATAAATCTTCTCTAGTTTCAACTTCTGTGACGTGTACAAGTTCTTTTGGGCGTCTCCAGATGTAAACATCCAACGGAGTTAGGTCTGGGGGCCATGGAATAGGGTCATCCCTCCCAATCCACGAATTTGGGAAAACATTATTTAAATACTCCCTGACTGTTAAGCTCCAGTGTGCTAAGCTCTAGGACAACCGTCATCTTGGAACACAATACTCCTGTCTTCATTACATATTGAAACCTCGGCTAACAATTCGGGTAAGATGTTGTGCAGAAACTCAAGGTAATTACCCCTGTCAAGACGAGCAGCAAACAAGTTAGCAAATAAGTGCCCTGAGTAAAACGTTTTTATGGCATGAATGCATATACCGTTTGAAAGAGGATGAACTAGAGATTTTTTAAAAGAATTCGAAGAACATGATACCTTTTAGTTTTTTTAAAGTTGAACTTTGAATTTATTTTTACTTCTTCCAAAAACTTTTCTAGTCCATAAAAAAATAGATGTCGCTAGACAGACGAAAACTGGACAACATTACACATTAAATTAAAAAATAATTTGGAGGATATACCAATTACACCAAACACCCTGTATTTGGTGCAACAATGCACCAAACACCCTGTATTACTAAGAGGCAAGAATTATTCTAACCCCTCTGCTGTGTTAATGGTTTTTTTTATTTTCTTTAAAACGCTAGCGAGGGTTTTCGAGGTTTGAGAACAAATGGATGGTGGGTGTTCCAACACTTCATACAGTACTTCAATTTAGACTTCACCATTATATTTCTTCTGCAAATCGGTCTTTTTTTCGCAAAATTTTCCACCAGCTTGTCTAAAAGTCCTGCGATGTATGCTCCTATTAAAGTTTTACCTTTCTCGAAAAAATATTGCATCAAAATTCCGTTTGTTTCCCTAAATATTGATCTCATGACTTTTGCTATTGTTCCTCTTCGTGCTCTTGTTTTGTCTTTTTATATACTCTGTTCTGAGTATCGAATTCTCCTATTAAAACATTATTTTTTTAGGATTATTTGGACGCATTTGAAAAACTACTTAAACTAAGCTTAAAAAATCAACAGGAAAGAGATATCATCCACGTTATCTTGCATTGCTGTTTACAGGAAAAGACTTACAATCCATATTACTCGGTGTTAGCACAAAAATTCTGCGAATACGACCGAAAGTTTCAGGTAACTCTATTTGTTTTTAAGATAAGAATAAACATTTTTAATTTAAAAAAAAAATGATCCAGATGACTATTAAATGCTCAGTTTGGGACAAGTTGAAGACTTTGAGTGAACATTCCGGCGGACAGATATCGAACCTAGCCAAGCTACTTACCTATTTGTTTATAGAAAAAGGCTTACCTATTTCTACCTTGAAGGTAAGTCAGTATTATTAATTAATAAGTTTATATAAATTAGTATATTTTGTGACTGACTGACATATAAATGTAAACATCCAGTATACTGTGAGTTTTTTGAGGATTAATTAAGATCAAGGGTTTAATGATTACGAGGGCGATTTGAAAAGTATCCAGCCTAAGAGAAAGAAGTATTTTTTGTCACATTCAGTTTTATTTCTCAACATAGTCTCCTTGAAATTCTATATACTTTTCCCAGTGATGCCCCCATCTCTTTAATCCATCCCAGTAGTACTTGACATCTTGTTATGCAAAATAGTCGTTTACGAATGTGATTGCCTCCTCGTTCGATGAAAATCTCTCTCGTCCGAGCGAAACTTTGAACTTAGGATAGAGAAAAAAGTAGCTGGGGGCCAGATCTGATGAATACGGTGGGTGGTCAATCAATTCGAATTCCAATTCGTGAAGTTTTACCACGGCGACCACTGAAATGTGAGAACTTCGGTTCTTCGAGAACTTCCGCAATTTCTGCTTTCAGCTTGTCATATAATGTTGCGCAGTATGTCCTTGTTATTGTTTTTCCCTTTTCAAGAACTCTCTATTAAAGACTCTAGCTCTAGGTTTATCACTAAACACCAAATCATTTTTTTTTAACTTCTCAACCCGCGTTTCGCTAACCATATCAGCATCATCAAGTCTTAGTGAAACAAAACTTAGTTTTCCCGTTCATAGTTATTTTTCAGCTTCAAGGCGAGGTATAACAGACGACCTTACTGTGAACACTATTTATGTATCCGGAATTGCAACAATGGTGCTGCTAAGCGCCATCTGAGGTGCTCGGAACGTTTTGTCGTAGGGATGCTGTTTATGTTCTGTAATCTCAATCAAAAATAGAATTAACTCGTGAGAATTTTCTTGCAATGATGTATTACGACTTTCGACGAGGATTATCTCAACAACAGTGCATCGATCAACTCACTTCAACTTTTGGTGATGAAGCCGCATCTAAATCCACTGTATATCACTGGTATAGTGAATTCAATAGTGGATACTGGGCACGAAATGATAAAGCAAGACCTTCATGTAACATACCGTGAGATTGAGGCATCCCTGGGCATTAGTGTGATAAGCATACACAAGATTTTACATGAACATTTAGCCGTGAAACAGATTTGTGCGCGTTGGTCTCCGCAGAATTTGATGATTGCTCAGAAAAAGGCTCTTGTCGATTGAGGCAAAGAAATGCTAATAACATCAACACGGATAACGAATCTTGGATCCAAAGTAAACATCGGTCGACTGTATAGGTCATTCAAAATGACCCAAACCCAACAAAAGTTATTCGTGCAAGAAACACTTCCAAGCAAATGGTGGCCTGTTTTTTGGGATAATTCCGCACGTGACTACAGTGCTACTAGAGAATCGTAGATTCGGCAATTCTGAATGGTGTACAACTATTTGTTTACCAGAAGTCTTTGAAGAAATAAATAAAAAACAACCAGCGACGCAGGTCAACTCGCATGACAACACGAGCTCTCACACATCGGAACGAACAACTCAATATTTGACTAGTCAAAACATCGAATTGATGGGTCATTCTCCGTACAGTCCTGATTTGGCACCTAATGATTTCTTTTTGTTCCCGTCCATGAGGATTAAATTACGTGGTCAACAATTTGCTATGCTAGAAGTAGCGGTTAGTGTTTTCAAAATCATATTTTGGAAATAACCCAATCGGAACGGAAAAAGTGGTATGCAAATTAGTTCAAACATATGCAAAAGTGTATCGATCATCGCGGAGAATATTTTGAAAAACAATAAAACAATTTTCAATGAGAAATATTTGTTTTTACTTATTATTCCGGATACATAAATAGGAACCCTCATATCAGTACCTCCCCGAATAAATAGCAATAATAATATTGTTATTTTGTACTTATAGATCGTAGAATTCGGGGAACTGGACAAAGTATCTTTGAGATTCATGCGACAAATATTATTGGGGATCCTGCTCCATTCCGATTTCGAAGCCGTACAGGGTGTTTTCGAAAAAGTAGCCCGTTCGAACAAACTGAAAATGTTCAGAGAAAGTTTACGCTTGTTCATTCATCATTTCCTTCTAAAGAACTTGAACGCTGATACGGTACCCGAAGATCAAAGTCAGCAACTGGAGGAACGAGCTAAGATGGTTGAAAGAATTTTAGTCACCAAGGAGGGCCGGCTAATGTTGTAAAAACATATATTTTGTTATTTATATTTGAAGAATTGAGAGGATAATTTTTGAAAATAAATATTGAAAAAATAATTAGGTTTTGTTATTTCCTTATCTCCTCGAGATGCGCACACAATGAATCTTCTTTCGGCCACGCCGGTAACCAAGCTGAGTAAGACCGGATGCTATTTCAGATGTTTTTGATTCGCCACTGGGTAGGCAGAAAAAAGAGTTGAAAAAAACGTGGGGGGATTTTGAGCGGGGTTAATCGTTGACAGACTGAGGTTCAGAGTGGAACTCTGCTCAAGGAACGAACATGATTATGCAGTTCGACATGATTTTTGTAACATTGATGAGAATGCTCTTTTTGGGTTTGATTTAGGTAATTATTAAAACACATTTTAACAGAAATGGCCTAACATTTTCAAGTACCTGTTTCTCCTTTATATCAGGGGTCTCCAAACCTTCCAGGCTTAGGGCCATACTGTGAATTTCCCTGCCATTATCTATAATTTCTAAACTAGTCGCCGAGTTCCCGCCCTAAACGAGCATATCCTTGCTAAATTCGCTAGTTCAATTACTATTGTGTATTGTTATGACCGTGACACCAGACAAAATCTGGTTGTCAAAACCGGAAATAGGTAGTGATAGTACCATATATCGCTAACAGATGGCGCTGGTAGTACTTTCGAAAGCGCAGTAACGATTAAACAATCGTGAATAACGTCGTTGGTTCGAGACAGTTTTGGTGTATTCTACTCACTTCCAGATGGCAGCAATTGATGTATAAAAAGACTAGCGATGCGAGTCAGTCTGCCCAGGGAAGGTGAAGGAAGCGATCTGTCTATTGTGGAACAAAGTAGTGCGTAACCCCGTTTAAAAGACATTTTCGTACCGACCAACGCCCATACGTAACAGTATTTTGATTTGACTTGTTGTTTTTGTGTGTGATTTACTAGCGTGGGGGGATTTTGATTAGTAAAACGTGGGGGGATTTTGAGCGGGGGTTAATCGTTGACAGACTAAGGTTCAGAGTGGAACTCTGCTCAAGAAAGGGACATGATTATGCAGGTCGGCATGATTTTTGTGACATTGATGAGAATGCTTTTTTGCGTTTCATTTAGGTAGTTATTAAAACACATTTTAACAGAAATGGCCTAGCATGTCCCATTTTCAAGTACCTGTTTCTCCTTTATATCAAGGGTCTCCAAACTTTCCAGCCTTAGGGCCATACTGTTAATTTCCCTGCCATTATCTATAATTTCTAAACTAGTCGCTGAGTTCGTGCCCTAAACGAGCATATCCTTGCTAAATTCGCTAGTTCAATTACTATTGTGTATTGTTATGACCGTGACACCAGACAAAATCTGGTTGTCAAAACCGGAAATAGGTAGTGATAGTACCATATATCGCTAACAGATGGCGCTGGTAGTACTTTCGAAAGCGCAGTAACGATTAAACAATCGTGAATAACGTCGTTGGTTCGAGAAAGTTTTGGTGTATTCTACTCACTTCCAGATGCCAGCAATTGATGTATAAAAAGACTAGCGATGCGAGTCAGTCTGCCCAGGGAAGGTGAAGGAAGCGAAACTGTCTATTGTGGAATAAAGTAGTGCGTTAAGACATTTTCGTATCGACCAACGCCCATACGTAACAGTATTTTGATTTGACTTGTTGTTTTTGTGTGTGATTTACTAGCGTGGGGGGATTTTGATTAGTAAAACGTGGGGGGGATTTTGAGCGGGGGTTAATCGTTGACAGACTAAGTTTCTGAGTGGAACTCTGGTCAAGAAAGGGACATGATTATGCAGGTCGGCATAATTTTTGTAACAGTGATGAGAATGCTTTTTTTGCGTTTCATTTAGGTAGTTATTAAAACACATTTTAACAGAAATGGCCTAGCATGTCCCATTTTCAAGTACCTGTTTCTCCTTTATATCAAGGGTCTCCAAACTTTCCAGCCTTAGGGCCATACTGTTAATTTCCCTGCCATTATCTATAATTTCTAAACTAGTCGCTGAGTTCGTGCCCTAAACGAGCATATCCTTGCTAAATTCGCTAGTTCAATTACTATTGTGTATTGTTATGACCGTAACACCAGACAAAATCTGGTGGTCAAAACCGGAAATAGGTAGTGATAGTACCATATATCGCTAACAGATGGCGCTGGTAGTACTTTCGAAAGCGCAGTAACGATTAAACAATCGTGAATAACGTCGTTGGTTCAAGAAAGTTTTGGTGTATTCTACTCACTTCCAGATGGCAGCAATTGATGTATAAAAAGACTAGCGATGCGAGTCAGTCTGCCCAGGGAAGGTGAAGGAAGCGAAACTGTCTATTGTGGAATAAAGTAGTGCGTTAAGACATTTTCGTATCGACCAACGCCCATACGTAACAGTATTTTGATTTGACTTGTTGTTTTTGTGTGTGATTTACTAGCGTGGGGGGATTTTGATTAGTAAAACGTGGGGGGATTTTGAGCGGGGGTTAATCGTTGACAGACTAAGGTTCAGAGTGGAACTCTGCTCAAGAAAGGGACATGATTATGCAGGTCGGCATGATTTTTGTAACATTGATGAGAATGCTTTTTTAGCGTTTCATTTAGGTAGTTATTAAAACACATTTTAACAGAAATGGCCTAGCATGTCCCATTTTCGAGTACATGTTTCTCCTTTATATCAGGGGTGTCCAAACTTTCCAGCCTTAGGGCCATACTGTTAATTTCCCTGCCATTATCTATAATTTCTAAACTAGTCGCTGAGTTCGCACCCTAAACGAGCATATCCTTGCTAAATTCGCTAGTTCAATTACTATTGTGTATTGTTATGACGGTGACACCAGACGAAATCTGGTGGTCAAAACCGGAAATAGGTAGTGATAGTACCCTCTATTGCTAACAGCTGGCGCTAGTAGTACTTTCGAAAGCGCAGTAACGATTAAACAATCGTGAATAACGTCGTTGGTTCGAGAAAGTTGTGGTGTATTCTACTCACTTCGAGATGGCAGCAATTGATGTATAAAAAGACTAGCGATGCGAGTCAGTCTGCCCAGGGAAGGCGAAGGAAGCGAAACTGTCTATTGTGGACTAAAGTACTGCGTAACCCCGTTTAAAAGACATTTTCGAACCGACCAATGCCCATACGTAACAGTATTTTGATTTGACTTGTTTTTGTGCGTGATTTACTAGTATGGAAAAGAAGCGAAAAGGAGACAGTGAATGCAGAACATTCAAAGACCAATGGAACTTTGTTTGATTTGCTATATTTGATTTGCAGTGAAACCATACCCGTTCTCCAAGAATATAACATTAAATGTCATTATAAAACGAAACATTTTCAAAATTACTCAATATATTCAGAAAGTTTGCGAACAGAAAAATTTGAAGCTTTAAAGCGCGGATTGAAATCGCAGCAATCTTTGTTTACGAAAGTCAATACTGAACAAGAGGTAAATTAATTTAAACTTGTCAGTTTGTCAGCAAACACCGTGGCTCGGAGGGTACAAGACATTGCAGAAAATATATTATCTCAACTGTCTGAAAAAAAATGGACATTTTGAGTGGACAGTCATACTGGAAATGGACAGTGATACTGCTTAGGTATTGATTTTTAATCGAGGAGTAAATAAAAGCTAAAAAGGAGTAGATAAAAGTATGAAGAACTTCTTGATATTGATAGTATTCAAGGCACGACTACTGGGGAAGATATTTTTAAGGGAGTTGAAAATGGCGATTAATAAGAACACTCGATGGAAAAACTTGAAATCTATTACAACTGATGGAGGCAAAAACATGTGTGGTAAAAATAAAGGAGTGTTGCACTTGTGTCAAAGGCTGTAAAAATAATGGTGGATCAAAATCATTAGTTTTACATTGTATTATTCATCAACAGTCCTTGTGCGGAAAATGTTTGGATATGTTTGTCTTTTGTCTATGTTTTCAATAAAAATTAAATGAAAAACAGTTGGCAGTTTGGAAGTGTTTTGTAAGTGTAGTGAAACGAGTTTTAGGCAACAAGAATGATGAAAATTATAAAAAAAGAGTTCATAGATGAACTCTTGAAAGCCTATGAAATACTGGGATGTCGTATGTCCTTAAAAATGCATTTTTTACAGTCCCATTTCGATTTTTTCCGGAAAATTTGAGTGCAGTAAGCGACAACACAGGGACAGGTTTTACCAGGACATCAGGACGATAGAATCAACATGCCAGGAACGCTGGAACCCATCTATGTTGGGTGACTATTGCTGGTTTTTTAAAAAGAGATGATGCTAATTATTCTGTTAATTATTAGACTGTTGTGGTGTTAATTTTATTTGACTGTTGTTATTAATATTATCTTCGTTGTTGGCCCGTTGGCCTTTAAACACGCTCCAAATTAATATGGCACGAAGAATTTGCACCAGTCCTAAGCCTGGGTAAAGTGTGAAGGAAGGCAAACATTAGGTTAATATTTTTTTAACTTAATGCAGGTAGTAGTGAAATAACTGATTTTTTCAGAAAAATCGAAATATCTCTTGACATGTCAGAGATATCGATTTGGGGTTTTCACTGGATGATTCCTCTTTAAATTACCTTTCTAGCCATGTAATAAAAGCTGTACCATTCCATTTGAAAAAACTGAACAAAACTTCAAAAAAACTATTGTTGAATGTAACGCCACCTCGCGGTTTCATTTATAAACTAAATAATGTATCTCCCAGATTATCTGATTGTTCCAGCAATTGCCTTTTAAATGAATCTAAATTGAGGAAAATCGGTTTAGGCAAACGGACATTAGACGACTTTTATCTAAATAGATAAAACTCCCCCCCACTTCTTTATTCGCGAAGTTACGACAAAATGTCATAAAACAAAGTTGTAGGAGACCGTTTGCTAATTATAACTGAGAATTTTTCTTACTCGGTTAACACTTGAAAATACACAAAAAAAAAGATTTTAAAAAAATGTTTAGCTCGTCACGCCCTCTTGCGGTCGTTTTAGAAGCTTAAAAATATTTTTGGTGAATTTCTCATGATCATTTTTAGTACAATTTTTTTTCCCCAAAGCTGTGGGATAAATAGTTTTGAAGATACGGCCGCGATCCATCCTTAATGGGACACCTGGTGGGTATATATATATATATATATATATATATATATATATATATATATATATATATATATATATATATATATATATATATATATATATATATATATATATATAACAAAGTAAAAAATTGTTTTATTCCTTTTTAAAAAATGAACTATCACAAAGTAACGGACAAATCAATCAATAACTTGTAATCTTGTTGACTTGTGATATTAAAAAGCGCTAGATAAAATTAAATTCAAAAAATATTATTTTCTAAAAATTACATTTAGTGAACAAATATGTGCCGATCTGTTTAATGGCCTTCCTCCGTCTCTCTTGTACCTGCATAATCCCGTACAGATAGAAGTTCTGATTACAATTCATTGTAAATGTTATTTACATTAATTCAGAGATCTAATTTGTCTTCTTCCTTCTGTGATACTACAGCCCATTAGTGAGCCTTGACCTTCTTCAACCTTCAAACTCTCCAGTTTTTTGCATCGTCTTAATTTTTAAAGTATTTCTCGCCCAGGAAATTGTGGAGATACTTGAAAAGGTGGTAGTCGGATGGCGAAAGGCCAGGCGAGTATGACGGATGGTCGAGAGTTTTGTATCCCACCTCATGCAGCTTTAGTCGCGTGATCATTGCGACGCGTGGCCGAGCGTTGTCATTGGTCCCTTCCTATTACGACACAGTTTTTGGTGCAGTTTCTATTTACTGGAAGTACTTCTCTGTTGTAATCGTTTCTCCAGGTTCCGAAAGCTGTGATGAATCAGACCAGCCGCAAATCACCAAACAGTCACTATGACTTTATTTTAGTGCATTTTCGGCTTTGGAAAGTGTCGTGGAGCTTCGTCGCGGTCCGATCACTGAGTCGATCGTTGCCAATTGTTGTAAAGGATCCACTTTTCATCGCACGTCACAATTCGTTCGAGAAACCGATCGTTTTTATTGCCCAAAAGGACAGACGACATTTCAAAGCGACGATTTTTTAAAATTTTCATTCAATTTATGGGGCACCCATTTATCGAGCTTTTTATTGACTTTCCAATCTCCTGCACATGGTTAGAAATCGTCACATGCGTTACGCCTAATTCCGAGGCAATCTCTTGAACAGTTGTACGCGGATTAACTTCGACCAAGGCCCCCAATTGGTCGATGTCAATATCCGATGGCTGACCACTACGCTTATCATCTTCAAGGCTCTCATAACCGTCTTCTTCTCATGAATAAGGTTAATTTATGATATCTTATAAAGTCTATATACAGGGTCAGGCAGGGGAGTATGGTGTTTTTGAAATGACTGTTACGTGCGGCAGTGCCGAGCGAATGTTTTCAGGATGGTTGATATCTACTCGTTCTGGTATACCATCTCAGTAGCCATGGAGCCGTGGCCTGTGGCACATCGCGTGTTTATTTACAACACTTTTATTGAAACTGGTCGTTCTGTTGTGCTGTCACAGCGACGATTTCGAAATCATTTTAACGTTGGTCGGCATGGTAGCGTTCCAAAACGCATTATGAAGTGGGTGAACAAATTTCAAACAACAGGATCGTTGAGACCTGGGACTGCACGGGGAGGAGATCGAACAGTACTAAACCCCGGAAAACATTGAAAGGGTGTCCGCATCCGTATAAAATTATGGTTGCCCAAAAATTGCAACAAAATGACTTTGGGAGACGGCGTAGGTTCGCAGAAAAGATGTTGGAATTGCTGGACGTAAACGTCTTTTTGTTCATGAGTGACGAGGCCTATTTTCATTTATCGGGGATGGTAAACAAACAGAACTTTCGATACTGGGCTCCCAAAACCCCCCGAGAACTACACGATCAACCTCTGCACTTCGAGAGAGTAACTGTTTGGTGTGCCGTATCTCGAACTTGCATTATTGGACCGTATTTTTTTCGTAAAAACGGACGAACAGTGCCTGTTAACATAGATCGGAAAGGAAAGGATATACGGTTAAAGGCGCATCAGCATCTGAGGCTATTTAGCGACTGGACCTACAGTTTAACGTGGGTTCCGAACCACAATCATCAGTTACCGACAAACCCAGGCCAGCACCCCCCTCAGGCTATCAACCCTTGGTTATGTGCCTACCCATAAATCTATCAGGAAGCCTACCGACTGGCGAGTGACCCACGTAGAACACTTCTCAGAAGGCATCCGGCCTTACCCAGCCTCTAACTGGCGTGTCTGAGGGGTAATTCGTTGTCGGATTTTACACCCTTGCCTAGAAACAATCACAGACATTTAGGTGTTGATATGTGTGGGCGTGTGTGTGTATATGTGAGTGTATATAAGTGTGTGTGTAGGGTAGGAAGTAAGACGGACAGAAGAATTAATGAAAAACACCCATCCGAGTGCTGGAATCGAACCAGCTACCTTTGAATCGCCATGCTGTGTGATTATTTTCTACCAGAACTAAAAAGACGGCGCATTAACCTTAATACACTTTGGTTCCAACAAGATGGGACGTCTTGGCATGCGTCAAGAGCAACAATGGCCTTTTTAAGGGAACATTTCCCTGGGCGCCTTATTTCGTAGCGTGGGAATGTGGAATGGCCACCTCGCTCACCAGACTTTTCAGCATGTGACTACTTTTTATGGGGCTACTTAAAGTCCAAAGCGTTCATAGACAGACCGCGAACTCTTCAAACTTTTTCCGAAACCATAACGCGCGAAATTGAAAGGATTCCTCGAAAGGAGTATCGACGATTTTGCTACCGGTCTACAAGAATGCCTCGACAAAAATTGACGGCAATTTTTCGGCGATTTTTCGCACCTGACTGTGTTATCTATATTTTAATGGCAATATACCACTAATATATAAAATCAATACATTTTGATATTCGTTATAAAACTAAGAGTGTTATTTTTTTAAAAAACACTATCTCCCTATCGGACCCTGTACAATAAGTACGTAGTTTGGTTTCATTTGGTAAAGCTGATCAAGTTCAATACAATAGTGACTCAACCGTGACTAAAAACATGGTACGTTATTTTTCCATAAACGTATCATTACATTATATATGAGAAACGTATCAAAATCAATATCCTAATTAATCATTCGCAGATAGCATGTAAGACACAACATTTTTTAACAAAATTCACTGGGCCACATCAGAGTTTGCCAAAACCCACTGACACATTATAATTGATAAGGCTTTACTGTAATCCCGTCCCGCGCTATCAGTCACCTAAATAGAAGATAAGGTACCGTTTTTTCTTGATAACAAACAACTCATAAATAGCTAATCTAACCAAATAATTCTTCGTTTCCTGTTAAAATCTTCGTGTAATCGTGACATTTCTCAAAACAATGAGGCACTTGTTTGTACTAGTAGCTCTTGGAGCTATTGCAGTCGCTTATTCATCTGCTTTCGAAGTGGCAGGCGCAAATGGACTTCCCGTCTGTGTCTGTACTAGAATTTATCTACCAGTGTGCGCTTCTGATGGTAAAACCTACGGTAACCAATGCGAGATGCAATGCGAATCTTCGAAAATGGTGACCAGAGGTCTGGGAATGTTGAGAGTGGTAAAAGAAGGGCTTTGTGACAATGAGGCCCTTTACTCAAACACAATCGAAGAAGAACTGGAGAACATCCTGGATGCAGACATTCCAATTGAACCAATGGATCAGTAATGTTTTTTTTTTTTTATTTAATCACACTATTTTGAATACGAATGTTAAAAATAAACTTTATTTGAGGTGCTTGAATTTTTATTTCATATCATGATTATTTCAAAATATCACTCAAATTTTTTGAAAAGTAATTATCAATTAAATATATAATAATTACCCTAACACATTCATATTTAATATATAGAAATAATAAAGGAATATATGTACAAAAAAAATTACTAGATATGAGAAAATAATAAGAAACTAAGTTCCAAGATTAAAAGATACAGGACAATATTAATGATCCTCTTCTTGTATTAACTTCTAAACAAAAACAGTGTCAGTTTGTTTACAATATAAATTAATTCCTATGAAATGTTAGATGACTAGGCGTATGAGTGTTTTGTTTATCTTTCTTCAGCCTACAATTTTAATACACAATTTTGCAAATTCACAAGCAAAGAATACCAATTTTTTAAATCTTTCAATGTATAGATAAGAGTCGACACGCAATTATTACTTTGATTAAATATACTGACAGGCTACAGACAGAAAAATATTACTGAAAGAGCACCTGTATTGACATATAGACAAAAACCGTGCAATCTTACTCACTTCATCTCAATACTCACATTTAGTCAGATCCTGCAGAAATGCGATTACCAACATTAAAAGCTTTAAAAGAGTCCTTCAATCAGTTTCACATATTCAGAGGAAGAAAATGAAGACTGCCTCGTCCCTCAGAGATAATCATAAAGAACATCGGACGCATTTTGCTCGCGACCATGTTCGTTGGGATTAAGAACGGAAGATTTAAGAATAATTAATGTTTTCTGACGAAAATAAATTTTATCTAGACTGGCCATCGAATATGAAAACAAAACTGACATCGTCTTCATTTCTGGACGTATGAACAGTGAGGAGTATTTAAATATGATTTAATTCACACACAATTAGATAAATATTTGGAAACAACATCAAACGATTTTTTTATTGGTCAGCAAGGTTTCCAGATCTAAACATCATCGAAAAATTTAGACTAGAATATCATCATCATCATCATCATCATCAACCCGTATCAATCCACTGCAGGACGAAGACCTCTTCAGCATGCTTCCAACTCTGGCGGTACTGATCTTTCCTCTGCTATTCTGGTCCAATATACTTAATAATATCATCAGTCCATCGTGTTTTCGGTCTTCTCCGTGGACGTTTACGATCAAGCGGTATCCAGTCCAGGACCGCCTTGGTCCATCTTTCGTCCCATCGCGTCGCTACATGGACTGCCCACTTCCATTTCAATTGCTTTATTTTGTCAATGATGTTACTCGCGTTCGTTTGTCCCCTGATCCATGTGCAGGTCTTTCTATCCTGTCTAGTAATGTCAAGCATACATCTTTCCATTCCCCTCTATGTTACTCGAAGTTTTTGAACTGACTGTGATGTAAGTGTCCAGGTCTCACTTCCGTATGTCATAACGAGCAGGACATACTGATTAAAGACTTCTCTTTTCAGGATTTAAGAGAAAGCCCTGGTCCATCTTTCGTCCCATCGCCTTGCTATATGGACTGCCCACTTCCATTTCAATTGGTGTATTTAGTCAATGATGTTACTCACGTTCGTTTGTCCCCTGATCCATGTGCAGGTCTTTCTATCCTGTCTAGTAATGTCAAGCATACATCTTTCCATTTCCCTCTATGTTACTCGAAGTTTTTGAACTGACTGTGATGTAAGTGTCCAGGTCTCACTTCCGTATGTCATAACGAGCAGGACATACTGATTAAAGACTTTTCTTTTCAGACTTTAAAAGAAAGCCCTGGTCCATCTTTCATCCCATCGCCTTGCTACATGGACTGCCCACTTCCATTTCAATTGCTTTATTTTTTCAATGATGTCACTCACTTTCGTTTGTTCTCTGATCCATGTGCAGATCTTTCTATCCTGTCTAGTAATGTCAAGCATACATCTTTCCATTCCGCTCTATGTTACTCGAAGTTTTTGAACTGACTGTGATGTAAGTGTCCAGGTCTCACTTCCGTATGTCATAACGAGCAGGACATACTGATCAAAGACTTTTCTTTTCAGGCTTTAAAAGAAAGCCCTGGTCCATCTTTCATCCCATCGCCTTGCTACATGGACTGCCCACTTCCATTTCAATTGCTTTATTTTTTCAATGATGTCACTCACTTTCGTTTGTTCTCTGATCCATGTGCAGGTCTTTCTATCCTGTCTAGTAATGTCAAGCATACATCTTTCCATTCCCCTCTATGTTACTCTAAGTTTTTGAACTGACTGTGATGTAAGTGTCCAGGTCTCACTTCCGTATGTCATAACGAGCAGGACATACTGATTAAAGACTTCTCTTTTCAGGATTTAAAAGAAAGCCCTGGTCCATCTTTCGTCCCATCGCCTTGCTACATGGACTGCCCACTTCCATTTCAATTGCTTTATTTTGTCAATGATGTCACTCACTTTCGTTTGTTCTTTGATCCATGTGCAGGTCTTTCTATCCCATCTAGTAATGCCAAGCATACATCTTTCCATTCCCCTCTATGCTACTCGAAGTTTTTGAAGTGACTGTGATGTGAGTGTCCAGGTCTCACTTCCGTATGTCATAACGAGCACGACGCACTGATCAAAGACTTTTTCTTTTCAGGCAAAGTGGTAGTTTGCTCTTAAACACCATGCTGAGCCTGCCAAATGCATACCAGCCACATTTAACGCCTCGTTGCACCTCCCGGGCGGTATCCTTTTCCATTGAAACCTTCTATCCAAAATATATATAGTGATCCACAACTTCCAAATCCGTTCCTAAAATAGAAATCCTTTTGTCCTCAGCAAATTTATTGAACATGACCTGACTCTTCTTCTGGTTTATTTCGTTCCCCAGCCCTTTGCTAGACTAAAATAGAATATAGGTTATGTTATATAAAGTTAAATTATTCTCAGTAGATGGCAATTTATAAGCACATAATTTTTCACCCATATTCTATGCGGTACTCTTGGTCCGTTCCTTCAGTGGTTCCTTGGTATGTTCCTTACAATCCCTCAAGATCGGGGATCGGTTTCTGACCTTCTAACCTTCGTCGGTCGGACGTATCCAATCTACGGAGTTGAGACAGTACTATTTGTCTTTTTTTTCACTATCGACACCAATGTTTTTACTATCAAGTTTATTCATTAAGAGCAAACTTTTCTTAGGAGTAAGATTTGCTAGCTCGTGTTCTTTGTACATGAATCGAAGTGAGAAAAGTGCATTTTTCATCGGTAGAAAAAAGTGGATATAACATTTGTACCATAGTTTTTTGCCTCTTTTATAGTCCTGAATGAATTTCGAACATATCTTGCATATAAATTCTTCTACTGAGTAATATCTTGCATAGGGAAAAAAAGTTCTATAAAATGCTATCAGAATAATTTTAGAACATTCTAGAATATCCGATAGGGTCAATGACATTCGAAATCTTTCGAGAACATTCCAAAATCGGAAACAAATCGAAGTTTCGAGATGTTCTATCCCCACCACTGGACACTTCTTCACGGCCAGTTGTGGGTATATAAGGAGCCTCATTTCCGCTCTGACACCAACTCAATTTTTGCCAGTGAAGAAGCGAAAACAAAAAAAAACAATCAATATAAACACAATAATCAAACAAAGGAAAAGAATAAAACAAAAACGAAGCGTAAAAATGACAAGCCGTAAACCAAGAACAATCTAAACAATAAAATGTACTATTGTATATATCTCCACTTAATATGGAGATGGACACTGACTTGAAATTAAGCAACTTTACATCTAACCTTAAAATAGCCAACGCTGATCTGAAAAAACTATTGCCTACACATGCCATACACATCTTAATTAGCAGTCTAAAATTAAGACTCGAGTTGCTAGCATTAGGCCATATGAACTATTGTGCACCTATTGGCCTCCTTGATCCTTTTTGCACTCTATATATCGACGGTTGACAAGCAAAAGTGTCTAGTCCATTTTTTGTACAATGGGATTTTTCAATAAATTGTTTTTTTGCTTAGTTTAGGCCTGAGATAATAAAAATGCAATTATGTTGTCAATAAATTAAAATGTGTGAAATAGTTACTTAAAATTACTTTCACTTGAGACCATAAAAATGGCATTTGTTTTGTTTTATTATTTATTTAATTTAAAGCTAAGGCAATTGATTTTAAATCTAAGATTTGATTAGATCAAGCTTTTTGGAAAATGTGATAACTAATTAAGGAAAACACATTCAAAATGTTCTCCTGCAAAAAAAATGCATAATGGACTTGACACTTCTGTTTGCCAACCCTCGATATGTTATATTGTTTTACTCCATAATGAGCAATCTAAATGTCTGCAATGAATTATTATTTAATGAATCTCTGCTCAAATAAACGTCAAGATACAAAGCAATCATTCTGTAATTATTTATAAAATGTTATAATTATAAAAATACAAATTTTCAAAATTTGCAGGAATTCAGAACTGTTTTCTATATTATATTTTTAGGTCTATAATTCATTAGTATATTTTATTTAATTAGGATAAAAACCTTAATCTGATGTGATACTTTTTCAACGACCATAACTATTTACTGTTCCCTTTTGATTATTTTAAAGTTATTGATACAAATAAATGTTTTTTCCTCATACATTCACTGTATTAAATATAATTCAACTATTCACATTTCTCATTTTCCTTATTCAATACACTCTAACCTATAAATTTCGCAACAACAAACAATCCACCCCTGTTTCGTTTACATAATTGTGGACTTTGTAACAGACTATTTCATAAATTCATTCACACTTAGTACATCGACTTTGATACAAAAATATTTCCTAACCATGCAAAAAAAAACCCAAAACATGTGAGTGTTTATTGTAGTTGGCATACGTTTTGATCGATAACAGCTGATTGCGATGCCAAGTGACAGTATATCGTCAATAAATTCCAGTGATGTGTACGTAAAGAGAGCAGTTTAGAAATGATTTTCAAATCCCGTATAGCCTTAATAAAATCTCTCGGTTTCCGTTATTCCAGTCTGTACACTCCAGAAGTGATTTTCAGTAACGAAAATGTGAAGAAAACGGTGGCCAAGTTTGCCAGTATGAAGCCGATAAGAATGATTGCTCATCAACCGACCAAACGCGCCGGCGTCCTGATACCGCTTTGCGTAGTCGACGGTAAGGTGGCGCTACTCTATACGCTCCGCGCGGCTAATTTAAAATCGCACCGCGGTCAGGTTAGTTTTCCTGGCGGAATGCAGGATGTCTCCGATAAAAATCTGGAAGAAACCGCACTGAGGGAAACCGAAGAAGAATTAGGCATCAAGGAGGGCGACATAGAAGTGTGGGGGAGCGGAAATGTGATTGTAACGAAACGCGAAACCAGTGTTACCCCGGTAATTGGGAGGATAAAAGGAGAAGTGGAGTTGAAGGGTCTTAAAGTGAACCCATCAGAGGTGGAGGAGGTGTTTGCTGTATATTTGGAGGATTTATGTAGTCCTCGTAATATCGGTTATACACAATTTCGTGGAGGGTTTAGTTCAATGCCAGTATTTATGGGAGGTAAATTAAGAATATGGGGTTTAACGGCAGTAATGACGTATAGACTATTGTTTAGTTTATTGCCTCAAAAGGCATATTGTCATACCATCAAATATATCACGCCTGTAAAGAGTAAACATGTACGATAAACAAAATTGAACTTATTCCTGTTCCAATTAGTATTACAACCGTTATACCTCTTATATTGTTTATTAAAATATTTTATCAGCGTGTATATTTATATGTTTGATTATTTGAAAGTACAGATCAAACTTTTTTTTCGTGATGATATATGCACATTCAATTTTGTTTATTGTTTCTAATGTGGTGGGATATCAAAATTGTGACCAGAAATTCGCAAGTACAAATATTTACAAGTATCAATGAGATATTATTGAATTATTCGTGTAATTTTAATTTATTGTAAATTTCCAATCTGTTGTATTAAATTTTTAATAAAAATATTACCATGTTGTATTTTCATTTTTATTTATAACTAGTCATTATTCAAAAACGTGTACCCAAAAACAATCAACATTGTCTTCGGATGTCGACTTGGTGGTTTAAACAATTGTCGATTAATCAAAAGTTATAAATTTCTAAATAGGGAGGATAAAACGGAAATTTGACATTATATTGAACCTGAAAATAAACTATTTGGTGTGGTCCGTAAGATGAAGAATTACACTGATAAACACAGTATTTGATACATAGCAGTTTTTGGGTGGTTATGGTGTAATCTGATACTTCTTCCTGTGGTACTATATCCAGTTAGTGAGCATTGGCCTCTTTTAACCTTCGCCTCCAATCGGATCAATCCCTAGCAGTCCCTTTCCAGTTTTTGATGTGCTGTAGTTCTTTTGTCCTACCATCGTGACTTTAGTTAACCTCTTTTTATTACCCCCTATTCGCCTATCCTTGATTTTCCTTGGTATTCGGTTTTCTGGCATTTTCGCCACGTGTCCTGTCCATCTGCGTAGCTGAACCCTCATATAGTCTAGATTATATAGCATTATCTGTGGCACAGCATTTAAAATTCTTCAGGCTACCCTACTTTTGGTAAATAATATTAGGGGACTACCAAAATGATTTTAGATCGGGCAGGTCAACGATACATACAATACACATCATTGAAAAAATCGTACATAAATCATGGGAATATAATAAGGAAGTGCATATTGTTTTTGTACACTTTAAAAATGCGTTGGACTTGCTAATCAGGCCAAAAATGTTAAATGAAGTAAAAACATTAGGACCACTTCGTAGAGTTATTGGAAATGACATTAAAGAACCAAATGAATTAAAGACAAAAGTAATATTTAAAAGAATGACTTCAAAGGAATTCAAGAAAAATAAATGAATGAAACAAAGAGTCCCAATATCACCAACGATCTTTAACCTGATACTGGAAGCAATTTTAAGGAAGGCAAACTTGAGTAATAAAAATATTATAAGAAAGAATATCCATTTAATTGCCTACTCAGATGACCTCGCTGTAATAGCCAAATCTAAAGGAAACTTAACTTTAAGGCAGTAGAACAAGTAGACAGGGAAGCCAGAAAGTTTGGATTAAAGATCAATGAAGAAAAAACAAAATACATGAGAGTGGGAAAGGAAATTCATAGGGACACCCATTTAACAAGGGGGAATAATAATTTTCAAGTAGTATCGACGTTTACTTAGGAACAACAAGTCAAAATGGGAAAAGAAAGTATATTGAAGGGAAATCAAGTGTTTGGAATTAACAGAATACTGTTAACATCTAGAATATTAAGTAAAAAATGAAGATTACATTATTAAGATCAGTCATTATATATGCACTGGAGTCAGCCAACATAAATAAGAAAGAAGACCTAAAAATACTGGAAATGAAAATACCGAGAAAAATACTTGGACCAGACATACCAGAATATGGAGAAAAAAAACTTAAAAGAAATTAAGTTCTAAAGGCACATTGTCTATCGCGGGAATTCTGTTGCTTTTAAGTTTCATTATACTTTCTTTCACTTCCTGCAAAGCTGGTACTTCAACTAGTGCTTGGGCTGGATTCATAATAATATTTTGATCTTCTCTGGTGCTGCTCTTTAACAGCGCGTCAAAATATATTTCCCGTCCTTCTAGAATGATGACCAAAATCTGAAACAATTTTTCAGAGTAAAACATCATATTTTACCGCCTGTATAGGGTTTCAATAGCACGAAAAGTAAACAGGAGGAAGGGGAAAGCTAAAGAAATTGTTCAGCAGCACTATTTTCTTCTGCGCCCTCCTATTTTAAAAACCCAGGAGCCGCCACTGGTTTGTATGTATCATTATTCAAACGAAGTTGGTGATTAGGGAGAATCTTGTCATTTTCTTGAGTTTAATTGTGTAGTTTTATGTACATGTACTAATTTTAAAATCTAATGGTGTCCACAGGTCAAGATTTTGTTAAAAGGAAGCGAAATGTAATGATTGTTGATACAAAAATTCAATTGTCAAATTGTCTTGCTGCAAGTGAAACGTATGCGAGTGCGGCGAAAAAGTTTAAAGTGAATGAATCCACAGTAAGAACAGTCAAAAAGGTTAGGCGACTGCAACGTTATTTGCAGTCTGGTTTCTGAACTGTTTCTTACCCAGTGTTAGGCAATATTTGGCCTCAAAATCTATTCTGAATCCCTAAGGTTTGCTGATATAGACATATAAGTTTGCTTCTATGCAGGAAATAATGTTAAATGATATTATATCAAGAGAACTTTCACTTATGTATTGAATAACATGGAACAAAATCCTGTTCTCACTGTTACTGAGAGCTGGAAAGCTTTTAATATCGCCTAGTGGATTACATTTATCAAAGTTGTGGATGGGTTATGTTCATCAACATTGAATTCCTGTTGGAGAAAATTATGTCCAGAGGTTGTGGCCAATATGTTAGGAGAAGCAAGAGAAATTGAACATATTGTAAGAATCTTACACCAAATTCATGGCGATGGTTTCGACGAGTTTCAACCAAATGACGTTGAAGAAGTTGTAGCTTCTCACGACAATGAACCAGCAGAATCAGAACTACTTGAAATTCTGAAAAATACATGGGATGTCGAATACAATACATACGGTGATATCCCCGACGAAGCAATGACTACTACATATTGTTAAGTAGTTTTCAACAAATTTTATTAACCTCGCAACAGTTGTAAGATTTGGTCTATGATGAAACCCCTTCACTAGAGAGAAGCCTAAAGTTTCCAAATGGTTTGAATGAGCTACTACAACCTTATAGGGAGATCCAAAAGAAGCTCACAAAAAAAATTAAATAGCCAACAATTTTGCATTATTTTCGAAAATAAATGTTACCTTTATAACAACATTACTACGTACATACATATTTCTAATATAGTATAGTAGATTTTTAAATGTTCTTTTGAAAACAATTAGTAAAAAAAAATATAGCTCAATCTATTAAAACAATATATAATCTGAAAGCTGTATATCTCCTCTATAAAACAGTACCTTTTGTCATCTCGTCACTAAAACACAATGGAACAAGGAGCTAATATTAAATTTTGTTTCAAGCTCGGTAAAACTTTTACAGAAACAATTGAATTGATGAAAATAGTTTATGGGGATAATGCTTTGGAAGACGACCCAAAACTAGGCCAGTCAAGAAACAAAAATCGAGATGAGCTTCATTCAACATTCAACATTCAACATCAACATTCTCCGTATTCGCCGGATTTATCTCCGTGTAACTATTGCCTATTCCCGAAACTCAAACTGGCCACGAAAGGAACTTTTTATCACAGTGTCACACTGTGACGAGGGTAATGGAAACGATTAGGAAAAAAAGACAAAAAGAGCTATGGTAATATTCCAGTATCCAGTATTGTATTTATGTGAAAGGGATGTATTTTGAATAAAAATAAATAATAATTAATTTTTTTTTTAATCGGTGGACGAGGCAAAATAAAACATCAATTTTTTCTCACAGATGTTTTTAATAATTATGAATTTAGCAACCAATGACAACTAAAAATTCAATAACAAACATTTCCTGAAACTTTTTAGCGTCAACGGTAACTAAAATATAAATACATAAAAAATAGAATTAACGTATAATATGCCTTAACATTTAGCAAAATATATATATTCATTAAAGTAAAAGAAAAAATACTTTCATGGAAAAACCCAAACTTTTTTATGTCTATATTTAAACGTTCTTTTGAAAAAAATACAATAAAAAAAATGTAGCAAGAAGTCCTGAATGAAAAAAAAAAAAGAAACGTTCTAAAATGTCTCTGTATTTACAGTAAACGAAGAGCTGTTCTAGATCCATCACAATATTAATAAAGTTACCAAAAATGTTTTTTTTATATGGTATAAATAGCAAGGCGGTTTTTATCTCATTTAACATAGTTAATTTTTTTTAATACCTATATAGTGCAGATGGAAATTTTGTTATTGACGTTTTGCAGATAGAAAAAAGCCAACAGAATTCGCTATTTTGATAAAATAACGTTCTTTTTATGATATTTTCGTACTTTAGTCTGACTCTTACCTGAAAATACTGATAAATAATCCAATATTCAAACAAGCAGACTTTTTCTGAATTATATATACAAAAAAGCAGCTCTGGCGATTGGATATGTGTCCAACTGCACCGTTATTGTTAATTTTATGTATGTGTTTAAAGTCTGGTGACTGTTCACTGAAAAGAAAATATCTTTAGGACTCCAGGATGGGAATAGAAGTGGTGTAGACCGGCGTCTCCAGCTCTATTCTGGCCGTTGTTCGTAGGCCTAGTTGGTTTTTAATGTGACTGATGATGTCCTGATCAGCCGGGCAGCTTTGTCTGAAGGCCTCCAGCTCATACATGTTTTCCATATACCTGCATACGAGATATTTATTTTAATTATCTGGAAGGCGAAACTCAAAGAAATTTACCACTAAATACGCGTTTTTAATAGAATACATTGAACCACCTCCTGATCATACTAACATGGTCAGCGAAACGCGCGTCGACAAGTTAAAGATTTGCCACTATCCGGTATGAAAAAATTCGAAGTATTGCCCATTGCTAGCTATACGTTTTTCCCACCTGTCTGACAATTTGTGGATGCCATGCTAAAAAAATGTTGCTCTTTTGAGGCAACCCAGTCGTCGAGCCATTTTCGTAAGAAATGAAACGCTGCTCAGCAAGTGCGTGTCCCATCGAAGCAAATAAGTAGTAATCCCTAACTGTAGTATTTTCCTAACTGACGCCTCAATCGTTTCCTTGACCAGTTTTGCTGTGTGTGATGGTTCATTACCACATTCTGGTCGTTTTTCATGGAAAAGCTTGATTCAAATCGATCATATGTTGTCGATAGCGCTCAGTAGTAAAGGTTTTAGCAGTACATAATAGATCACACCCTTCTGATCCCACTAAACACAGAGCATTGTCTTCCGTCCATAGCTATTTGGTCTTGCAGTCGATGTCTATGGTTCGCCTGGAGTTACCCATGATCTTTTACGCTTGGGATTCTCAAAATATATCCACTTTTCGTAGCCAGTCACAATTTAGTGGAGAAATGACTTTCTTTTGTATCTGGCAAGCAGCATTTCGCAAGTGGTTTTTCGATTTTCCTGCTGCCATTCATCCAGTTCATGTGGAACCCATTTTCCCATCTTCTAGATTTTTCCCACGGCTCTCAAACGTACAGAGACGGTTTATCCTGTCACATTATAGATCCGCGAGTTGTCGTTGCGTTTGAGTGACATCCTCATCCAACAATGCTTGCATTTCGCCGTCTTCAAACTTTTTCGGTGGTTTTCCACGTCCTTCGTTTCTCATGTCAAAATTCCTACTTTTGAATTTTTTAAACGAAACGGTCATCGACAAATTACAAATTTGCTGTTCAGATTTATCACTAACTACCGAATCACTTGTTTTTAATTCCTCGACGCGCGTTTCGCTAATCATCATCAGGAAATGACTCAGTCTATATTTAATTGAAATATCAAATAAATGTGAAGAAATCGGAAAAAAGATTTGGGGCAAGGGACGTCAGGAAGATGGACATAATTACGGAAATGGCGAAATGCAGCAAGTGGAATAATATAATATCTGGCCTCAATGATGATGGAACCGGAAAAAGAGATCGAATAAATGTAAATAAATAATAGAATAAATTCGTCCAGTGTTGCGGAATGGAGCATGACTGTTGTCTCACAGACATAGGGAGTATGCTGATAGCAAGTGAAAGAAAGATACTGAAAAAGGATACAAATAAGCAATGAGAAAATCAGACAGGAACTGGAAATTAAACCAATGCACAAGATGATAGAAAAGAGGGAGATTGGGTTAGAGATCCGGTTAGAATTGGATGGTTCAAGAAAAGGAAGAGAAGTGTGGAGGGAGAAAGTTAAGAAGAAAGGGAGAGCATGACCTAAGTGGGTGACCCTATTAGGACACTACACGATAATAATTATTAACAATAGAGATGTTCAGTCCAAGCGCATAATACGTACATTTTAGCATACTGCGTCTGTGGGTTAGGTGGTTTAGTACAAGACAGATCACGAGCAGCAAGATTATCTCCAAACATACAACATATAAGGAAGTGTTCAGAAAGCTCCAGAAACATCAACTCAACGTCGTTCTGCTTAAACGATCAAGAGCTTTATATGTATGTAGCATTTAAAATCCAGCTAGGACAAGAGCTTAACCATCATCATTTCCCGTTGGAATTACGAATTTCGCAAGATAACTACTTTTACGTCAGACAACGATACTGCATTACAAATGATTAAAGTGAATCTTGTTATGAGGAAACATCGAAAAGGGAAATGATGGAATCACTGAAATCGGTGAAGGTCTGAGAGGGAATAGAGATAATTGAGATGAAAGGACCAACGAAAGAAATACAAGAAGCTACCCGAAGATGGTAACGGTTGTTACTGAATGTTGAAAATTTATCCCTCAAGGAAAAAAAAAGGGCTAGAAACAAGTTCTACAATTCATTTGTATAAGAAATAATTTTCCTATAAGAGTGTTAGAACCTTGAAACGCCATAGCGACAACACTGTTTGAAAGGGAGAGGTCACTCGCTTTGCTTTGTGTGACTGACACTGTATCAATTTACAATAAAAAATACAGGGTTCAAAATGCGTTCAGACTTCGAGGGATGCGTGAAATTTATGGGCAAAAAAATGGACGTTAAATTTATGGGAAAACATCGGTTTATCGCCTCGTCGAAAAATCTGAACGAACTTCAGTTAAACCTGAAGAGATTTACCACTAAACACCCAATCACTTTTTTTGAAATGCTCGACGCCCGTTTCGTTAACCATGTTAGCATCGTCAGGAGATGATTTAGATTAAATCATCTCATAGTTAGCGAAACGTGCGTCGAGCAGTTCAAAAAAGTGATTTGGTGTTTAGTGGTAAATCTCTTCAAGTTTAGTGTTTCACACCAATGGTTCCAATGATCGAAATGAAGAATTGATCGAATTTCAGTTCTTCAGGTTCAGTTGCAAGTCCCTAGCTGTGAATCGTTGAACCGCCCGATCGTTGAAGAACATCGCTGCATCAAGACGGAGTGTAAAAGATCCGAATTTTTCTATTCCAAGTTGTTTTCAAGAACTTCACTTTTCCCAGACGACCTCGTGGAGAATTTTGCATCGTGATCTTCATTGCAAAGCTCATTTAACTCAAGAATTATCTGAAATCAGTATTTGTATCGAACATTCGCAAACTAAGCTCTAGAGCAGTTGGCTCTAGATCACTAAGGTGATCCCTACTTTAGGAAAAAATATTCTTTTTATTCTTTTGATTTTTTTTTGTGGTATTTCTCAATTACCTCTTCAACCCTAGCAAATCACTGTTTGGGGCGTTTTTGTGTTAAAGGAGTGATATGACCTTATTTTTTTGAAAATATTGATATAAAACATGTTACTCCCAATAGTGAACGCTATTTGAATATGATAATACAATATCTTCGGCCTGAATTGATAAATGTTTTATTTTAACAAGACGGTGCCAGCTCGTCAGACAATCGATTTATTGCAAGAAAAGTTTCCTGGACGCGTTATGCCCAGTCGAAGCGGTGGAGGGACACTTGAACAATATAATGCCATCATTTGTTCTTCAAGAGTCTTCAAGTTCAAGAAAAAATAGGGTGTGGACGCTCTTATTGGATCACCCTTTATGTATTACCACGATATTACTATAATTTAATATCCACTTTTGGATGTTTCAATTTTAGTCAGTATAACATGTCCTGATGAAATATTGAACATTATTAAACGTTTAAGGAATAAAAAATCGGTAGGTGACGATAACTTACCTGTTCACATAATTAAAGGGATTGATTAAAGGGATTTATCCGAAGGTATTAAAAAATGCTCATATAAAAGCAATTTATAAGAAGGGAAAAATAGATAAGGAAATTAACTATAGACCAATATCTTTGCTCTCGAACATGAGCAAGATCTTTGAAGGGGCGATTTACCATAGATTGTCAGATTTTTTTGAAAAGCATTTAGTACTAATAATAATCAGAATGGTTTTCGAAAGGGAATATCTACCATTAGGGCGATTTATCAAACTATTACAAATGTTTTAAATTCGGTAAATTGTAAAAAGTTAACCATTACCATGTGTCTTGATCTAACAAAGACATTTGACAGTGTGAATCATGATACTCTCTGTGCAAGACTTGAGACTTGTGGAGTCCGGGGTAATGCACTCATTTTAATAAAATCATATCTAATAGACCGAACACAACAGGTAGTGGAGATTGATTTTTGCGGTAGAGCTGTTGTGTCTAATAAGGTTTGTGTGACAAGAGGCGTTCCTCAAGGTTCTATATTGGGTCCACTATTGGGTAACATTAAATCAGCAAAAAAATCAAAATTTTAGCTTTGCAAGAAACTAGATTGATAGATGATAACACCTTGAAATTCGGCAACTACAGACTTT
Source organism: Cosmopolites sordidus (assembly GCA_031761425.1). Lineage (NCBI taxonomy): Eukaryota > Metazoa > Arthropoda > Insecta > Coleoptera > Curculionidae > Cosmopolites > Cosmopolites sordidus. The sequence continues at coordinate 235,791 of JARFXV010001144.1, forward strand.
TTAAAAGTAAAACGGACAAAAAAATACTCAAAAATACACCACATCTCGGTGTTGCTTTCGCTGTCTCAAGAAACATTCTTGGTTCTAGAACAAATGTCCAGCCAGTAAATAATCGACTTATGACACCATCCCTCAAGTGTGCTAACAAAAACTATACATTAATCAATGCACACCTCCCAGTTAACGAAGAAAATAAATCTAATCCTGAAAAAGTAAATAAATCCTGGGAAATTCTGGAAAAGACTATCTCTAAAATTTCCTCTAACCATGTAAAAATCTTATTGGGTGATTTCAACGCCCAACTAGGGAAAGAAAAAAAGTACAGGAAAACAGTCGGCAGTTTTCCCGCTCATAAATGGACTAACCATAATGGTAGAAGATTGGTTGATCTATGTTCGCAGTTTAATCTAAAAATAATGTCAACCCATTTTAAGAAGAAAATAAGGAAACAAAAGACCTGGAGGTGCCCAAACACGTACATGGGTGAATTTCAAATTGACCATGTTGCCATTTCGTACCCCAATTATAAAGAGATTTTGAATGTTCAAGTCAGGAAAGGAGCAAATATATACACGGATCACTACTTGACTAGAATCAAACTTAGCTTAAAACCTCGAAAACTTATTCAAAAGGGGCTGCTAATACCAAAGTTTGACCCAACGAAAATAAAATCAGCCCTAACAGAAGAGCTTGATAAACAACCTGCACAGAACTGGCAAAAATTAAAACAAAAAAGTATTAAAACAGCCTTAAAGTTGGTCCCTTTACAAAAACGTAGAAAACATCCGTGGTGGGATAAAGTTTGCGAGCAAGCAGTATTAAGCCGAAGTAAAGCATTCAAAGATTGGAACAGTAAAAAAACAGCAATGAACTATAACATCTTTTTGGAAGTAAGAAAAGAAACATCGAAGCTAATTAGACAAACTAAAAGAAAATATGAAAACAATCAACTTAATGAAATAGAAAAAGATTTCCAAAAAAATAACACCCGAAACTTTTACAAAACATTTAAAACTAAATTAACAGGCTATCAACCGCAGAGCCTATGCTTTCAAAAGGAAAACGGACAACTAGCTCTAAATAACCAAGACAATTGCAAAGAACTTGCGAAATATTTTGAACAAATACTAAACTGCCCTGAGTCCTTAAACAAATTAGCAACACTAAACCCTAAACAAACAAACCCAGATTCATTACCACCGAATGAAGAGGAAATAATTAGGCAAATCAAGCGCCTTAAAAATAACAAAGCTTCTGGTGAAGATGGAATCACTGCTGAACTTTTGAAATCCGCTGGTCCAGGTACAATCAAGGAAATAATCAAAATTCTACAAGAAGTTTGGCGAACCGAACGGATTCAAGAACGGAGCAAGCAGTATTAAGCCGAAGTAAAGCATTCAAAGATTGGAACAGTAAAAAAACAGCAATGAACTATAACATCTTTTTGGAAGTAAGAAAAGAAACATCGAAGCTAATTAGACAAACTAAAAGAAAATATGAAAACAATCAACTTAATGAAATAGAAAAAGATTTCCAAAAAAATAACACCCGAAACTTTTACAAAACATTTAAAACTAAATAACAGGCTATCAACCGCAGAGCCTATGCTTTCAAAACGAAAACGGACAATTAGCTCTAAATAACCAAGACAATTGCAAAGAACTTGCGAAATATTTTGAACAAATACTAAACTGCCCTGAGTCCTTAAACAAATTAGCAACACTAAACCCTAAACAAACAAACCCAGATTCATTACCACCGAATGAAGAGGAAATAATTAGGCAAATCAAGCGCCTTAAAAATAACAAAGCTTCTGGTGAAGATGGAATCACTGCTGAACTTTTGAAATCCGCTGGTCCAGGTACAATCAAGGAAATAATCAAAATTCTACAAGAAGTTTGGCGAACCGAACGGATTCCGGAAGATTGGAAAGATGCTCTAATCCATCCACTACATAAGAAGGGAGATAGAACGAATGTAAACAACTATAGAGGAATGAATATCTCTTCTCCCAGTTTGTTACAAGATTCTATCTCAATGTCTACTAGACAGAGCACAGGGACAGTTAGAACCGAACATTGGTGAATATCAAGCAGGTTTTCGACCAGGCCGATCCTGCCCTGAACAGATCCTGAATCTAAAGTTGATTCTAAGACATCAAAAACTGTACAATAAAAATCTCGTCTGTACATTTGTGGATTTCAAAAAAGCATATGATTCTATTGACCGCAAATCTTTATTCCGAATCTTGAAAGAACAAGGACTAGATCTGGCAATTATTAAAGCAACGTTAACTAACACGAGGTCAAAAGTTAAATTAATGGGTGACATCTCAGAGCCCTTCGAAATTAAAACTGTTCTGAGACAAGGGGATGGACCCTCGCTACCATTATTTAACTGTGTTCTAGAAAAAGTAATACAGGAGTGGCGTGAAAAAAAGTCGGCACTGAATATTGACCAGCCCATTAAACTGGGGAGAACCAACATCAAAATTGATTGTCTGGCATTTGCTGATGATCTAGCAATTTTAGCTCAAGATGTATTAACGGCACAGAAACAGATTGAAATCCTAAAAGAAACAGCCGAAAATGTAGGACTCCAAATTTCCTTTGAAAAGACACAATACATGACCTGCAACAGACTAAGAACGCCATTTCTAAAAACAAAATATGGTAACATCAGACGAGTCTCTCAATTCAAATATTTGGGTGAAATAATCATGGAAAATGGGTTGGAAAAAGCGGCCAATAAGGGTAGATGTCAAAAAATGGAAACGGCATTGAGACTTACACAAAACATTTACAACAAAAAATGCCTATCTAAAAACACAAAACTGAGACATTACAACACAGTTATTAAGCCAGAATGTCTATATGCTGCGGAAACGCTCATTTTGAATAGAAAGAGGGACATCGAGGACATTGAAAAGAAGGAAAGAAAAATCATAAGAAAAATCCTAGGGCCCAAACAAATAAATAGCACAACATACCGACTTCGAGAAAACCAAGAAATCAAACAATACACAGATATACATAGCGATATGAGAAAACGAAGACTTAAGTTTTACGGACACATAAAACGAATGAATCCGAGTAGGTTAACTAGACAAATAGTCGAATTTTATGAAAATAGGAGTAAAGCTAAAGTAGAAATCATTAAATGGATTGCTGCAATTAAAGAGGACCTAAGATCAGCAAATATTACACAAAGTGAAATTCAGGATAGAGGCTGTTTCAGACACAAGGTTAACGTTTGGAAAGTTGGCCAGAGAGAAAAATGTAGGAAGACTGGAACAACTTGGTCTGACGAAAGGAAAAAGCTCATAGCGAAAGAATGAAATTAGTATGGGCGCAAAGGAAGGCTAACAACAACAAACGTCTCTAATTGTACTTCGCGTGGTCCAGGGACCATACGTGAATAATAATAATATATATATATAATATAATAAGGACGCAATAAGGACGATGGGCGCAAAGGAAGGCTAACAACGCGGGTTGTAGTCAAAACAACTTCATTCTTCCAAAACTTTTATGGCGATGCGAGTGATATTAAGGATTATCGCCCTCTGCATTATTTTAAACAGATTTTCTTCTAGTCCCAGAAATTTGATGTTACTTTGCAGATTCTTTGGTATAATGGCAGTTGTTGAAATTATCTATGGCACAATACGGACCTGGTCCAACTTCCATATCCGTTTTATTTCTAACTTGAGGTCTGTATATTTTTGTACTTTTTCTTCAGGCGTCTTTTGAATGTTGTGTGTGTTTGGAACAGCTATGTCGATTAGGAATGCTGTTTTCTTCTTTTTGTCCACCAATATAATATCTGGCCTATTACAGTGAACAGTTTTGTCGGTTATTATTGTTCGGTCGTAATATAACCTGAAATTGGCTGAATCTAGTACCGCCTCCCGGTTGTATTTATAATAAGGAGCTCGCTCTGTTATAAGGCTATTACGACTTGCAAGCTCCTGGTGGACTATACTGGCCACCTGATTATAACGGTGAAGATAGCCCGTCTGGGAGAGTCTACCACATGCTCCTACAATATGTTGGATAGTCTCAGGCTTTTCATGGCATTTCCTACACGTGTCATTTGATACACGTGCATCCTTAATGATATATTTTTGGTAGTGCTTAGTGTGCATGATCTGGTCCTGAATTGCACACATAAAGCCTTCAGTCTCCGGAGAAAGACCTCTCCAAGTCAACCAGGCGTTCGACGCACTCTTGTCGACTTCATGAAGGTCAAGATCATGGGGGTGTCTACCATGTAGAGACATATTTTTCCACTCTTGTATAATTGTTCCAGTTGTCTGAATGCTCTCATTTTGTCGTTCCATTTGTTTAAGATTCAGAGGAGTATACTTATCATCAGCTAAACACACGATGGCATATAGCGGGCATTCGATCATTCTTTGATGGAAATATGTTCTTAAACTGGATATTTGTTTTTCGTGTAGATTACATATATTTATAATTCCTCTCGATCCTTCAATTCTTGGTAAAGTAAGTCGTTTTTTACTACTGTGCGAGTGGTGTTTCCTATATTTCGTTAGTGTAGTTCTAATTATTCTTTGTAGCCTTTCGATATCTGTGTTTGACCAAGATATAATTCCGTCTGGACGTGAATTCTTTAGTTAATGTTTCCTTCATGAGTTTATGCTCAACTCTCTTAGACTGTTCTATTCCCAGATATTTATATACTTCGCCCTCCTGCATTGGCTCTATATATTCTTGTTCTGCAGTGACAAACCCTGTCATCTCTAACTATTATTATTATTATTATTATTCACGTATGAGCCATGGTGGACCACGCGAAGTACAGTTAGAGGTGTTTGTTGTTGTTAGCCTTCCTTTACGCCCATACTGATTTCATTCTTTAGCTATGAGCTTTTTTCTCTCGTCAGACCAAGTTGTTCCAGTCTTCCTACATTTTTCTCTCTGGCCAACCTTCCAAACGTTAACCTTGTGTCTGAAACAGCCTCTATCCTGAATTTCACTATGTGTGATATTTGCTGATCTTAGGTCCTCTTTAATTGCAGCAATCCATTTAATTATTTCTACTTTAGCTCTACTCCTATTTTCATAAAATTGGACTATTTGTCTAGTTAGCCTACTTAGATTAATCCGTGTTATGTGTCCGTAAAACTTAAGTATTCTTTTTCTCATATCGCTATGTATATCTGTGTATTGTTTGATTTTTTGGTTTTCTCGAAGTCGGTATGTTGTACTATTTATTCTTTTTTTAGATATGCATTTTTTGTTGTAAATATTTTGCGTAAGTCTCAATGCAGTTTCCATTTTTTGACATCTACCCTTATTGGCCGCTTTTTCCAACCTGTTCTCCATGATTATTTCACCCAAATATTTGAATTGAGAGACTCGTCTGATGTTACCATATTTTGTTTTTAGAAATAGTGTTCTTAGTCTGTTGCAGGTCATGTATTGTTTCTTTTCAAAGGAAATTTGGAGTCCTACCTTTTCTGCTGTTTCTTTTAGAATTTCGATCTGCTTTTGTGCCGTTAATATATCTTGAGCCAAAATTGCTAGATCATCAGCAAACGCCAGACAATCAATTTTGTTGTTGGTTTTCCCCAGTTTAGTGGGCTGGTCAATATTCGGGGCCGATTTTTTTCACGCCACTCCTGTATTACTTTTTTTTAGAATACAGTTAAACAAGAGTGGCGAGAGTCCATCCCATTGTTTCACTCCAGTTTTAATTTTGAAAGGCTCTAAGATGTCACCTATGAATTTAACTTTTGACATATATATATATATATATATATATATATATATATATATATATATATATATATATATATATATATATATATACACGTCCATAGACCTTGGAACCTATTGGGTATCTCAAATTTAAAGAAAAAATAGGTGTGTGGACACTCTTATTGGATCACCCCTCATATTACCACGAAATTGCTATAATGTAATATCCACTTTTGCATGTTACAATTTTAGTTAGTATATATATACCTCCATAGACCCTGGAACCTATTGGGTATCTCAAATTTCCTGAAAGCTTTCGCACCAATCCTAATATGCTGCAATCTGGGCATCAATTCACAATCAAAGCAGGACATGGTATCACCTAAAAAAAAAACAAATGCTACCTTCTTTGTTTAGTGCATACACAATATGGTTTACCTGTTAGGAATCTGGTTCCCCTTTTGACAAGGGAATCGTTTATTCTTTCTAGTTGGGACATCAATGGTTGACTGGCCTCCTTGGTATCCGTCGATTCGTATTTGGTGACGTAAATTTTAAATTTAGTGTACAAATTTTCAATCAGGGTTGCCACTTCTTTGTCCTGTAAAATATGAGAAAAAAAAAGAATAATTTAATATTTTTCCAGGGTTCATCTTACGATGAACTTAAATTCTATAGTTGTGAGACAAGGCATCACTCAATAAGTTTGTATGATGACTAATAAAACAACAATTTTTAGGTAAAATTTGACTTTATTCATCTACATAGTCTCCTTCAAGAGTGATACATTGATTCCCACGCTTCTTCTTCCAACATTTCGATGACGTTTTTGTAGATAGTAATCATTTCTTCATTCGAGCCAAATCTCGTTCCCTGGAGCTTTGTTTTTAGGTTTGCCAACAGGCAGTAGTCGCTGGGAGATAGATCCGGAGAATACAGTGGATGGGGAAGCAATTCATGCAATTTTGCCATTGTTGCGAGCGTTTTGTGACACGGTACATTTGACTCTAGAGTGTAGTGATGGATCCATGTTTCATCCACTGTCAGATACCTCATAAAAAATCATTTTCATTGTGTTGAAACCTCTCGAAACAGCGCGCTGAATCGTCGACGAGTTGCTGTTTTTGGTCGACTGTGAGCAAAACGGTATGACTTTTTCGTTCTGTGCTGCAGTATCGTATTAAATGATGGTTGAATGAAGGCACGTGAGGTTGTAAAGTTTATTTAGGTAAACCTCTTTAGAGTTTAGTGTTTCACACTGAAGGTTCCAATAGAAGAATTGACCGTGCACGTGTGTTCGGAGCGGTATAAATGATTCCAAGATGATCGTGATGTTTTGGAAGACAACACAAAGTCAGACCAACCAACAAAAAAAAAATTCGTGATGAGACAGTGGAAAAACGCATAAAATGATCGCCTACGATGCGAATTAGATTGTGAGATGTATAGCGGAAGAATTAAATACCGTCCAAAGACACGATTTTGTCCCCCATGCCTTAAACGAAGGCCAAAAATCAAGGCTGTGCGCTTCAACACCATCCATATTCACCGGATTTATCCCCGTGGGACTATTTTATGGTCCCGAAAGTCACACTAGCCATGAAGGGTCCACGTCCAAGAAACTGTGACGGGGATTTTCGGGACGAATCCGAAAAACGATATAAAAATCTATGCTAGCATTGGCTGAACGTGCCCAGCGGTGTATTGATGAAGAATGGATGTATTTTGAATAAAAATAAATAATTTTGGCAAACAACTTATTGTTTTTTAATTTAAAAAGTCTCGTTATTTTTCTAACATACTGTGTATGAGCGGCAAAAAAAAGTTTAGTATCCAATAAATCTTTAATTTTCCCTTTTCTGTAAATAATTTTATGGTGTTTTAATTGCATAACTTTATTAAGTGAATCGATGATATAATAAACAGACAACTATCAGCTATATAAAAGTTTTTATATATACAAGTTAATACTGTTATATAAAGATTTAGAAACGGTTTTAAATAACTATTATCAGCTATAATTTATAATGACAATAAAAAATCTATGCAGGTAATGTTATATATTTGCGATATATCGCATTTTAGGTCATTTGTACCAGGTAGCTTTAGAAAGTTCTCAGTTTCCATTTGTCTGATGTGTAACTGTTCTAAACCAGTCTACCTGTCATAAATACACTCTACCAGGTGTTCCATTAAGGATGTATCGCGGCCGTATCTTGAAAACTATTTATCCCACAGCTTTGGGGAAAAAAAAATTGTACTAAAAATGATCATGAGAAATTCACCAAAAATATTTTTAAGCTTCTAAAACGACCGCAAGAGGGCGTGACGAGCTAAACATTTTAAAAAATCATTTTTTGTGTATTTTCAAGTGTTAACCGAGTAAGAAAAAGTCTCAGTTATAATTAGCATATAATTAGTCTCCTACAACTTTGTTTTATGACATTTTGTCGTAACTTCGCAAATAAAGAAGTTGGGGGCAGTTTTACCTATTTAGACAAAAAGGGTCGTCTGGGACAATCAGATAATCTGGGAGATAAATTATTTAGTTTATAAATGAAATCGCGAGGTGGAGTTACATTCAACAATACTTTTTTTTGAAGTTTTGTTCAGTTTTTTCAAATGGAATGGTACAGCTTTTACTATATGGCAAGAAAGGTAATTTAAAGAGTAATCGTCCAGTGAAAACCCGAAATCGATATCTGTGACATGTCAAGATGAAGATGTTTACACGAAGACGCTTACGAGAAACAGGAATTGTGCATCCAGATCCAGTCCGCACCAGGTAACGTTTGATTCGTAATGGAGATAATGTCGTAAATGTTCTGGCTTATGTTGAAACCAACCCCCATTTAAGTATCAGACAAATATCTGAAGAATTAGGTGTTAGCAAGACATCCGTTCATCGAATCTTAAGAGATAACAAGCTGCACCCCTATCATGTTGTCTTACACCAAGCCCTTTTGGATAACGATTTCGACAGACGGTTAGACTATTGTCACTGGTTAAAAAATATGTGTAGTGGAAATAAACAATTCTTAAAACGCATACTATGGACTGATGAAGCTACTTTTAGCAGTGATGGAGGCGTTAACTTACATAATATGCACTACTGGGCAGTTGCTAATCCACACTGGATGTTAGAAATCAACCACCAAAATAGATGGAGTGTGAACGTATGGTGTGGTGTTTTGGGAGACAAAATTATTGGTCCCTTTATTTTTAATGGACATTTGAATAGTGAAACATATTTAAATTTTTTACAAAATGGACTGCCAGAACTAATGGAAGATGTTTCGTTGGAAACAAGAAGACAAATGTGGTACCAGCATGATGGATGCCCTGCCCACCTTTCGCATTTTATTTTCGTAACCGGATTTGACAGTCCACGATTTTTACTTATGGGGAAGACTAAAAGACCTTGTTTTTCAAACTCGTCCTACCACACGAGAAAACATGGTTGAAAGAATTCAAAATTCAATGACCAGCATTTCAAGAGCGGAAATTGAAGCTGCCGTTTTTAGTATTCGTCGAAAAATAAATCTTTACATTTCTAAGGATGGAAGGCATTTTGAACATTTAGAAAGGCGTTAAAGTTCAGATTCTGTTAATTATTAGACTGTTGTGCTGTTAATTTTATTTGACTGTTGTTATTATTATTATCTTCGTTGTTGGCCCGTTGGCCTTTAAACACGCTCCAAATTAATATGGCACGAAGAATTTGGACCAGTCCTAAGCCTGGGTAAAGTGCGAAGGAAGGCAAACATTAGGTTAATTTTTTTTTAACTTAAGGCAGGTAGTAGTGAAATAATAACTGATTTTTTCAGACAAATCAAAATATCTCTTGACATGTGAGAGATATCGATTTCGGGTTTTCACTGGATGATTCCTCTTTAAATTACCTTTCTAGCTATGTAATAAAAGCTGTACCATTCCATTTGAAAAAACTGAACAAAACTTCAAAAAGACTATTGTTGAATGTAACGCCACCTCGCGGTTTCATTTATAAACTAAATAATTTATCTCCCAGATTATCTGATTGTCCCAGCAATTGCCTTTTAAATGAATCCAAATTGAGGAAAATCGGTTTAGGCAAACGAACATTAGACGACTTTTTATCTAAATAGGTAAAACTCCCCCCCACTTCTTTATTCGCGAAGTTACGACAAAATGTCATAAAACAAAGCTATAGGAGACAGTTTGCTGTTTATAACTGAGAATTTTTCTTACTCGCTAACACTCGAAAATACAAAAAAAAAAATTATTTTTGAAAATGTTTAGCTCGTCACGCAAAAATATTTTTGGTGAATTTCTCATGATCATTTTTAGTACAATTTTTTTTCCCCAAAGCTGTGGGATAAATAGTTTTCAAGATACGGCCGCGATCCATCCTTAATGGGACACCTGGTATATTAGTTAGATTTAATGCCCATTGACTTCAGTTAACGGGTCATCTTTGTGATGATTGGTATTTCAATTTTTCTATTGGAACCTTTGGTGTGAAACACTAAACTCGAATAGATTTACCATTAAACGCCAAATCACTTTTTTAAACTTCTCGACGCACGTTTCGCTAACCATGTTACCATCATTAGGAGATGATTTAATCACCAGATTAAAAAAGTGAATTGATGTTTAGCAGTAAATCTCTTTGGGGGTCTAAGGACATTGCATACAGATCTGGAATTTCTCTGAATTGTGAACTGGAAGGAATATCCATAACTGTTGCTTCCACATTCCCTCAGCCGCTATCATAAGGCCGGTTTCTGGCCTTAGGTCATCATCAATAAACTGTTTTGAAATGTTTTTTTCTATACTAACTTGAACGAACAAATTGTGACCGCCTGGAACCGTCTTCATAATATGCCTCTCGATCTTTTCATTTTCCAAAATCGCCATGCCACGGTCGATGAGAATGGGTGGAGGTGTAGCTTCAAAATTCGTCCTGAAATCGGGTGGTGGTTTCTGCATGTCCACGGTGGTGACCTTTAGGCTGATGGTTTTCAGTTCGGCTAAAAGGTACAGCTCCATGAAGTACTCCTGGCAGAACAAACATGCTCCTTTGCGGCGTCCATCGATAGTGGAAGCCTGAAAAACAAACCGCCTAATCAAAAATACAGCCATTGATAAACAAATTGTTTAAAAAAGAAAATGAATAAAATACAAATTATATTATTAAAAAAATATTAACATATACAACTATATATTATATTACAACATAAATCTATTTGTTATTGTTGGTGGATTCATGCAGTTGTGGGTTGTATCCTTCTTCATCTGCAACAGTTTGAAGTCTTCTAGGTCTCTCTCTGGGCAGATGGTATCGAAGGCGTCATGGTTTTTTTTTTCAACTGTTAGTCGATGTCGCTCAGATCTTGTGTTCTAGTAGTAAGTATTTAAGCTTCTTTTTAAATATTTTTTGGTTTAATTTTATTATGTCTTTGGGTATCTTGTTGCATTTTGCTACGGTTTCAGTTGTGAGTTTTTGTGTAAGTCTTACTTGTGTATTTTTATGAACTCTAATGTCTGATTTTCTTCTGGTTTCGTATGTATGTATTTGTTTGTTTGTCGTGAATGTGATAGTTGTCTTTACTAATTTATTTTGAATTTTGTATAGCAGCAGTATATTGTGATATTGTATTAGTTGTCTGATGTTTAGTTCTTTTGTTTTTTTGTATAGTTCTTCGGTTGGCGTTAGTCTGTTGAGATTATATAATATTTTCAATGTCTTATTTTGTTGTCTTTGTAGTATATTTAAGTTTTTTTTCTGTAGTATTGCTCCATGTATTAATCATATAAGCATTTCTAGATGAGAATAGTGTATGGTACAGTAGTTTCTTCATTTTTGTTGGTATGATGTGCTTCATTTTTAAGAGCAAAGTAATTGTTTGTTGGCATTTTCGTTTTTTATTTTATTTATATGCTTATCCAATTTTAAGGTAGTGTGTATTTTAATTCCTAGGTAGTTAATTTCGGAAATTTCCTTTAATTTTTGGTTTCTTATCGTTATGTTTAGGTCTCTTGCTTGTTTCTTCTTGTTAAATATTATGTATTCTGTTTTTGTTTCGTTTATCGTGAGTGAGTTGTTAAAACACCATAGTTCGTACTTTTTCATATCGTTATATATATTATGTTGTAATCTCTTGTAATCATTGTCAGAATACAACATGCACAAGTCATCAGCGTAAGCATACATTTTTCCAGTGAAGTTTTCTTTGAATAAATCGTTTGTATAGAGTATATATTGTTTGCGGCAAGCCGTACGCAGCTGTATTAGTGTTGCTTTCTGTCTCTCCTACTTTAGTCTTTTGGGGTCTGTTCATCAAGTAGCTTTCAATTATTCTTATATAATTATCAAATCCATATGCAATGAGTTTTTGTAGTAATTTTTCTTTATTGATTGTGTCGAATGCTTTTTTCATGTCGAAAGATATTACTACGACACTGTGTTTCTTTTCTATTCATTTTTTAATATTTTCTATCAAATCATAAACATCTGAAGCCGTGCTCGATTTCTTTTGGAAGGCATATTGTGCTATATTTATGATGTTGCTTTGTGATATATGCTCTATCATTCTGTTGTGTAAGATTTTTTCTGTTATTTTATTCAGTGCTGATACTAAAGTAATTGGTCTGTAATTTTGTGTTTCATTCTTTTTTCCTTTTTTGTATATGGGGACTATTATGTATTGTTTTAGGTATTGTGGATATATTCTGGGTCTAACATTTTATTTATTAGCTTTGTAAAAATTGGTATTAAGGTTTTCTTATTATTCCTGATCACGTCATTTGTAATTTTGTCAAATCCTGGGGTTTTATGTCGATGCAAGTCTTGTATTATTCTTTCTATTTCTTCTTCTTCTTCTTCTTCTTATTATATATTTTATTTGTTATAGTTGTTGTGGTGGTTTTGTTTTTTCCCTGTATTTGTTTATCAGCTAGTTTTTGACCTATTGTGGCGAAATAATTATTTAGTTCGTTTGCTATAGTTTTTGTATCGGTGCTACTAGTTTCGTCTTCCTTGATAATTTCTATAATGTTATCATTTTTCTTGGAGTGTATTTGTCCATTAATACATTCCCATGTTTTTCTGCTGTCTTCTCTATATTCACTGAATTTTCTTGTAAAATATTGCGTTTTAGTTGTTTTTAATGTAAGTGTTGTATATTGTTTTTGTTCTATATATCTTACTTTTTCGATATTTTTTGTAAAGTTTATTCTTTTTTCTTATTTCTTTTATTATATTGCTATTTATCCAAGGGCAGTCGTTTCTTTTCGTAATGCACATAGTTTTTTCTATAATACTCTGTAGCATTTTTGAAAGATCTTCATATGATTTAATTTGGTCATAGTATAATTCCGAAATCATTTTATTTGTTTTTCCATTGTTTCTTTTAATCGCATTGCAGTGTACAGTACAGTACACTGCAATGCAATGCAAGTACAGTACACTGCAATGCAATGCAAGTACAGTACACTGCAATGCAATGCAAGTATAGTACACTGCAATGCAATGCAAGTACAGTACACTGCAATGCAATGCAAGTACAGTACACTGCAATGCAATGCAAGTACAGTACACTGCAATGCAAGTACAGTACACTGCAATGCAATGCAAGTACAGTACACTGCAATGCAATGCAAGTACAGTACACTGCAATGCAAGTAGTGTTTTTTTTATTTAAGAAAAAAAATACAAATAATAAAATACAAATACAAATTGAATTTCTAAAATAATCTTCATTTTCTAGCAACTGTCGAATCCCATATCGCAAAATAATTCCAATAGGTCCTTCAGTCGATGAGACTGAAGACGATGCTAGTTTAAGACACAGGAACTTTCACAGAGAGCTAAATCAGACAAATAGACTGGACAGTCAAGAATTACAATAATTTGTGGTCCAGTTCCGTTCAGTTTTCTGGAGCGAGATATCGAAGATGAGGCCAGATGGTGATTCGGTTTCTTTTTACTAAACTTGTGTATATTGATAATCGATATTTGTACACATCGTAGTACATATCTCTTAGTCATGGTGACGAAATAAATATTTTATTTACAACTATTTTTAAACGGTGATAGATTACGCATTAATATTTCCTTCAGCGTCGACGGATGAATCATTCATTCATTGTCAATTAAGTTGAATGTACGACGTACACTGAACATATATTGGTAAACAGGGGCATAGAAGTGGAAGAAAAAAAATCGAAAGCATTCATTTGCCTTGTATCGTGGTGCAGAATAAATGTTATATGGGACGTAAATAAAGATTTAGAACATTATATACAGGGTGATATGAATGTCGGCGTAAAACCGTGCGGGCGTGATAGAAGAGGTCATTTGAAGTACATTAAGTCAAATATGCCTTAGTATAAAGTCGAACGGTTTTCGAGTTGTGCTCCTGACCCATTACCATCGACTCTGCCATACATGTACAGAATATTTGCATATTCTTAATTGGTAAAACTGGCGATTTTCCAAAAAAATACTCCAAATTAAATAAAATTCGAAATGTGAAAGAGCTCTATGCCAGAACAGCGAAACTGCTTGACACGATAGAATTACATAAAATTCGATTAAAGGGGCCCAAGAAACACGTCTCAACATGTAAGCAGCCGTATATATATATATATATATATATATATATATATATATATATATATATATATATATATATATATATATATATATATGCCCTGAACAGATCCCGAATCTAAAGTTGCTCCGAAGACATCAAAAACTGTACAATAAAAATCTCGTCTGTACATTTGTGGATTTCAAAAAAGCATATGATTCTATTGACCGCGAATCTATCTTTATTCCGAATCTTAAAAGAACAAGGACTAGATCTGAAAACGCTGGCAATTATTAAAGCAACATTAACTAACACAAGGTTAGAAGTTAAATTCATGGGTGACATCTCAGAGCCCTTCGAAATTAAAACTGGAGTGAGACAAGAGGATGGACTCTCGCTACTCTTATTTAACTGTATTCTAAAAAAAGTAATACAGGAGTGGCGTGAAAAAAAGTCGGCCCTGAATATTGACCAGCCCATTAAACTGGGGAGAACAAACATCAAAATTGATTGTCTGGCGTTTGCTGATGATCTAGCAATTTTGGCTCAAGATGTATTAACGGCACAGAAACAGATTGCAATCCTAAAAGAAACAGCAGAAAAGGTAGGACTCCAAATTTCCTTTGAAAAGACACAATACATGACTTGCAACAGATTAAGAACATCATTTCTAAAAACAAAATATGGTAACATCAGACGAGTCTCTCAATTCAAATATTTGGGTGAAATAATAATATCAAAAAAATGGAAACGGCATTGAGCCTTACACAAAATATTTACAACAAAAGACGCATATCTAAACACACAAAACTGAGACATTACAACACAGTTATTAAGCCAGAGTGTCTATATGGGGCAGAAACGCTCATTTTGAATAGAAAGAGAGATATCGAGGACATTGAAAAGAAGGGAAGAAAAATCCTGGGCCCCAAACAAATTAATAGCACAACATACCGACTTCGAGAAAACCAAGAAATCAAACAATACACAGATATGCATGGCGATATGAGAAAAAGAAGACTTAAGTTTTACGGACACATAAAACGGATGAATCCGAGTAGGCTAACTAGACAAATAGTCGAATTTTATGAAAATAGGAGTAGAGCTAAAGTAGAAATAATTAAATGGCTACAATTAAAGAGGACCTAGATCAGCAAATATTACACAATGTGAAATTCCGGATAGAGGCTGTTTCAGATATAAGGTTAACGTATGGAAGGTTGGCCAGAGAGAAAAATGTAGGAAGACTGGAACTTGGTCTGACGAAAGGAAAAAAGCTCATAGCGAAAGAATGAAATTAGTATTGGCGCAAAGGAAGGCTAACAACAACAAACGCCTCTAATTGTAGCTCGCGTGGTCCACAAGTTTCCAGAAAAAAAAAGGAAACTTTCCAGAATTCAATTTTTTTTTCTAATTTTTTGAAAAGTTTATTCAAAAACAAATAATAAAAAAACGTTTTTTTTCAATTCAATTTTTGGGAAGATTTGGAAAAATTATACTTTCGCTCTCGTTAACAAACGGACTTTAGTTAAAAATACATTATTTAAACCATATTTAAAATGTATAAGTTTTGACAATTTCGAATAAACTTTTCAAAAACTTAGAAAAAAATATTGGAATTCATCTTCTTAACTTTTTTTCTCTTTTTTTGCTCCAAAAAAAAAAACTTCAATTCATTCTATGTCTGATGCCGCAAGTTCCATCGTGGGCCAACTTTTCTGCCTATTTTTTATATTATTTTATTATAAAAACAAAGTTAAATTACCAAACAAATTTTTAATTAAAAAAAACAAAAGAAGAAAGAAAAGTTGGCCGACAATGCGACTTACGGCTTAAACGTAGGATGAATAAAAGTTTTTTGGGGAAAAAAATACAAATGTTGAACTTTTAAAAATTAATGATTTTTTTAATGAAAAACTCAAAAATTTTATAGAAAATGAATACAAATATATTTTTTTTATTTATTTTGAAAAGTTCGTTTAAAAACTTCTAGTTTGGTCAATTTTTGGTTTAGAGTTATGACTATTTCAAAAAGCCATATCAAAAAGGGGGTTGGGTTCAAAAATGGCCGAATGGAATACCGCCTATATATATATATATATATATATATATATATATATATATATATATATATATATATATATATATATATATATATATATATATATATATATATTATGATGATGTAACCCAGCTTTTATACAAGGAGAAATGTAGGCACAAAATCCTGATGGGTGATTTTAATGCCAGAATGGAACAACAAGAACTAACGAAAATGCAACTGGCCCATATGGAACTGGTGAGCGAGACAATAGAGGTGACAGATTGGTTGATTTTGCTGAAGGACAAGAACTATATATTATGAATTCGTTCTATAAGAAAAATATCACCAGAAAATGGACATCTGGGCTCATAAACGAAATTGACTACATCATGACCAACGATAAAACAATATTTACCAATTGTACTGTCCTTAACAATTTTAATGTTGGAAGTGACCATCGAATGGTACGAGCAAGAGTTCGGATTGACTGTCGAAAAGAGCGCGAAAGAATGATAAGATCAAAGAAGGACAAGGTGGATTCTGGAAACCTGCTGGAGAGAGGAAGCGATTATGAGATTGCTTTGCCAAACCGGTTTGCTGCGTTACAAGATCCAGAGAAGGTGGAAATATCAGTTCAATATGAAGAAATCGTCAACAATGTACTTCAAACGGCTGCTTCAATAGCACCAGAAGAAAAATGTCTCAAACAAACAAAAATCTCCAGTGAAACCATTGATTTAATGAAGAAACGGCGAGCAATGAGAAATGCAGGTTGTCCTTTTGGCAGGGTCGAGTACACTGAGCTCTGCAAAACTATAAGAAAACGTATCAGAGAGGATACGCGCCGATTCAATATGCAGCTAGTGCAAACAACCCTGGAAGAAAACAAAGGAATTAACAAAGCTAAACAGAAGCTCAGAAATAAAAGAACGCAAATATATGCCTTAAAACGTGAGGATGGCACAGTGTGTAGGGCGCGTTCCCAAATGTTAGAGATTGTCAGAAAATTTTATTCCCAATTATATGAAGATCAGAACCAATCAAAGACAACAATACCCACGGAAGAACAAATGCCAGATATCCTAGTTTAGGAAGTAACAAATGCTATAGAATGGATGAAAAACGGTAAAACTCCAGGACTGTGTAACTGTCGAAATGCTAAAAGCTGGTGATCGGACGTTACATAAAACACTGGCAAAATTATACTCAAAATCAGTAATGTACAAAGTTTTCAGTAAGATAATTTCTAAAAGAATATTAAAAAAACTGAATGACGCACAACCAAGAGAACAGGCAGGATTCAGAAGTGGATTCAGTACAATGGATCACATCCAGGTTGTACAGCAGGCCATAGAAAGGCACAACGAATACACCATTTGATTCCATCTCAAAGCATGCGATAATGGATGCACTACTTAGCCAAGGTGTAGAGAGAACCTATGTAAACCTATTAGAATCGATATATGATGGAGCTACAGCCACAATTCACCTTGATGATCTTGAAGTGGGAATTAATGTAGAACGAGGTGTACGGCAGGGTGACGCAATATCGCCTATTCTTTTCTCGGCTGGCCTTGCAGAAGTGTCCCGTAAACTGGATTGGGAACAGGATGGTGTAAAGATCAATGGTGCAAACTTAAACCATCTTAGATTTGCAGATGATATTGTTCTCATTTCACAAGACCCAGAGGAGCTACAAAAACGCATACAAAAACTGCAAAGGGCTGGCGAACCATTTGGCTTGAAAATAAACCTGAAAGAGAGCCAGGTTATGTTCAATAACTTCGCTCAGGACAGAAGAATTTCAGTTTTAGGAAGGGATTTGGAGATTGTGGACAGCTTTATATATCTTGGGCAGAGGATTTCAATGGAGGGGAATACCGCCCGGGAGGTGGAACGGTGTGTTAAATGTGGCTGGCAGGCATTTGGTAGGCTCAACATAGTGTTTAAGAGCAGACTCCCACTTTGCCTGAAAAGAAAAGTCTTCGATCAGTGCGTTCTACCCGTTATGACATACGGAAGTGAAACCTGGACACTCACATCGCAATCAATTCAAAAACTTCGGGTGGCACAGAGGGGAATGGAAAGATGTATGCTCGGCATTACAAGATGAGACAGAAAACATGGATCATGAGACATGCGCATGGATCAGGAAACAAACAAAAGTCTGTGACATCATTGGAAGAGCAAAGCAATTGAAATGGAAATAGGCAGGCCATATAGCGAGGCGATGGGACGACAGATGGACCAAGGCAATCCTGGAACGGATACCGCTTGATCGCAAACGTCCGCGAAGAAGACCGAAAGCACGATGGATTGATGACATCATTAAGTATATTAGACCTGAGTGGCAGAGGAAAGCCCATGACCGTGAAAGTTGGAAGCATGCTGAAGAGGCCTTCATCCTGCAGTGGATCGATACAGGCTAATGAGCTAATGATGATGATGGCGTTACATTCTTTTATTACCAGTATAAAACGAATCGTTAAATTTTGGAATATCGTTTTACTTTTGTTCATTAGTGTATGGGCGTAATGAAAAAAACACCAAAAAAAAAATGCGGACCGCGTTTTAGATCAGCGACATATTATCTGTGTCAGTGCGATGTAACAAAACGGAATATCAATTTGTTTTTAAAGCGCAGAAATCACAAATCTGCCAACGTATCCGGGTATGAGAAACAATGCATGAATTCTAATGTCCAATTATTTCACTTATTGTGACGTTAAAAAATTACGCTTCACCTGGAAAAAAAAGTAAAATTCGGATATAACGTACTAAAAATACGTTAAAAAGAAACAGCCATTATTTTATGAATTTTCATAGAGCATTAATAATAAATACTGCGACAAAAATAAACAAACAATTTCGTTTTTGCCAGTTAAAAATTTTAAAGAGTCTTGGTTTTCCTAAAAGTTAAATCCACGACAATGAAGCAGTACCCATTTCTGGCATTTGTACTCACTTGTAATTAACCTTCCATTGTGTTCCAACGGAATTAGCTCTGGAGAAGCAGGCGATCACACTGTACTCTGTGTACTCTGTACTAAATATGTTTCGAAGAACGTCCAGGAATGAAATCAAGTTGGAATATAATTGTTAGAGCAATATTATTATTTTATTGATAAAGTCACTCTGAAAACGTCCTGCTTTACATACGAATATGACAATCACGACGGTTTCGGTTGGGCAAATTATTATGTTGAGCAGTGTACTATACTTTCCCGGTTCGTTCTAGATTTTATCACCATGATAATACGTAAAAGCACGCCAACCAGGTAAATGCGACAGCAGACAGTTTACAATGTTGTAAACTAACTGAATATGATAACTATTCTCAGGGTACAATAAAAAGTCAGCTGTGGCTGACCTGAATAGGACATAACAGAAGAATAAAATGTAGACAGTATAGTCCGGTTCAAGATATTTCGTAGCCTTTCGGCAAAATGTTAATTGCCCCAATAAATTTCAATAAAAATATTTCAAGTTTCCTCAAAGGCGCCAGAGTTGGAGTGGTTAATTCTGAATAATTTTGGAAAACATAAAATATTGTTAAATTATTATTATTATTATTATGTATGACTATCGAGCCATGTTTCATCAAGGTAGATAACACTGGGTAACAGCAATTTTGTTGACTTGGATCTGTGACTTGTTTTTGACTAATTTTTCATCTCTGAATTCAAAAATATTTACAGTTTTTCTCTATCACGTCAAGTTCTTAAGCTATAGCATACCTCTCATTTTACCTTAAAAGTGTACATACGAAAGGAAATAAGGTGAGATCTGACCAAATAGATTAGAATATTTTATTCATACAGAGGTTAACATATTATTAAAAGTTAAATTGTGTTTATACAAAAAATATATAAAATATATTATAGTAAAAATTTCTTTTTATAGCTTTTCCTGGAGTGTTCAGTTTGTGGACATTCTCGCTTGATGCTCCAACAGTCAGTCAGCCATCATAGTGACATCCCATCTACCTTGATACCGCGCTTCTATAACCTTTAGATCTTGGTGGAATCGCTCGCCCTGTTCATCACTAACAGCACCAAGATTTTCTGGGAAGTTAGCAAGATGACTATGTAAGAAATGCAGTTTGATGCTCATGTTGCAATCAAGCTTTTTAAAGCTGTCCAAGAGTTGTTGAACAATTTCGATGTAATCCGGGGTTCGTGTATTTCCAAGAAAGTCTTTAACAATATTTTTAAAAGCCAACCAAGCATTCCTTTCAAGTTCGGTCATTGTTTCAGTGAAATTTTCATCTTTAACGAGTTGCCGAATCTGTGAACCATCAAACACACCAGCCTTTATCTTTTCATATGTCAGGCTAGGAAATGCCGAAATGATATACTTAAGGCAGTCTCCTTCAACTGACAAAGCCTTAACAAATTGCTTCATGAGACCTAGTTTTATATGCAAAGGCGGAAATACACTGTTTTTTCTGTCGACAAGTGGCTGATTTAAAATGTTTGGATCACCAGGTCTTAGGTCAGATCTTGGCGACCAGTTCGATTGCACCCAATGCTTCTCACCAGCTCTGCTGTTCCACATGCACAAAAAAACAGGGATACTTGGTATACTAGAGTTGCTGGCCAAGAAGGAAACAGACCATTTTATGCTGTTGCAATGAATGCAATGTAGGCACAGTTTGCTCTTCATACATAGCATAAATTTTGCTTCGAATTAAATTTTTGTCGCTTTCGTCTACACATTTACTTTTACCAGAATCACTAAGAACTTTTTTAGCTTTAATAGGCTTCGTCACAATATCTTTAACTATAGACAACGGAGTTTTTCGTTAATGAAGACATTTCCGCTGGGGCTTCATTTACATTAAGCCCACTATTCAATAAAGAAATATACATTTTTAACAATGTGCTTAACATCGCACGATAAACGGTTTCTTTTAAAATTGGCAGTACCGGAGGCACAATGATCATTATCTTGCCAAGAACGCTACATTTTTAGCACATTTGGAATAATAAAAATTCGAACGAAATTATAGGACTGTACTGTTTAAGAAAAGAATGCGAACTGAACTAAAATATTTCGAAACTACTAAACCAGATATAAAATTAATTTTATCTTTTTACCTGTTATTTTATTAGGTCCGGCCCTGTTTACGTTTTTTGCAATTTTGCCGAGTTTCGTTACGACAGGGGTTGTGAACAGTTTATTGCAGCCATTCGGTCAACGATATATCTTGAACCGCACTATATTTTAAAATTATTTTTTGTATGTACTTTACGGTGTCGACAACAATAAAAGAAAAAAAACTCATTTCATTTTCTATCATATAACTTTCATATAGTCAATACCAAAAATATTCGGATACCCTATTTAAAAATCATTCTAGCAGATCTATTTTACGCAAAAAAAAACATTTTTTTTTCCGTATATTATTCGGGAAAATATTGATTGCACGTCATCAATCTAGAGAAATCTATTGCCAATTTAAATCTATAAGAAAGAAAAAATCATTTAAAGTTCGAAGCAGTCTCTTTCCTTCTTCCTCTAATTCTGTTAGAACAGGATAAAAATACGGTGAGTCGGTGGATTACATTCTGTAAATTTGCTGTCAAGGTGACAGTTAGGTTTGTGGTTCTGGACAGTGTTGCCGGCCCTACACAACTTTCGTCGAATCTGTCATTTTCATGTTGGGAGCGTTTTTGAGTCAAAAGCTTTGAATTTTTACAGTATTATTTGATGTTTTGGATATTTTCTGGTTTAGTTTATGTTTTTGTAAGTTCAGTAGTAAAAAATCTGCGATTATAACTGCAAAAAAAATTCCAAAACCGTTAAGCAGTCGGTGTAAGCAACTTGTCTCGTCACTTATCAGTTATTTTGAACAGGAACGAGATAATGGGGCTCCTCTTTTGCCATTAAACGCCGTGAGACAGGTATGTATTAATAACTTAGTAGGTCTCATGGTTAATTGGATTATTTTTAGCGAGTTTCAGCTGCACTAAATATTAGTATTGGTACAGTTAGTGCAGTTTCGAAAAAGTTGAAGAATTAACGAAATGTTAAAATCACCGAAGAAAAAGCATCAACATCCAAAACGAGTAACTAATCTAGATCATCTTGATGTGGGCTCAATTCGCAATCAGGTCTATGAAATGTATGAAAAAAGTGGGTAAATTTACATGGTAATATTGTATATTTATGAAATTTTATTGGACTATTTCAGAACAGACGGTTAATCTTGAAAGTACTAGTGAAAAATTAAAGAACACGTAGCTCTTTGATGGATATAAAACTTCTAAAAGAAAATTGTTTCAGATGGAGTAAGGATATTACATGTAGGGGCTTGATGGAACTTTCAGATATTGCCTTTAATCCAAATCCAAAGATGTATCAAAATATCAAAGACGAATTTGTGTTTGGTTTTGTTTATTTTGAACATGGATATTTCAACATGGGACCTAGAATCACTTTTGGCTAGATGATAACAAGAGGAGCTGGGCTGAAGAAAGATTTTCTTCAGTAACAAGATTTTTGAGCCTTTGGCACACACTACGGATCCTTGGGCACACACTACCAGTTGTTTTTTAGTTATTTCTAAGTTATTTCTTAAAAATTCCGAATTAGGCAGAGACTTATCGGGAAATCTTGACTGGAATTCATCACAATAATGATGGCTCTTTTCAAACAACAATTAACCAATGTTTGTTTAATAGAAGTTAATAAGTTTGTTAAAGGGCTACTCTTACAATGTTAGTTTCTTTTAGTTCCTGCCGGCTGCAGAGCATATTAGTGGTTTTGCGTATTGTTCTAAAACGGTTACTCCAATAAAGAAATTTTTTATTTAGAATTTTAAGATTTGTCAAAAAATACGGTGTTGCCAATAAAAAAATATCGTTTTTAGTAACTACAGAAGAAATCTGGCAACGCCGAAAAGCATTATTTGTAAATTTTTCTTAGTCAAACTTTGCATTTGGAAGTATTAGTCAATCACTTTAAATAAAAAAAAGGGGCCTGTCAGGTTTTAAATAAATAAATAAATAAATAAATAAATAAATAAATAAATATATATATATATATATATATATATATATATATATATATATATATATATATATATATATATATATATATATATATATGTATATATATATATATATATATATATATATATATATATATATATATATATATATATATATATATATATATATATATATATATATATATATATATATATATATGGGTTTTTTCCGGGAGTGCCGGTCGCGTTGGTGCGGCGGTAAGAGCGTCTGCTTTGCCGAATCCGCGCTGGAGCGGTAGCTGGTTCGATTCCAGCGCTCGGATGGTTATTTTTCTTTCTTCTGTCCGTTTATCTTTCCTAAATGTTTGTGATTGTTTCTAGGCAAGAGTGTAAAATCCGACTACGAATTACCCCTCAGTCACGCCAGTTAAAGGCTGGGTAAGGCCGGATGCCTTCTGAGAAGTGTTCTACGTTGGTCACTCGCCAGTCGGTAGGTTTCCTGATAGACTTATGGGTAAGCACATAACCAAGGGTTTATAGCCCGAGGGGGGTGCTGGCCTGGGTTTGTCGGAAGCAGATGACCGTAGTTCGGAACCCACGTTAAGCTGTAGGTCCAGTCGCTAAATAGCCTAGTTGCTGATGCGCCTCTAACCCAAACACTTTACTTTTTTTCCGGGAGTACATCCGGTTGTCGAGTTGGTCCCTGTCGGGAGCTTGCAGATGTTCGTGACTGTCTACAGTAAAAAAATTAAATAAATTTAATTTTTTTACTGTTTTATTAACGTTTCGGTTCAACAACGAACCATCCTCAGAATACTTCTACAATAAACATTACTTTTATAAAAAACACAAACTTACATTTAAAAACCTACCAATATCAAATTAAACAATTATTTTTTTAAATTTTTTAAGCTGCACAATGCTCGTTGTGTTTGACATGTTTTTTGAAAAGCTTACTTAAGAAGTGGAATAAGCCTCTAAAGAACAATGAACCAGCGCATAAACTCAATCTTTTTCTAGATGATACCTAATATTTACCAGATTTGGCTCCATGTAACTTTTGGCAATTGCCAAAACAGAAATCGGTGACGAAAGGAAAGTCACTTTTTTGAAACATCTTTTTTTTTTCTCTTTTAAAAAACGATTCTTTACATTATTTTGAACAAAAAGTTTCCTTAAAACATGTATCTAAAATGCAACCATTTCTGTGGAAAAGAGGTCAGAACTTTATTTTTATGACAACGTCGCCAAATGTAATAAAAATTCTTTTTTTTTGTTTCATTGCCTCATTTTTGGTTTATGTTTTACAAAAAACAAAGAAAACCTTACACAATCATGTCGTTTAATGCCAAAGTTGAAACTACTTGCACTAATTTTTCACACCTAAAAGGTTTTTAAAATCAGTCAATCAATCAATCTGTATATCAAAATATACAGAGAGATATATTGAGAAAAAACTTTTCATTAAAGAAATTAAAAAAAAAAATCTTTTTTCTTTCTTTTAATTGTACTTGAAATGTGTAGGTAGTGTAAATATGACGTAAGTTGGAGAAAGTGAGAACAGGAATTTCATTGTATAAAACTTCCTTTATTTAAATTCAAATGCCTTGTTTTCGTTTTTAACAATAAACTTCACGCTTGTATTTTTGACGATTTTTTTGTGATATGCATCAATGGCGACATTAAAAAAAACACAAATTTGAGGTTGTTCGCTTCACCAAAACTTAATTAACTGCATAGCAGCTTTAATATTAATTGGTGATCAATTATCGATACACGATAACGGGATATGCCAGAGCACTTGCAATAATCAAAATGATTTGATGAAAATAACAGTTGTAGTCCGTTATTTTATGTTGTGTCTGTTTAGCGTTCACGAGCAATTTTTTAGGTGCTCTGTCTGACAAAGATAACAAAAACTTTTTGATATTTTTAAATTGTAACAGTGTAACATTAAGAATATCCCCGTTTCCTTTGGATCGAATAGTGATCGAATGTCATATCGTTAGGTACACAGAATTATTTTCGAAATTATGTTGAAAAAATGGTGAATAATTTAGCTAGTAAAGTTTTGTTTTTGTTGGAAAACAAATCAATCTAGTAAGTAAATACTAAGCTAATTGAAAAGTTCGCGGAGCGACACTTATAGAGTCATTCGTTTCATTCATGTTATGGAGATACTAGTAATCATGAAAATTAGTGTTAATTTTGTGTTACGAAGACAGTGGGATATAATACAAAAAATATAAAGTCAAAATATAGTAGAAGATGACAATGAAAGTATGACAATGAAAGTGATGTTGAAGTTAAACTGATTTACTACTAGTGATTCTGAGGAATTTCTCTCTTCAATGACTGAAAGAAGGAATATCTGTTGACCCAGAAATACATAAAGTTGTAAAAGATCCTCAGTTTGAAAGCCTTTTATCTGTTAATGAAAAAGCTGCTTGGTCGTCATTCAAAATGGTTGTCGAAGAATTTCTGGGAAATAAAAAAAAATGAGAAAGATGCAATGCACCGGGTTACAGAGGTGTTTCTTGCACTGTCCAAATTGAAGGAGGTACACTACGAATTGTTGGAGCATCCACCATATTTACTAAATCTGATCCCTTCTGACTTTTTTCTGTTCCCAAACCTCAAAACATTTCTACGTGGTAAGCGTTTGTCATCAAATGAAGAAGTTATAGCAGCGGTAGATGAGTATTTTGAAGGACTTCCAGAAAATCACTTCCGAGATGGAATAAATGAATTGGAGAATCGTAGGAAAAAAAATGTATCGAGGTTAAGGGAGAATATATGGAAGAATAAATCCAAATAAACTTATATTTTTCATTTAATTTTTAATTAGTTGGTGTTTACAAAGTCCACAAAGTTTATCGATATTTCTAACCTATAAAATTTAAACGGATATTTGTCTTGTGCAGTAGGACGTGGGGCAAAGTGTGACGGGGTACAATGTAACATGTTGTAGCGAGTACCCCCTTACGTATTTTTTTTTTCGGAATCAGAACAGGAAGACAGAAATTTGGTCTATATGATACAAATATGAAAGAAGCAATAGAGTTGGTAGAAAAATGAGCACTTTTGAGAAAAGCAGCAGAGAGAAAAAATGTAAGTAGTCATGGGGACTGCCGACAGAAGTGAGCCTAGTACAATATATATATATATATATATATATATATATATATATATATATATATATATATATATATATATATATATATATATATATATATAAATATATATATATATATATAAATATATATATATATATATATATATAAATATATATATATATATATATATATATATATATATATATATATATATATATATATAAATATATATATATATATATATAAATATATATATATATATATATATATATATATATATATATATATATATATATATATATTTATATATATATATATATATATATATATATATATATATATATATATATATATATATATATATATATATATATATATATATATTTATATATATACACGTTGACTTGGTCTTGCTCTGTTCGTTTCGTTTCAGCTGTCTCACTGCGTTGAGCTCGAGCCCAGCTGATGACGGCTGTGAGGCTAGAAACCAGTCCTGGGAGGTACTTGTCTCGGCATGGTGACGGCGACTGATTTGAGACGAACGGAGGTACGTGGAAGTACGGATGAAAAATTTCTGTTTTTCATATATATATATATATATATATATATATATATATATATATATATATATATCATCATCATCATCATCATCATCATCATCAGCCCGTATCCGTATCCGCATCCACTGCAGGATGAAGGCCTCTTCAGCATGCTTCCAACCTTCACGGTCCTGGGCTTTCCTCTGCCACTCGGGTCCAATATACTTAACGATGTCATCAATCCATCGTGCTTTCGGTCTTCTTCGCGGACGTTTGCGATCAAGCGGTATCCACTCCAGGAATTCCTTGGTCCATCTGTCGACCCATCGCCTCGCTATATGGCCTGCCCATCTCCATTTCAACTGTTTTACTCTTCCAATTATGTCACACACACACACACACACACACAGACACAGACACAGACACAGACACAGACACAGACACAGACACAGACACAGACACAGACACAGACACAGACACAGACACAGACACAGACACAGACACAGACACAGACACAGACACAGACACAGACACAGACACAGACACAGACACAGACACAGACACAGACACACACACACACACACACACACACACACACACACACACACACACACACACACACACACACACACACACACACACACACACACACAAATATATATATATATATATATATATATATATATATATATATATATATATATATATATATATATATATATATATATATATATATATATATATATATATATATATGTTATATAAAATTATTTATTCTTATCTCTTATTCAAATTAAAATACTATAGTGATTACATGCAAAACGTGGCTGATGACGACTGGAGCTGAGTATACACGATTCAGTGCGTTACCGACCCGAGCACGCTTGATGTCGTGTGGAGACGAGTAAACTCGATTCAGCGTCACCGACCCGAGCGTGTCGATTCATTTACGTTCACTCCTCAGCAAAAACGCGCCTAAAGAAGTCTTCACTTCAAAAAAAAGACAAAACGAGAGGCTGATTGCTACTCATACCTAGAGAATATATTGAGAAGATTTAATATAAGTTAGAAAAAAAAGATAATTTTCATATTTTTTAAATTCTGTTTGAGTTTATTCGGTTATGATTTCCAAAACTATGTTAGAGAGACATCATTGAAGTTAAAAGATTGATATTTTTCATAAAAACTCTACAAATTTGCTTTCGCCATCGTTGGCCACTACTTTCTCCCATCTTTCAGGCAGCATTCGAATCCCGCGTTGAAAAAACTGGTCATCTCTTGAAGCGATCCACGAATGGATCCAATTTTTGACTTCCTCACAGAACTGGAAGTGCTAGTCAGCCAGGCCGTGTGCCATCGATCGAAACAGGTGATAATCAGAGGGTGCAACGTCTGGAGAATACGGCGGGGGCGGTAGGACTTCCTATTTCAACGTTTCCAAGTATGTTTTAACCAGTTTCGCAGCATTGTCATGCCTCAAAATCACTTTATCACGTATTTCGTTTTCAGACGGTTTTAATGGCTGGTTCCATCAAATACAGAGCATGACCTTGGAGCCGTGAATATTCGGTTTGGCCGTCGGCGTGGAAACGCGGCCGGGATATCCCCATGCTTTTCGACGCTTGGGGTTATCGTAATAAACCATTTTTTCGTCCCCAGCCGCAATGCCCTGTAGAAATCCCTTCCGCTTTTACCTTTCAAACATCTCTCGGTTTCAACTCGTACGACACCCTTGCGTCTGCGTCATTCCCACGTTTTTGAGGCATTTTGAAATTTCTTGTTGTTACTCCCGATAATCTTGCCAACTCTTCTTGATTTTGGCACGAGTCTTCATTAAGCAATGCCTCTAATTCTTCATCTTCAAAAACTTTCTTGAAGCGTTGAACCGCTCTTGAAGCGTTGAAACCATCCCCACTACAGATCCCCACCATAGCCATCTTAAGATGTGAATACTAACAAAAATATAAGTGACCGTAGCCAGTCTATGGATATACGCAACCCAGTGCTGTTGTTGCGTCAGTATTTTGTCAATAACCGTTAAATAACCTTTTTGGCGGAAAGTGTGTTTTTTTCGATCTTCACACCGTTTATGGTAAGTAAATCATAAATATTTATGTAACAAGAATCTTAAAGTACATTAAGTCCCCTTTTAAATGCCGTTGAAAGAAAGTTTTTATCTATTAATTTAATAATATAGATTTAATATGATAGTTTGAACAGAACACCTCATTTTAACATTTTTGTTGCTGATTTTTTCGATGGTATTATTAGGAATACTATTATTTTTTGGAACATTCTATAGATATAGTCTTTTTCTATACTGATTAAGGTTTAAATAAAAAATATATAGTAAATTGGATAATTTAATCAAAAGATATTAATTAAAGCTATACTCATGTGCTCCTGAATCGAGAAGCTTAGTGATTCTCTTGAGTGTTAATATTAGATGAAGTGATAGATCTCAGTGGGAATCTTAGATCGAATCGTCTCCTGATGATGCTAACATGGTTAGCGAAACATGTGTCGAGAAGTTTTAAACAGTAATTTGGAGTTTAGTGGAAAGTCTCCTCGAGTTTAGTACACTTGTAAGCGACCTATTTTTGAACTTTTATTTCATTTGCCATAAAAATACAAGGTAATAATTACATTTTTATAGAATGCTCAATACTTTTGGCTGAGATTGTATATGGAAGTTATATTAGTTGCCTATACCTTTGCACCTGTTATTCGGTCACTCCAAAGCATAATAATTATTAATAACCATTCACTTTGTTACTTTCATGAATAATCTAAAGATTATCTCGAAAACAGTTAAATAACTACCTATTACCACTCGAATCAAAAAGTAACCGGATTGATTTAATAAAATATAGGTTTCTTTTAGGTCAGTGTGATCTGTGTGATTTGAAACACATTGAAAATTATGACATTAATTAGTCTGATGATGCCAAGTCTGGATTATATGGTAAATGTGATGGCGGAGACTGGCAAAAGACTTATAATGTTGAGATATACAGTGGATCGAAATATTACTGGCTTACGTAATATGTAATAAACTCCAGATATTTTTCCGAGAGCAATTTTATTCCAATAATATATATCAGGTGTGTCGGTAATTCGTTTCCGGTTTTTCCCTAAAAAAAAACACGTTATTTACTATGGATAGTTAAAATGTATTTATTCAAAGCATGGGCCATTTGGTTTTATACATTTTACCCATCTCTCAGGCAATTTATGGATGCCATTAAAAAAAAACAGTTTCTCCTTTGAGCTAAACCATTCATCGAGAAATTTTTTAACTTCTTCGAAATCGGCGGGTGCGATAAAACTTCCCAAGTGATTTCAACACCTCTTTGGTTTTGCTGTATGATTTTTTTGCTGAAATGTACAGTTCAAATTGATCATTTGTTGTCGGTAGTGATCAGTATTAACTGTATCTCCAGGTTTCAACAGTTCATAATATACGACACCAACCTGGTCCCACCAGACATAGAGCATGGTCTTGCGACCAAAGCGATTTGACCTTGCAATCGATGGGTCGGTTTCGCCAGGTGATAACCATGATTTTTTCGCTTGGGATATTCGAAATAAATCTATTTTTCATCACCCGTTACTATTCGATGCAGAAATGACTTCATTTCATATCTTTGAAGCAGCATTTCACTGACGATTTTTCGATTCATTCATTCAATTCATGTGGTACCCATCTTCACATCTTTCAGAGCTTCCCCATCGCTTGTAATCGTTCACATTCAACTTTTCTGACAATTGTTTTTGAGTTTGTGTCGGGTCTTCATCCAATAAGTCCTACAAGTTCGCATCTTCAAACGTTTTCAGCCTACAAGGACGTTCTTTGTCTTGAATGTTGAAATCACCACATTTTAATTGTCGAAACCACGTTTCACATGTTCTTATGGTTGGAGCATGCTAATCGTAAGTCTCTATCAGCTATCAACGATGACTTTCAGCGGAGTTTTTCTTTTGATGAAACAAAAAAAAAGTAATGCAAAAATTATAAATTATAATGCTGTTATTTCTTTGTTTTCCAATTCATTCATTATAATTACTAAGGAATATTGTAAACATTTAAATGAAACAATGTGATAGGACATCTGTTTTCAAAACAATGACAGCAATTATTGTTGTGATGATTCTCGATATTTCACTTTCACTCCCGATATGGTAAACGGCAAGGTTCTTCGTATTGACGATCCTCTGTATCTCGTTGCAAGTCTCGCTGACACACGGCTAAATATAACTTTGACATTAGTTAAAATGATTGAACACATATAAGATTGAAACATATTAGATTTCTCGAATTGTTGTTCCATAAAGATAGAAGAAAACATCTGGAACTTTTTTAAGCAATTAAATATTTTGACATAATTTAACAAAAGGTCAATAACCGTGCTATATTAATGATGTTTGGCTGCATTTAAAAAAATACTTAACATCAACAAATAAAATTATATAAATGTATGGCATTAAGATAGATGTACAGAGTGAGGCAAAAAAAGATTCTCCATTTTAAATTCTCCAAATAAATATTTTTGGTTTGTTTTCTTTCACGGGCGTAGCCAGGAGGGGGGTTGGTGGTTCAACCCCCCCCCCCCCCCCCGAAATAAGCCAAATATTATACCGAAAAAATACGAGGAGTAAAGAGAGTTAAATTATTACATTTGAATTGTATATATATCCGAACTAGTGGACGTTGCGCACAGTAGCGCCATCTCTTGTCGAGTAGTCGAACTATTTTGTATCGTATAAATATGTTGGGTTTGTTTTCTTTTTATTTCATGTTAAAATGAAATCATCTCTCAGGCAATTTATGGATGCCATTCCAAAAAAACAGTTTCTCCTTTGAGCTAAACCATTCATCGGGCCATTTTTTAACGTCTTCGAAATCTGCGAAGTGCTGTTTTGCAAGCGCGTGCTCCATCGATGCGAAAAGGTGGTAGTCGGATGGAGCCAGGTCTGGAGAGTACGGCGGGTGCGATAAACCTTCCCGTCCAAGTGATTTCAACACTTCTTTGACTGGTTTTGCTGTATGAGATATTTGAGATGTATGAGATGGTTTGCTGTTATGCTGTTTTTCGATCAATGCACAGTTCAAATTAAATATTTGTTGTCGGTAGCGATCAGTATTAACTGTTTCTTCAGGTTTGAACAGTTCATAATATACGACACCAACCTGGTTCCACCAGACACAGAGCATGATCTTGCGACTAAAGCGATTTGGCCTTGTAGTCGATGGGCCGGCTTCGCCAGGTGATGATTTTGATGATTTTTCGCTTGGGATTTTCGAAATAAATCCATTTATCATCACCCGTTACTTTTCGATGCAGAAATGACTTCCTTTCATACCTTTGAAGCAGCATTTCACTGATAATTTTTCCATTTTCTAATTGCCTGTCATTCAATTGATGTGGCACTCATTTTCCCATCTTTTGGAGCCTTCCCATCGCTTGTAATTCTCACATTCAACTTTTCTGCCAATTGTTTTTGAGTTTGTGTTGGGTCTTCATCCAATAACTCCTGCAATTACGCATCTTCAAACGTTTTCGGCCTACCAGGACGTTCTTTGTGTTGAACATTGAAATCACCATATTTGAATTGTCGAAACCACGTTTCACATATTCTTATGGTTGGAGCGAGCATGCTCACCGTAAGTCTCTACCAGCAAATGATTCAGCGGCTTTTTAATTTTGATGAAACAAGAAATGTAATGCGTGTCGTAAATGCACGTTTTCAGGTACAAAACTTGATATTTTCAAAAGATTATAAATCTATAACGCTGTTATTTTGGCGGAACGTAACCTGTGTAGTTTTGAGGTTAATGTCAGTAGAATAAAATGACATATGTATACTTATGGCTAGTGAAATCTGTTATAAAACCGGGAAAGTCATTACCGACACACCTGGTATTTTTGATGACTGGGTCTGTAGGAGACGCTAGAAGACAAGACAGTCCACGAATAGCAGGATTAGCTGACAACAGGTAAGAAAATTGTTCGAAAAACTCCAACATATTAATCAGGCGACACGCTGCTCAGCTAAGGCAAGGTTGATAATACATCTTTATTTTTAGTTTTCTTATATTATTTAAATATAATAGAGCGTTTTTTTAATTCTTGAATAAATATCTGATGGCGTTGTGAATTTGCGTAAGGTCCAGTCTCATTTCAGAAGTGAAATGTATTGCATTTATAAAAATGGAGTCGTACACAATACAACAACGCGTCGAAATTGTTGAATTATTTTATGAAAATGGACCTTCAGTGGAAAATGTTTTTAGATAATTACATGACGTTTACGGTTTGCACAATCGTCCATCTGAAAGCACAATGAAGTTGTTCAAATATTTCAAGAAACTGGTTCAGTGAAAGATCTCATGGAAACGATGATTGCACATTATCAATCTGGATAAATCTATTGGTAATTTAAATCCATAAGCAAGAAAAAATTATTTAAAGTTCGAAGTACTCTCTTTCCTTCTTCCTCTGATCCTATTAGAACAGGATAAAAACACGGTGAGTCGGTGGATCACATTCTGTAAATTCGCTGTCAAGATGACATTTAGGTTTGTCGGTCTGGACAGCGTTGCCGACCTTACACAACTTTTTCGTAGAATCTGTAATTTTCATTTTCTGATCGTTTTTGAGTTGTGCCTTCAAACGTTTGTGAATTATTTTTAGTATATTCTTTGCTGTTTTAGCTATTTTCTGGTTTAGTTTCTATTTTTGTGAGTTCTGTAGTAAAAAAAATGCGATTATAATTGTAAAAAAATACCAAAACCGTTAGGTGGTCAGTGTAAGCAGCTTGTCTTGTCACTTATCAGTTATTTTGAACAGGAACGAGATAATGGGGCTCCTCTTTTGCCATTAAACGCTGTGAAAGAGGTATGTATTAATAACTTGAAACAAAGATAGTCGAATCGCGAAAGAGTATTTGATAGACTAGAAGTTAATTCTTTAATAATTTACTTGAACAGCGATTCAGATGCTGAAAGTTGTTTTAGTGACACTGAATAATTAATCTTTGTGTGAACTAAATGAAAAGCCCCTATGTTAACAAGCAGAAGCTTCGAAACAGATTTTTGTATAAAACTTTTAAAGAAAAAAACTTTTCGTGTTATTTTTTCATTTACAGTTTTATCGACCATACAAATACCAAAGTCTGGGTATTTTGGTGTTGATACGGCAACATTGTAAAGGATTTAGCTCTGAAAAAAAAACATCTTTTCAGACAATCCACGATTGATTAATGAGAAACCTTTATAGACTAAGCGAGTCGCTGTTTGGTGTGCTGTAACTGTGAATGGTGTTTGATACCGTGAGATAACTGGATTTTTGTGGGCTGAATTGAATGACATTGATCTGAAGGATATTGAGATGATTGATTTATTGAGAGATAATTTTCCTGGACAAGTTATTGCAAGAAACGGTCAAGTTAATTGGCCACTAAGACCATGTGATTTAAAACCGTTGGATCATTTTCTTTGGAGGTTACGTGAAAAGCCAGGTCTACAAGAACAATCCACAATCGATTCCTGAACTAAAGGATGAAATTATTCGAGTCATTGGTGAGATAGAGTCACGGTTATGCCAAAATGTCATCCAAAATTTTGACAAAAGAGTGGACGTCTATGGAGCTGCAAGAGGTGGTCATTTGGCAGATATTGTCTTTCGTTTTTAAATATCATACACTATGCTTCAATTATCAATAAAAAGTTTTTTGAAATCAACGTAAATTCTGTTAGTTAACCTACTTTGCACTAGCCTGTATATAGCTGAACATAAGAAATAGATGCGATAAAAGAAAAATCTCCTCAAGAAACTCAATATGATTTTGAAGAGTGTCAAACAACAGGAGGAAGAATAGATTTTCTACCAGCACTATTTTCTACTGGTAGAA
Source organism: Cosmopolites sordidus (assembly GCA_031761425.1). NCBI lineage: Eukaryota > Metazoa > Arthropoda > Insecta > Coleoptera > Curculionidae > Cosmopolites > Cosmopolites sordidus. Next base: position 270,700 of record JARFXV010001144.1, read on the forward strand.
AAGGGAAAAACGTAGGTATGAGGAAATAGCAGTCATCACTCACTCACAATTTATGTATGTATGTATTTAGGAAAAAAGGACAGAGAAAGTGAAGAGTTTTTTTACTGACCGGAGTGTTCCCATATCTATTATGATATGGTATCCAGATAAACGATATGAGGAAAGAGGAATGCTTTAGAGGACACGGCAAAGACCATATCAAAGTTGTTCTTTTTTCTCTCGACATATAACACTGAAAGAGCGATTACTACACCTTTAATATGTACAAAGGGTACAGGCACTCTCTCACCTGCTGATTTTTCACACAGACAAAAATATTGTGAATTATTTATTGGCCAGAATCAGAGGAATCAAATTTTTTCTAATATTTCTTTCACAAGGAATGTGGCATTTTGAGCCAAATGAAAAACTATATAGTTGGTTAAATTTACAAAAGTACTTTTTCTTATACTCTATATGTACATATAATTATAGCCGAAAAAATTAGAGTACTATTTAGAAAATACGTTTTTAAGTAATAAAGTTTTTTTTGGGATTTCTTAAAATCAAATGTAACCGCTACAAAAATACTTTTCTTATCAAGAAACAAAAAATAATCATAAGATAAAATAAATTCGAAAATGTCATTTAAAAAATAATGTGATTATCAGAAATTGGTTATTATTGTTTGATTGGCGTAGTTAGTGTAAGTTGTCTGAGTATCGAAAAAAATTAATTTAAAATTGAAGGAGCCAAAGAAATAGCAAATATTGAAAACTACAAGGTCCGAACAATCAGAGAAGCCCTTGAAATAGACGAAAGAGGTGGGCTAAATACGCGAAACGACGCTCGTAACATTCCAAGAGTATGGAAATCCCTTCTGAAAAAAAAGGAACGTGGCAACGTGGTAGAAAAATCAATAAACCCACGCCCGACAGAGTTGCCGAGCGCCGCTAATAGTCCCGAACTACCCCGATATAATCTGCGCAGTTGCCGGCCGGCTATAAAAGCTGGCACAACGACCCGTGCACAGAATCAACGGATCGACACCCGGAATGATTTGGAAACATTATCTACCATCCGTGAAAATATTATAATATATATATATATATATATATATATATATATATATATATATATATATATATATATATATATATATATATATATATGGGCAATGGTGAGTTGCTTGACCGGGAGGAAGCCCCCCACCCATCCCTTAGATTGGAGGGCACATGTTTCGTCTGTTGGTGGTTAGATTCATCAGGGTTCCGTCATATCTATATGGATTATATGGAGTTAATTAATTTATTATCGAGAATATCTCCATAAATATGAATTTTATGAAGAAAATGGAGAGGGCCTTTTTTGTAGAGAATTTAATTTCCTACAAAATGCTCCTATATATGTTTTTGTCAAATCTGTATACTTTAAGAGATACTTATACAAAATTACGATTTTATTAAAAAAATGAACTTGGATCGTCTTGAGTTACGTGTTATTTTTGCAAAAAAAACCCCTATTTTTTTAATCAAAAGGAAGGTTTTATTTTGGCCGTCGGAAAAAAAAAAATTAACGACTATCCTAATATATATATATATATATATATATATATATATATATATATATATATATATATATATATATATATATATATATAAATCTTCCTGTGGAAGATTTAATGAACTACCGTCCAATAAGCCTCCTATCAGTAATGTACAAAGTTTTCACTAAGATAATTTCTAAAAGAGTATTAAAAAAACCGAATGACGCACAACCAAGAGAACAAGCAGGATTCAGAAGTGGATTCAGTACAATGGATCACATCCAGGTTGTACAGCAGGTCATAGAAAGGCACAACGAATACACCATGCCACCGTGCTTGGCTTTTATCGACTACGAAAAAGCATTTGATTCCATCTCAAAGCATGCGATAATGGATGCACTGCTTAGCCAAGGTGTAGAGAGAGCCTATGTAAAGCTATTAGAATCGATATATGATGGAGCTACAGACACAATTCACCTTGATGATCTTGAAGTGGGAATTAATAGGTGTTAGTGGGAATTATAGGTATTAGAGGTGTACGGCAGGGTGACACAATATCGCCTATTCTTTTCTCGGCTGGCCTTGAAGAAGTATTCCGTAAACTGGATTGGGAACAGGATGGTGTAAAGATCAATGGTGCAAACTTAAACCATCTTAGATTTACAGATGATATTATTCTCATTTCACAAGACCCAGAGGAACTGCAAAGATGCATACAAGAACTGCAAAGGGCTGGCGAACCATTTGGCTTGAAAATAAACCTGAAAAAGAGTCAGGTTATGTTCAATAACTTCGCTCAGGACAGAAGAATTTCAGTTTTAGGAAGGGATTTAGAGATTGTGGACAGCTTTATATATCTTGGGCAGAGGATTTCCACGGAGGGGAATACCGCCCGGGAGGTGAAACGGCGTGTTAAATGTGGCTGGCAGGCATTTGGTAGGCTCAACATAGTGTTTAAGAGCAGACTCCCATTTTGCCCGAAAAGAAAAGTATTCGATCAGTGCGTTCTACCCGTTATGACATACGGAAGTGAAACCTGGACACTCACATCGCAATCAATTCAAAAACTTCGGGTGGCACAGAGGAATGGAAAGATGTATGCTTGGCATTACAAGACGAGACAGAAAGTCCTGCGCATGGATCAGGGAACAAACAAAAGTCTGTGACATCATTGGAAGAGTAAAGCAATTGAAATGGAGATGGGCAGGCCATATAGCGAGGCGATGGGACGACAGATGGACCAACGCAATCCTGGAGTGGATACCGCTTGATCGCAAACGTCCGCGAAGAAGACCGAAAGCACGATGGATTGATGACATCGTTAAGTATATTGGACCCGAGTGGCAGAGGAAAGCCCAGGACCGTGAAAATGTAAATATATATATATATATATATATATATATATATATATATATATATATATATATATATATATATATATATATATATATCCAAACTCTTACAAACTATTACGAAAAAAAATGCGGCATCATAAAATGTTAAGGTGACATTCGCCACACCCGGTATATACACAATGAATGATCCATCTTTGATTAGACAGCCATTATATTAAAACATGATAAAATAAACATATTTTAAATGACTATAATTTAAAAACTGAACAAACAAAACCACGTTGTAAATTATGTTGTGACAAATTAGCTGATTCATTTGTTTCTAAAAACCACATAAAAATACCAGGGCGGGGCAACCAAATATCTCTAACGTTATTGTAAAAAAAGTACAATATTCAAATGAGGAGTTAAAAATAGCACCACATTAAAACTGATACAACTTTTGTATTCAAGTAGGTCAGAACTAAATTTGGCGTAGAACTGATCAGTTGCAGCGGCCAGCTGTAAGTATTACGTAATTCGTATCAGTTAATCTACCTCCAACTTTGTTATTAATAATATCAGACTTTGTTATTAATAATTCATTAATAATAATAAAACAATTCCTTGAGTAATACAAAAGAAAGTAAGAACAAATACAGAAAAAAATCGAATATAAGATATACATACACATGTATAAGTGTACATTGCATACGTATGTACATCACATGTACTAGAAGAAAAATATGTATCTTCGGGGGGTTTGGATGGGGTGGATCAACACACGTATGTTGGGCAGAGAATTTCAATTCGGGCATATACTGCACGGGAGATGGAAGGGCGTGTAAACTATATTGGCGGGCATTTGGCAGGCTCAACATAGTGTTTAAGAACAAACTCCAACTTTATCTGATGACGAAGATCCTTGACCAGGACCTTTTGCTCATTATTACAATTAGTTAAAAGCCTTCGGGTAGCACAGAGGGGGAATTGAAAGATATATATTTAGTGTTACAAGGAGGGACAGAAAGCCTGGCAACTGGATCGGAAATGTGATCATTGGAAGAGCACAGGAAATTGAAATGGGGGCCAAGTGGCGAGAAATCTTGCAATATATACCGCTTGATTAAAAACGTCCTCGACCTAAAACACGATGGACTGATGACATCATCAAATATAACGGACCCGAATTTCAGAGTAGAGCTCAGGACCGGGCGAGTTGGAAATATGTTGAAGAGGACATCATCCTACAGAACATGAACAATGGATGAGTGACGATGAAACACATGCATGAATATATTACATACAATGTAGAAGAATTGGAGTGAACCATTCTCCACCCAAAGAAATAATAAATAGAAACGACGAAAATTTGTCGGAGAACACTCACGCATGAAAGGGGTCTGGAACAAAATATTTACACAATCTAGAATGAGGGAAATCCAGAAAATAATTCATGGTGGAATTATAAAGATGTTATCTATTAAGTTCTCTTACTACAACGAAGGGTATTTTCTTAGTTTTTTTGTCTTAAATAGGATATTTTACCTTATCCTCCAAAATGACTAGATTTACTACCTTTTGATAAATTGTTTATTAAGTTTTTTGTAGAATTCATTTAATGGAATAACTAAAAAAATGAAATATAAGTAAATTGATAATAAAGAACTCTTTCTGTTAGAAGGAACTCCAAATCGTGTCCTCTAACTTCGAGTATAGTATAAAACAAGCGAGATGAATTTAATATTGTGGAAAAAACTATTTGAAACAGATGGCATTTCACTATCCTGTTAGAGGGCGCTAATCGGTGAGACTTGCTTCGCTTTCTTATACAGCTCGGAATAAACGATCTCAGTCCGTTAGTTCCTTTTGCTGCTCTCGGACATCCACACGAGTGTTATTGATGAAAGTTATAAGGTCAGAAAACGGCCTCGAGAGATACTGTTGACATTGTGCGACGAAATGAACCACTCACGTGGAGTAATGGTAAAAACATCTCTGTTTCCAATAGTTTCCCAACTGCATTTCACCACCACTGCAAAGGGGACACAGCGAAATAGAAAATCAACTCTAATGCGAACGAAGGCTACGGTTATACGTATTGGTTTACAGAAGCGAGAAGTACTGCATTCGAAAGAGAAGGCTTCGCGCTAAACAGGTGTTGATCGCTGGCATTAGGCGCCTGCGTACTTTTTCGGTAGCAGCGTCTCGTTATTTAATAGCCACACCTCGTACGTAAGCTTAAAAGTGGGAAAACAAACCTACTGTATGTATTCCAGATTATGCAGTTTCTTTGTTTCTCCCGTGTATTTTATAGTACATTTGAAATTATTTCTGCCGCACATGAACAAATTATATAAATTTCTTAACGAAGCAATAAATGAAAATTGATATATCGTCATCGAATTATCATTGTCAGCGAATAGTTCGGTATGTAATTTTTATTTTCAACTTTGTGACCATTTTATTTAGTGACTGTGAGTTCAATAACCCTTTCGCAAATAACAGTATAGATATTTTTTTGATGATCGCTTCAAGTACTCTTCTTTATTGAAGACACTCGAGGATTAAACAGACGCAGGCCAAATGCTTATCAACATTTTATAAGAGCAGATGTTTGAAAACGTACAATGTGGCAGTAAATAACAGTTCTTAAATTAATATCGGGTAAAATATAGCCTAGTACACTTACCGGAGTGGTTCGAAAAATTCTCGGACTGACACAGAGATGGCGCAAATATGACTAAATTTCAGAGGAGGTCGCGGAAATTAAAGTTTATTCGTGGCGTTTGTCAATCTGACAGGTAGGAATGTAGAAGTTCTGACACAAATGGATGAGAGTGAGCCATTTGAGATTAACACCAGCGTTAAGCAGGGCTGACTGATCAAGTCTATGCTTTTCTTTGTGTTTGTTGAGAGAGGCAGATTGCAGCATTCAGTTGATATATATATATATATATATATATATATATATATATATATATATATATATATATATATATATATATATATATATATATATATATATACATATATATATATATATATATATATATATATATATATATATATATATATATATATATATATATATATATATATATATATATATATATATATATGCTGTTAGATTTTCTTGGACTGCGTCCAATGAGACAGCAGTAGCTGAGTGTCATCACACACCCAACCGTTGGGTTCCACAATCTCATGTGGAACACAAAACAACCTGCATCTCCGCCTAAATGAACACTTTTGTTGGTTGCTTGAGCGGGAAGGAGCCCCACCTATTCCTTCAACTGGATGACATATGTTTCGTCTCTCGAGGTTAAGACTCTTCAGGGCGCCGACATATACCATACCATCAAGAATAGGGAGACCCTATCCACAGCCAACAACCCATGTTTTCGCCGACCTCCTTTCGGATGGCGTATTCAAAACAAACAATTCAAAACAAAGGAGGTTAGCATTGTAGAGCAGCAGTATGACTGACTGAGTGCGTTCGTAGCGTATAGTGTGACGACGTTGCAAACGGAGTGGAATGTATACGCTGCGAAGTATACGCTGCATTCATTCGAAACAAAAATATTGCAAAACTGCTCTAAATAAAGAGAGAAAAAGACAGCTGATATTTTTGTGTACGGTCAACCACTGGGAGAAGCAGCAACCTTCCCGTATTTGGGAAGTCAAATTTCCTGCTCTGCCGGCATGTAAGAAAACGATATAATAGATGTTTCGGTTAATGATGTCGATTTTGCTAGAAGGTAGCGTTACTAATACATTTGTTGGTTTAGACCAGGGGCCTCCAAACTTTCCAGCCTTAAAGCCATACTGATTATTCCAGTAGGTTCCAAAGGCCAAAACCGTTTTAATAATCCTACCATTATCTATAATTTCTAAACCAGTCGAAGAGTATGTTTGCTCAATTCACTAGTTCAATTACTATTCTGTATTGTTATAATCGTGACACTCTGGTGGTCAAAAGCGGAAATAGGTAGTGGTAGAATTCTCTGTCGCTAATAGATGGCGCTAGTAGTACTTTCAAAAGCGCAGTAACAATGAAACAAACGTGAATAACCTCGTTGTTTCGAGAACGTTGTGGTGTATTCCACTCACTTCAAAATGGCAGTAACTGGATCATAAATAGGCCAGCGGCGCGACCGCGAGTCAGTCTGCTTAGGGAAAGAGAAGTAAGCCAAATTGTCTGTTGTTGAATAAAGTAGTGCGTAACCTCGTTTAAACAAGTATGATTCATTTGTTTTAAGCGAAATTTGAAACAGGCCAACTTGATAAACTATTAATAATTAATGATGCTGAATAACATTTTACTAAAGTGTACGGAAACTTTTTGATATATTTTTTTGATGCTAATATCGTTTAATTTCCCATTGTTGAAATAAACGTGTTTGAAACCAATTTAGTTTTATTTTTATTCTTTCTTAGGATATTGCCGATAGATACTTTGAAAGATATTTCTAATTGAACTTAAATAAAAAAAAAAAACTTAAAAAAAAGTCTAGTGTATGGGGACTTTTTGTATTTACTGTAAATACCAACCTTCGTTCAAACTTTTGGATAGTAATGTAGTATCAATTCTTCTATTGGAACCTTTGGTGTGAAACACTAAACTTGAAGAGATTTATCATTAAATAAATAAATTGGGTAAATCTCTTCAAGTTTAGTGTTTCACACCAAAGGTTCCAATAGAAGAATTGATCTACGATGGCTACACGGCCAGCGGAACTAAATATTTATCGTAAGTACACTACTAAAATTAGGCTTATTGGAGCGATATTTGGTTTCTTAAGTCATGCCAGACTAATAAAATATTTCCCAATTTTATTAAAGTTAATATTTCAAAATCTTCCAAAATATGTGACAATATAACTAATTTTGCAAAACAGAAATGGCTTGACTTAGAAATCAAACATTTGGACAGTAATATGGACAGAGTATGCTTGAAATTCAGGCGTACAATCTTTACAAGAAATTAACTTTTAAATTGACTAATGTAGAACATGAATGTTGCTGCAATTTTCAAAGGAATATGTTCACAGCGGTAAATAGTAAATTTATTTAAAAAATGTCATTTTTAAATATAAAAATTAAAAAACTCAATATTGAGCAGTCAAAAGAACATATTCCAGAAAAGGGCATCAACATAGTAGAAAATATTTCAACTCAGACGTTCGACAATCCAGAACTAGATGTTTTAAATAAATGCCTCAATTTTGCTTTGCCGGCATCCCGCAGTGCTTTGGAGGATATGGTAGCTGGTATTGAAACTGGTATTAAACACTTAGCGGAGTCTTCCAAAGTTTTCGTCAGAGAATCATGTAAAAGCAAAGTTGCAAAAAATATTTCAAATAAAAATCAAAAAATGCCAAATATTTCTAAGATTGTCAAGCGTCTGCGAGAGAAGCATTGTTGAAATAAGGTTGTAGTAATGGACAAACCTGATTACTTTGAAAACACGTTGAAAAATTAATTCAAGACGGTCCTTATAAACGATTACCTAGGAATCCATTGTCAAAAATGATTAACGAAGTCAGAGATACATAGAAATCTTGTAACAGCCTTATTTCTCCTTCTCTGAAAAGCAAACTACATGTTTCTAATCCAAAAGTGCCAAGATTATATGCTCTACCAAAAATTCATAAACCAGGAAAATCAATGAGACCAATTGTATCAGCCATTGATTCTCCAACATACAACTTGGCAAAGTGGTTAACAAAGGAATTTGAAAATCTACCAAACGAACTACCTTCCTGTTCTGTGATAAACTCAACCAAATTCATAGCAAAAGTCAAAAACACACATCTACAGGAAGGTGAAGGAAGGTTTCCGAGTGTCCCGATTCCACATACCTTGAAAAAACCTGAGGAAGTTACTTGAGTTAAACGGTTTTAATAACAAGATTGTTTCTGAGTACATCTCCATAACAAGATTATGTATGAAGCAAAATTGTTTTCAGCTTAATAACATGTTTTATGAATAACAAGAAGGAACGGCAATGGGCAATCCTCTGTCACCGTTCTCAGCCCACTTATTTATGAGTAAATTTGAAACCGAAAAGTTTAGATGATTTTATTAAGAACTTAAATAGCAAATCCCAAAATATAATATTCACGCATGAACTCAAAAACAACGATAGTTTACCATTTCTGGATGTTTTAGTCAGTAGAAACAATAAAAAAATGTTAGATTTTAATATTTTCAGAAAAACACCACCAGTTCGAGATACATTCCTAACGATTCAAATCATAGCCTCCAAAATAAGATGGCTAGTTTAAATTTTATGGTAAATAGATTAATTAATTTTTCTTTAAATAAAGATAATTATAACAAAGAATTAAAATTAATTAGAGAGGTATTTGAAGTGAATGGTTATAATAAGAACATTGTAGATAAATTAATTAGAAAATATAAGTTCAGAAAATTATTGAAAAAATCTTCGACTTTTCAAAAGGATCAGAACACAAAGAAATTCATGGTAATACCATTTGATGCCCAATTAACAAGAGGGCTAAACAAGATTTTGAAAAAGGTTGTGTACAAACCATATAATAAATTAAGAGAAGTTTTGGGGTAATCCACAGGATAAAGTAGAGCTGCTTGAAAAGTAGGGGATTTACGAAATTAGTTGTCGACACTGTGATCGAAGGTATATTGGACAAATAAAAAAATACATATTGATAAGATATAAAGAACATATTGCCCACATTAGATATGGGAGAAATGAAAAATCTTGTGTTGCCCAACATGCAATCGAACACGACCGCAGTATAGATATTAGTAATTTAAAACTAATTAAAAGTGTTAATAATAATAGGGCTTTGGATGCATATGAAAGCATTTAAATAGAAAAATGTAAGAAAATCATGAACCGAGATAAAGGACCTATCCCGTTCAGTCAACTTTTTCAATTATTAATGTAAGGCTTAGTAAACTTCACGGTTCATGATTTTTACACGCTTCATTAGGTAGGGTTTGTCATATAAATAGCACATATTTTACTTTTAGAATTAGATTAAATCATCTCCTGATGATGTTAACATGGATAGCGAAACGTGCGTCGAGCAGTTCAAAAAAAGTTAATTGATATTTAGTGGTAAATCTCTTCAAGTTTAGTGTTTGAAACGAATTTAGTTTTATTTTTATTGTTTCTTAGGAAATTGTCGATAGATACTTTGAAAGATATTTCTAATTGAATTTAAATAAAAAAAATAATAAAAAATGTCTAGAGTATGGAGACTTTTTTGATTGATTGTAAATACTAACCCTCGTTCAAACTTTTGGATAGTAATGAATGAGACAAAAAAAAACTACGAAACAAATGGTTCCTCTATCTTAAAAAATATCGTTGTGGAACTTATTTAAGACAGCTCGCCTAACATTTACAGTGTTCAAGTATCACAATTCTCTCTGCATTATTGGCCGGTCATTCTTATACCGTGTCAAGGCAACGGCGATGTCTTAACTTAATAGAAAATGCCCATAAATTTATTTCGAACCAGAAAAATAAAAATGTCATTGTTATGAGTCAACCGACTTAGAGTTTATTCCATTTAAAATGTCGCCACTATATAAAAATCTCTAAAATAATGTTAATATTTAAAATAATGTAATTTTGAGGTAACAGGTATGGTGGTTAATAATTCTATTTTTTTTAAAGTTGGCGCAGGGAACAAGGGTCGGTTCACAGTCTAATCTCTTGGGTTATTCTGTCGCTACGACAGTACCTTTCAATAGACTATTGATATTTAATCGATTTCGAGTTAGCGTCATATTTTTTTCGTGTGGTCTTTACCACGTCGAGTTTTGAGCTAAATAGTACTGGTTTTATTGTTCAATGAAAAGAAAAACAGGGTGAAAATCGTCCTATACTTGTGGAAATATACAGTTCAAAAGTGGTGATTTCGCCTTGAAAGACAAACAACGCCTAGGTCACCTGAAAAAAATTGAAGAAATCGAACTGCAAGCATTGTTGGAACAAGACGACATGTAAACTCAACAACAAATGGAGGTTAAATGTCGGTCGCTGAACTATTTGTGACCCTCTACATGGCACGGAAAAGATCCAGAAGGCAGGAAAATGGGTACCACATAGGATCGTCACTGAATATATTTCGAGAACCCAAAACGCTGTGAAAAGATGACAATGGTGTGCATGTGATAGGATCAGAAGGGTGTCGGGTACCCTGAGCTCCTGAAGGCAGGTGAAACAGTTAATACCGTTCGCTACCACCAACAAATGATGAATCTGAACCATGCATTGATCGAAAAACGACCAGCATGGGCTATAAGACACGGAAAAGTGATTTTGCATCGTGACAACACCCCTTCACACAAAGCGAAGGTGGTTAGACACTATTTCTGCACTTCCCTGGGAACTCTTGCCCCACCCACCGTACTCACCAGACATGGTCTCACGCACTTTCCATGAAATATTTCAACAATTACGGAGATGTCGAAAAATGGCTTGATGCCGGGATCACCTCAAAAGCAACCTGCATTAAAGAATAGTCGATTTTTTTGCTTATTTATTGCCTACAAACGATGCTAATAAATGTAGTATAATTAATTTTTTTGCAGTGTCAGTAATTATGCAGGAAAAACAATAGATATTGTTCAAGGCAGTAAATATTGATAATAATACAAAAAGTATGAATGAAATTAGTGCTAAATTGTTTGTAGTTTATTGTAGTCACAAGATAAAAAAAAATATTTATGGATGCCATTCCAAAAAAACAGCTTCATCGGGCCATTTTTTAAATTCTTCGAAATCGGCGATGTGCTGTTCTGCAAGCGCGTGCCCCATCGATGCGAAAAAGTGGTAGTCGGATGGAGCCAGGTCTAGAGAGTACGGCAGGAGCGATAAAATTTCCCGTCCAAGTGATTTCAACACTTCTTTGACCGGTTTTGCTGTATGAGACGGCGCGTTGTCATGCTGCAAAATCTCCTTATCAGGTCTTTGAGCGTATTGTGGACGTTTTTCGATCAATGCACAAGTCAAATTGATCATTTGTTGTCGGTAGCGATTAGTATTAACTGTATCTCCAGGTTTCAACAGTTCATAATATACGACACCAACCTGGTCTCACCAAATTCAGAGCATGGTCTTGCGACCAAAGCGATTCGGCCTTGCAGTCGATGGGCCGGTGATAACCATGATTTCCTTTCGCTTGGGATTTTCGAAATAAATCAATTTCTCATCACCCGTTACTATTCGATGCAGAAATTACTTCCTTTCGTACCTTTGAAGCAGCATTTCACTGACGATTTTCAAATTGCCTGTCATTCAATTCATGTGGCACCCATCTTTTGGATCTTTCTCATCGCTTGTAATCGTTCACAAATTGCGACTCGGTTCACATTCAACTTTTCTGCCAATTGTTTTTGAGTTTGTGTTGGGTCTTCATCCAATAACTCCTACAATTCCGCATCTTTAAACGTTTTCGACCTATCAGGATGTTCTTTGTCTTGAACGTCGAAATCACCATATTTGAATTGTCGAATCCACGTTTCACACGTTCTTATGGTTGGAGCATGCTTACCATAAGTCTCTACCAGCAAACGATAACTTTTAGCGTCTTTTTTATTTTGACGAAACAAGAAAAGTAATAAAAGTAAAGCAAATGCACGTTTTGAGGCACAAAACTCGACATTTTCAAAAAATTATAAATCTATAACGCTGTTATTTTGGCGGAACGTAACCTGTGTAGTTTTGAGGTTAATGTCAGTAGAATAAAATGACATATGTATCAATTCATAACATTGTATTCTTATGGCTAGTGAAATCTGTTACAAAAACCGGAAAGTAATTACCGACACACCTGGTATTTTTGAAGACTGAGTCTGTAGGAGACGCTAGAAGACAGGACAGCTCACGAATAGCAGGATTAGCTGACAACAGGTAAGGAAATTGTTCGAAAAACTCCAACATATTAATCTGGCGACACGCTGCTCAGCTGCAAGTTTAATAATACATTCTTCCCCTGATCCTATTAGAACAGGATAAAAATACGGTAAGCCGGTGGATCACATTCTATAAATTCGCTGTCAAGATGACATTTAGGTTTGTGGTCCTATGAAATGCACATTTACTCTCCTAATTGATTTTTTTCCTGAAAATTTAGGTGTAGTAAATGAACCAGGAGATAAGTTTCACCAGGACATTAGGACGATGGCAGCAAGATACCAGGGGACGCTGGAACTCATCTATGTTGGGCGACTATTGCCTGATTGCTGATTTTTTAAAAGCTGTATGACATCTCTTGTAATATATTTTTTATTCACGCAATCCTAAATGTTTTTTTTACAGATTTAATACGTTTTACATGTTAATATTAAATAAATATTAGATAGTAAGAATATGTCGTCTCAATTTGTTCCACACCGATCCCCTGTAACAAAAAAAACTATACGTATTACAGAAATTAGCTTATGATTTTCGGATTTAGGACTACAAAATACTTCATATACACCTATGTTCATCAACGTTACCTCCAAAAAAGTTTAAATTTTTGACCTGTACGTTTCATAAACTATTTTCATAGTAACACGAACGTGATATATCCACGAACTCGTATTTCCTGCCAAATATTTTTCCATTACTCGTATTTCCAGCCAAATATTTTTCTTTTAACGATCAACGTCGTCATAGACGACGCAATATGACCTATTCTTCGGTAGACCACGTAATATCTAAGTAAACAAGATAAAAAAATAACGTTAAAGCATCCTATCGTTTCGAGAGTAAATACAACGAAGGAAATCTTTTTCGAGTGTTTTATTTTTATATATTAACTCGTCAGATAATCGGCTATTGTTGGGGAGATTACTTTATTGTACGATTAAATAAGATTATCTACACCTGCTTCAAAGAAATAGTCCCAGGTTTATAGTAGTGTTGTATGTACATTTATATGCACAATAACACATACAGGGTGAGCCAATTATTTTTGTATTTAATAAACTCGTCACCATCAAGTACCAAGGAAAGTCATGGAGTGGCCTGCACACCTCTCTCATCCTTTCTACGTGGATTCTCTTTCTCTCCTCCGTCCGCTTTGTTCCCGATCTCCTCGAAACTTCGCTCTCTGATGCAACGTTCCACATATGTATTTTATTTCTGTACGTTCTTCTCTCCTCAATCACTGTCGGACCCATTTGTGCCTTTCCCAGATCAGCTCTGACTTGTGTGATCCATGGTACTGTTGACTTGACTCCTTGTATCTTCTGTCCCGCTCTACTCTATATCCTGTCTGTATATTTTGCCTTTATTTTTTGTATCTATGCTTGTATCTTTTGTACCTATATCAAGTCCTTCATTTTCTTATCAAATTTGACTCCCAGGTGTTCTTATTTTGGTTCGCAAATGATTTTACTTCATCCAATGCATTGACTCTTCTCAATTTTATATCATTTTTGCTGTAGTACTTTGTTTTTTACTCATTTTTTTCAATAATTCCGCGGTGATACCATCTTCACCGGATGACCTGATATTCTTTAGTTAGTTTGCTTTTTTTTATGTGGATTTCTTCCTGTGTTGGTAGTGGTGATTCTGAGTGGGTATGGATACAATTATATATATATATATATATATATATATATATATATATATATATATATATATATATATATATATATATATATATATATATATATATATATTTTAACCAAGGAAAAATGCACTCACGCTCCACGTGGGTGCTTTGTCGTTTCCCCACACGCCATCCAAAGCTCTAGCAAGCGTCTCCCAGGACCGTTTTCTGGCCTTAAGCCGTCATCAGCTGGGCTCAGGCTGAATGTCTGAAGAGTGGATGAAGAGAACGACTAAAGCCGTGATCATATAAATCGGTTATTTCGAATGGTGGCTGCAATCACATGCGGTACTGCCATCTTGTGGAAAACGGCCGCGACCGATAAACTGTGCGAAACCGTTCGTAGCCCGCGTAACTTCAGGTAACTACCAGGTCAGTTCAAAAAATAATTAAGCGGGCTCGCGGAGAGCGATATTAAAAACAAAGAAAATTCACCCGCGCTCGACGTTGGTGCATTGGCCTTTGGTACGTTCAGCCTGAGCCCAGCCGATGACGGTTTAAGGTCAGAAACCGGTCCAGGGAGACGCTTAGGATGGCGGATGGGGAAACGACAATCGCATCCCTATGTCTCACTACAGTTTTAATTTCGAAGGGCTCTGAGATGTCACCCTTGAATTTAACTTTTGACCTTGTGTTAGTTAGTGTCGCTTTAATAATTGCCAGCGTTTTCAGATCTAGTCCTTGTTTTTTCAAGATTCGGAATAAAGATTCGCGGTCAATAGAATCATGTTTTTTTTTGAAATCCACAAATATACAGACGAGATTTTTATTGTATAGTTTTTGGTGTCTTAGGATCAACTTTAGATTCGGGATTTGTTCAGGTCAGGATCTGCCCGGTTGAAAATCTACTTGATATTAACCAAGTTTAGGCTCTAAATGGCCCTGTACTCTGTCTAGTAGACAATGAGATAGAATCTTGTAACAAACTGGAAGAAGATATATCCCTCTGTTGTTGTTTACATCCCTAAACAACGCACGTTGTGTGCGTTCCAAATGAGATTGTGGAACCCTGTGGACCCTGACTACTGTTATCTCCTTGGACGCAGTTCAAAGAAATAAAAAAACTGCAATTATAAGCCAGTGTGGGTTGTGTGATTGTGGAGAGGGACTCCCTATTCTTGATGAGAGAGCATATGTCGATACCCTGATAGGTCTAACCACCAACAGACGAAACATGTGTCCTCCAATGTAAGAGATGGGTGGGGCCTCCTCCCGGTCAAGCAAGGTTGACTACCGTTGCCTCATTGGACGCAGATTCCAGAGAAATAAAAAAAAAACTATATATATATATATATATCTATATATATATATATATATATATATATATATATATATATATATATATATATATATATATATATATATATATATATATATATAGACCTTTATTAATTCACCATTATTCTGTACTTTTAGCCATTATTGTATATTGATTATGTTTCGATATGTAATTCTTTGGGCAGTAGAGTAGACATTTCCCTTTCTAAAATGTCTTTTTTGATTAAAATCCACACAACTACACGGTGTATTGTATACAATCCGAGTAACTTACATAACGATATGACTGATATTATGGGAATTCGAACCGCCGTGAATAAATTAGACATAATTAGGAAATATTTATTCACTTTCTCTTTTTAAACTACACAATTAATCCGAAAAAAATACAGCACATTTATTATTTGGTATATTTTTTTACGGATTGCCCAAATTAGAAATGTATTCCGTTTTTATTACTTTATATGAATGAATTTGTAGAATAATTTGGGGAAAACTTGAAAACAAAACAGAAGCAAGACTTTTAGGATTTGATATTAACAAAGACAGTCGGGGCTTTTCTGCAGATCGTTTAGTGAAACATTTCCGAATTTCGATAAAGTGTATAGCCACTTCTTTACAACAAAGCCTTGAATTTTGAAAAAAAAAACGACAGAAGCAAAGTTGTATATCTTTTATTTTACTTTATTTTAAAACATTGTTCCTTTTGATCGGATTTTGATAAGACACCCTGTAATTCTCATTTATAAAAATGACGTCATACAATTTTCGACATTATATTGAATCATAAACATCGTAATAAATAGGAAGGTAACGGTTACAATAATCGATTTAAGGTAAAGAACATTTGACGCGGAGAATGAAAACTAGAATAATAAAGTAGGTAGAAATAATACATCTTATAGGGTTTTGACAGTTAGTCAAACGAAAAAGATACACGATTCTACAATTGAGCTCTAGAGCACTTACAAGACGACCCCCACTTTGTGGGAAAAAAATAATCTTTTCTGATGAAGCAAACTTCTGGCTTAATGAGTTAGAGTTATTTTTTCATTATATTTTTTTATTTATGGAAATGTCTAGTTAACAATTATATTTGTTCTGCGAGACAGTGTTTAACAAAAGTTGCCTGAAAGAACCAATGGGGCCTTTCATACTCTGCCACGCCCCATCCACTCCACAACTACAATACAGACGTGGTTAATCACATCAGTTATTAGTAGTGATGGGAAATACGGATCTTTTTGGAGAGTCGCATCACAGGTTCCGAATCAATTCAAAGATCCGGATCCCTGAGTCGGTTCTCGGATCCCACTGAATCTTTTGTCGTATAACTGGTTGCATAGTCAGATAAACAAATACTTTAGGATTGGCAGTAGTATATAGCATAACATTTTAATTTCTGAGAATATCAACATGCCCGTATATGAATTATTTTTCGTATGAATTATTAAAAGGCTTCGGTGTATCATTGACATCAAAAAACAATAATTCACTCTGTCATGGAAAAATTTTAAAAACAAAGTAATAAATGTAAAAAGTTCCAGAAACCCTACGTAGGCAGCTATTAATGAAATAAAAAATATTTAAATGAGCCCTTAATCGATCGACACGCGGACCCCTTAATATGGTGGTTTCAAAGAAAAAATATTTATCCAAGTCTATATGAATTTGTCTAAAAAAGGCTCTGTCTTATGTCTACTTCAGTGCCATGTGAAAGAGTTTTCAGTAAAACTGGTCAAATTGTGACAGAAAAAAGAAGTCGATTGTAAAACTAAAAAGATAAATGAAATCATATTTTTACATGTAAATATGTAATTGTTTAAAAATTTTAATTCATAAAAATTCATTTTAAAATTTGATGTACTTATTGTGATGTGTCTTACCTGATGTTGAACTTTATTTTATATATTTTGTATCTTTATGTTTTTTTTTTCATATTTTTTTTGGTCTATTTTATGTTTTATATATTTTTATAGTTTATTTTATAATTTATAATTTTCGTGTTTTACAATTTAATCTATTTATGGAATGCATTTTGATATATATATATATATATATATATATATATATATATATATATATACCAGGTGTCCCATTAAGGATGGATCGCGGTCGTATCTTGAAAACTATTTATCCCACAGTTTTGGGGAAAAAAATCGTACTAAAAATGATCATGAGAAATTCACCAAAAATATTTTTAAGCTTCTAAAACGACCGCAAGAGGGCGTGACGAGCTAAACATTTTTAAAAATAATTTTTTTTGTGTATCTTCAAGTGTTAACCGAGTAAGAAAAATTCTCAGTTATAATTAGCAAACGGTCTCCTACAACTTTGTTTTATGACATTTTGTCGTAACTTCCCGAATAAAGAAGTGGGGGGGGGGGGGTGGGGGGGTACCTATTTAGATAAAAAGTCGTCTAATATCCGTTTGGGAGATGAATTATTTAGTTTATAAATGAAACCGCGAGGTGGCGTTACATTCAACAATAGTTTTTTTTATCAGTTTTGTTCAGTTTTTTCAAATGGAATGGTACAGCTTTTACTACATGGCAAGAAAGGTAATTTAAAGGGGAATCATCCAGTGAAAACCCGAAATCAATATCTCTGACATGTCAAGAGATATTTCGATTTTTCTGAAAAAATCAGTTATTATTTCACTACTACCTGCATTAAGTTAAAAAAATATTAACCTAATGTTTGCCTTCCTTCACACTTTACCCAAGCTTAGGACTGGTCCAAATTCTTCGTGCCATATTAATTTGGAGAGTGTTTAAAGGCCTCGTTATTCGTAAAAGGCATTGTTAGATATTATTATAATAATTATTAATAATCAATAAATGCAATGTTGAAAATGTAATGCATTTCAAAACTGACAAGTTAATTTGACTGTTTTTGTTTGTTTCCATGGTTCCCTTCTTACACTCTTTGTGTAATGTACCTGAGGATTGCATGCGTTTATTTGGAAACCCGAAAACGCATAATTTCATTCATCCATTCATTTAGTTTAAAAGAAAGAGTAGGTATATTTATTAATGACTGATTTCAATATTCTGTCAAGTAGTATTTAAGCATCACAAAAGAGAAAATGCAACAATTGGGGAAAGGCATTTTTTCCGCTTATGTAATTAAATTAGAGAATAGTATCAAGGTCAGGATTAGAACATTTATGATGATTGATACTGAATAGATAATTTTATTTTTTAAATAAAATTATTGCAGTTGCGATTGCGACCTAAATATTAAGACCAATTTTTAACTTAATATTACGGTAAAAATTAAAACTAACTGATTTTTTTCAGAAAAATCGAAATATCTTTTGACATGTCAGAGATATCGATTTCGGGTTTTCACTGGACGATTCCTCTTTAAATTACCTTTCTTGTCATGTAGTAAAAGCTGTACCATTCCATTTGAAAAAACTGAACAAAACTTCAAAAAAACTATTGTTGAATGTAACGCCACCTCGCGGTTTCATTTATAAACTAAATAATTTATCTCCCAGATTATCTGATTATCCCAGCAACTGCCTTTTAAATGAATCCAAATTGAGGAAAATCGGTTAAGGCAAAGGACATTAGACGACTTTTTATCACAATAGGTAAAACTCCCTTGCAAAAGATAAGGGACATTATAAAAAAAATATAACATAATAAAAGCCCCGGCGAGGATGGCATTACAGCTGAGATGATAATGGCAGGAGGAGAACCATCACAGAAGATCATCAGCGAAATAATAACATTGATATGGGCAAAAGAGGAGATGCCGTCTAAATGGTCAAAAGCCTTAATCTGCCCAATGTACAAAAAAGGAAACAGATCGTAAAATGAAAATTATAGAGGTATATTATTGGTAGATACATGCTACAAAGTACTCGGTCAGATAATAAAAATATTAAATATATATGCAGAAAAAGTCATAGATGAGTACCAGACAGGGTTCAGAAACAACAGATCTATAGCAGACTAAATATTTACCCTAAAATAGAACCAAGTAACTTGCTATGAATATAAAATTGAGCTGCATTCCTCTTTGTAGACTCTTTTGCAGCTCTTTGTAGGCTTTAAGCAAACTAGTGGCAGAATAATTAGGGAAAAATGTATCAAGGAATGAACCAACTAGAAATATCCAAAAAACTCATTAGTTTGACAAAGATGACCTTGGAGAAAACAAGAGATAGGATAGTATGGAATGGTGATGTACCGCAATAGTTCGAGGTGAGAACAGGTCTTAGGCAGGAAGACCCTCTGTCAACGACTCTTTTCAATCTGATACTGGAGGTGACATTAAGGAATAGCAAGCTGAGAACCGATGGCACAATGTACAACAATGAACCAATGCTTGGCCTTCGCAGATGATCTGACTATACTGGCAAGAACCAAAAAGGAGCTAAAGAGAACCATAAGATTAATAGAAAAAGGGAAGAAGTTCGGTTTGGAAATAAATCAAAATAAGTCAAAATATATGGTGATGGGACAAATGCAAGATCTATCGGCAAAAGAGGGAAACTTGACCATGGCCGCCAGTTATGGAAGAGAATATACTTTCGAAAGAGTTCAGAAATTCTGCTACCTAGGAGTTACAACCGAAGAGGGCGGGCACGAAGAGCACGAAATACAGGCCAATATAGTAAAGAGACAAACTATGTGTCCAGAAACACAAAGAATCTATACAACATTAATAATACGACGAGAGAGAACTGAGGAGGGATGGAGAAGAAGAACGAATAATGAGCTGGAAGAACTGTAAAAAAGCCCAAATATAATAACATTTGCGAAAGAGCAGAGAGTGTGATAGCTTGGACACGTGGAGAGACTGGGCAGATGGAGAATGACAAATTTAGTGTTATGCAGAAGGCTAATAGGGAAGAAGAGGAAGGGCAGGCCAAAAAAAAGATTGGTGGGTCAAGTACAGGAAATTTTGGATACGATAAAGACGGGGGAATGGAAGGACATAAACAATAGAAAGGAGTAGAGAGGGATAGTCCAAACTATGCTGCAGAGGAACTGGTGAAGATGAAATGGTAAAATAGGATATGGTGAACATTACGCCCTAGGCCTTCAGGGCCTGTAGAGCTTTTAAATAAATTTTGAGATTTGTTTCCTGTTCAGTCGTGTAGTATGTTTCTGCATCATAATTGATAATGTTCAGTGCTGGGAGATTCCAGCCTCTGATGAAAGATGATCGTACATTTTTTAATATACTATGACACTGTTAGTAAAGCGAGTTCTTGATGCAGTTGTCGGTTAGTTACGTACCATTCGACATTCACAGCTATTCGCAATATTTTTGGAAGAACCTGCATTTTGTCTACATTGGTAGGCGATGCGTTGCCCCAGATAACACATGCATAAAAGATTAAAGACCGAATTAGTGATTTATATAGCAGTAAGGTATATTCTGTTTTTAATGAATCCCCTGTTGATAACCGGATATAGTTGAGATAGTCTGACATACCCATCGTTGAGTTTGTTAATTATGTGAATTCTCTACGTTAATCTAGTATCCAGATATACACCCAGATATTTAACATATTTTTCGTTTGTTTTCCAAAGGATTGGGTGTTTATTTATGTGGATTATCGGAGAGTTACTGATTCTTAGAATAAAAATTTTTGCTTCGCATTTGCCTGTATTAATTTTTAGATTCCATTCATTGAGCCATTTTACAATGGTATTTGTTGCTGCTAGAAGTTTAGCTATCGCAAGTTCACGATTTTGTTCCTTGATTAGACTAGATATGTCATCTTTCAACATAAGGAGAGAGGCCAGTTTCAACCAAACTGGAAGGCTGGAATTATGTTTTCGTTTAATCTGTCGTATATAATTTTTCAGAGTTTAGCCATTGTAGAAAAGAGGCTTACTGGCTTTTGGGAAAAGCAGAACGTATGAGTGATTCAATGTTTGTTGAAAATATCCCAGTTTTAGACAAGAATTATAAAGTGAAGTTGGGTAGACAATCCGCGGCGTATTGATGTATTTTAAAAATAAATAATTTTTAATAAATAATAAAAAGTTCCTTTATTTTTCCGACATACTGTGAAGTGTATTGCGTAGTGTCACAGTGTAGTACAACACGTCAATATTGTTACTATTTTTGAAACTAAGAAATACCTCTGGTAGCATCTTAATCAACAAATGTTTCTGATACAAACCAATCCCTCATTAACCGATATGTCAAGCCCAGCTCAATTTTTGATACTGATTTTTTTTTATGCTTGAATATAAATCCAGGCCCAATAATTCATGCGATAGCGAAATCTTGTTTATTACATCGCATTAGTAAGTTTTAAAATAGCTATTACGTCAGTTATCGGTCCCAATAAACAAACATTGTTGCTCGAAAAAAAATCTGTTGCGGTTGGGACACATGTTCTTAAATAATGTTTTTATCAGTTTGATATGGTTTGGTGTATAACCAGAGAAAATAAACACATCTAACGAGTTACTTAGCCGTTACAACATCAATGCGTGCGTGGTTCATTAAAGATTCAAAATAATTTTATTTGTAAATGGGTGGGATTTCATGATTAGTCATGACATAAACTTCAACACAGTTTGGTTAATTTCCCGAAACATATAGCCTGTACAAAACAAAAACCGTTGCATCGACGACGCTATTGAACAACAGTAGAAAAACCACTACATAAATTAAATAATAAAATAATCAAATGGAATATATTCAATAAATTTCAAGTTTAGCGGCTGTATTCGGTTGAAATGTTATATGAAGGAAAGAAAAATAGCTTTGATTAAGTAAGAAAAAGAATCAAGCTTGCAAAATGAAATAGTGAAATTGTATGACATAGAACATATATCTGATTGAAAATAAATGATTATATTAATGAAAATACAAGTTCATGCAGATATTTCATTGTTTTTTCTATTTTATACTTGCGTATTATATATTAATAAATGTCATTGGTAATTATATAATCTTTTTATTTTAATAACCATTCAAATATTAAAAAAATGTCGATGGTTTTTGAACGAAGCATTTTATATATGCTGAATCTATCTAGAGGTAAAGTGCGGTTCAAGATATATCGTTGACCGATTGACTGCAATAAACTGTTCACAACCCCTGTCGTAACGAAACCCGGCAAAATTTCAAGAAATATAAACAGGGCCGGGCCTAATAAAATAACAGGTAAAAAGAAAAGATATACCAAGTTTAGTAGTTTCGAAATATTATTTCCAAAATTATTCAGAAGTTAAACCATTCCGGCTCTGGCGCCTTTTAAGAAACTAGAAATATTTTTATTGAGATTTATTGAGGCAATTAACATTTGCCGAAGGCCAACGAAATATCTTGAAACAGACTATACATGACATGGAAACAAAGTTGTTTCGATCAATCTCAAACACATAAACAATATGGCAACCAATATTATTTTGAAATCCTGTCAGTTCTTTCAGTTTACAGCCAGATTTCAGTTCAGTAAGTGATTATAATTTGTGTGTGTAATATTTTAACATCATGGCGGAGAAAGAACATTAGGCTTGATAGAGAGAATTCCTAATATAGTTAAGCATGGCGGTAAATGGAGTAGAAAATATTTACTTTATAAATGATAACATGACAACCCGATTCTATGGGGAAGTGTTGTAAGGCAACTTGTGAGATAACGTAAGGGAACTGAAAGGGACTGTCTATTTCTAACAGGAAAACGACCTAATCATAGAGCTAACATAACCAAGGTTTGGTTACTCTATAAAGCACCACTCACACCACCCCAATCAACAGACCTTAAACCCATAGAATATTTATGGCACATTCAAGTCAGAACAATCTGTGAAGTCACAATTAAAACCAAGGAGATCTAAAGAAGTAATTTTTACAAACTATATAACTTGTCATCAAGTCATTTTAATTGTTTATTATCAGATATATTAAAAGACCATAAACACAACATCTACAGCATATTGCCATGGTTAAAATCCTTTCTCTTTTGCTGTCCATATTCAAAACTTGCTGTTTTCTGTATGCATGTACTAACAAAGTTTACAGCAAGAATAAGTATGGTAAAAATCTGATTGTAAGAGACTAAATTCAATATGCTTATTACACAATTTTTAATTTTCCGTCGAAGAAACACCTTAGAAATTCCATTTCAAAGTCCATTTAACAAAGACAATTAAGAACTGAAGACAAAAAGAGTGATAAAAAGAAATTGCAAAGGGAAAAGTCACTGGCCATTGCACGGTAATAAACTTAGGTTAGAAAACCTAAAAGGAGCCCAATCTCTAGGTTTGAAAACTGACCAAAAAAAGAAACAATAAGTCTTTTCCTTTTAAACTATCTACTTTTTATAATAAATAATAAACATTCAAACTATTTCTTACATAAAATATTTTCTATAATACATATAACAGATATAACCCAATTATTTTATCTGCTTGACCGGAGCTTAACAGACAACTTGTTGATGCATAATACATGTACACAACCATATTATCTTTGTTAAATGAATGTATCCAATTTGTACGGTTTACAGGGCACTTTATGCATCACTGCATTTAAATTTACACAGGTAAGCAAAGAGACAAAACATTCATACAATTCTATTAAAATAGAATACATAACATTATCCATTGCTTTTAATGGTTAAGTAACAAAAAAATAGGGTACATCACGTTTTTCTTGTTTTAATGCAAGCCGTAAAATATAACAGCTTTTATGTCGTTATTTTTATATGAACGCTATTCCACCATGTGATATGGATTCAAGAATTTTAAATATGTTCTCCTAAAAAATAAGAACTAATAGAATAATTCCGAATGCTGCAGCAGATTTAGAGGAACGTTGCCAAGGTCAACAGTCTATTCTAATATTAATAAAATCAGTGAAAAACACTCTTGAACTTTATACTTTCGTCGCAGCATCTGGTACAAAATACAACCGACTAAGAAAAACAAACCGGTGGTTGTAACTAACGAACCTAAAATCCGTTAAAATAAACTGCTAGTGTCTCGATCCTTAGTCACGCCCTATGTAGCGAAAACTTTGATTAAATGCAGACTGAAACACTCACCCGAATAATCAATTCTATTTCAGGAACATCTCCGTTCTCGGCATGTCCATTTTCCCTCACTTCGTCGGCCATATTAGATGAAGAATCCGGCTCGAATTATTAAAATCGGGTAAACCAAAAAAAAAGGAAAAAGGCACTCTACACACTTACAAACCTAACGTTACGCGCTTGGCAATTGACTGAAAAATATTCTGACTTGTTCACTCAATTGGAAAGTGGCATATTCAAACTGAGGTAAAAACGGGAACTGTAATTTGATTCATCTGATCGTCCCTAGATGTCAGCCATTATTTCGTACACGAAATTAATTAATAAAACAATTTGATATTTAAAATACACATTGATTGTAATTTTCTTCTTTAGATATTTATTGGTTGACATATTTCCATTCTGATTTAATTTGAAATTACAGGTTGTTTATCTATTGATCGGTAGATGGCAAAACCTAAATGTATATTTTATGATTATCTGGAAGTTATATGTTGTTATAATTTTTTTCTTGTATCAACTACTAAAGAGATACTTTCTTTCAAATTAAACTTTTTTTTTCTAAATTTAACAATTAACATTGAAATTATATTCGAATATTTTATTCATTTATTAGAATCCTTAAAAGATTTCTATGGTTTCCGTGGTGTAGTGGTTATCACATCCGCCTAACACGCGGAAGGTCCCCGGTTCGATCCCGGGCGGAAACATTACTTTTTTTTCCTTATTTTAATTAAGTGCTGAACTTGTAAAAAATGTGTTAAACTCTTATACATTTTTCCGATTGGATTAATTAACCTAGTTTTTTGGTATTTTTCGTTTGCAGGAACCTAACGATAGTTGGTCTTTCTTTTTAGGAATTAAAATAGGAAAAAGTTACAAGGGTTCAGTCTGGTGAATAATGGGGCTATAGGACCATAGTTATGTTTTTTGTTGCTCAAAACTCATTAATTAAAATTTCTGTGTGACAAGACTCATTGTCGTGATGCATATGCAGGCGTTCTTGATGTTGTTCTGTCTTAAACGAATTTTATTGGAAGACTTTCAAGAACCTCTCGGCAAAATAGTTGATCGAGAAAGTTTGAGAAACGTTTGCCGGAATTTTGGAGAGCTGGATATCTCTTCCTACTGTTTCAGCATAACCGGTTAACCTTATCCTCAATACTCGGACTAGAACTTATAACAAGTATCCTGTAGTGGATTCTGGATACTAGGTGGTTTTATTTAGTAGGACTCTCAGTCCTTTGTACTATTCCTTTGACATTTCTTCTTTTTTCTATATTATAATAAGGTCAACTTTGATATTATTATTATCAGTATTCCATAGTTTTGATTGATTGCGCGGTTAGCACTTGGTGAAACATATTAATAGTGATAATAACTAAAACAGTTGGTATTTGTTTCAGAATATATTCCAAATATTCTCTGACCTGTTTCGACTTCACAACCATTCTCAAAGAGAGATATATAAACTAAAGTTTCAAAGTGCTGTTAATGGAGGTCGATTTTTTTCTGTCTCGGTTAATTTATGACACATTCAATAATTGGGGTATCTCCGAAGTTTAGCTGGGTGTTTGTTAGGTTTTTACCGTCGCATATGGCTTTCTTATTTTCGGACATTTCTAAATAATTTCACAGCTTGCTTTTATTGCAACTATGTATTAAATTGACAAAATTTATTCAAAAAATGGATCTGATCTATACAATGTTCGGCAAAACCCGTCTTTCTTCGATGATTTAAAATCTTTCAGCCTATCATTGAGAGATCTGTCCGTTTGGCAAATATATATATATATATATATATATATATATATATATATATATATATATATATATATATATATATATATATATATATATATATTGAAATTGAAATTGAAATGGAGATGGGCAGGCCATATAGCGAGGCGATGGGACAAGGTAATCTTGGAGTGGATACCGCTTATATATATATATATATATATATATATATATATATATATATATATATATATATATATATATATATATATATCCGTTTTGTATATTAATTCAACGCTATTTCATGTCATAAATAAAAAAAATCTTGACTCGCTTCGATTAGCTTTTATTACCATTTTTCTACGATAATTAAAAAAAAATCCCTAGTTGCTCTATTTAAAACAGGCTGGCTACACACCCAAATTATCAGTCGCATAATGATTGTTTGATTTTTCCCCCATTTTTAAAGATGACAGAAATGGAACAAAAGCGACCGAGATACATTTCTTATCACATCGTTAGCGTTATGGAGGAGAGGTAATAAAACTAAGTTAGTAAACTTTCTTAATTTGATATATTAAATCCACTTTGTATGTGGCGAAGGTATAAGCTCCGAGAAAGGGTAAGCAGGGACGTACGGTATCCAAAAAACAGACAAAAATAATAACAAAATTATATATATATATATATATATATATATATATATATATATATATATATATATATATATATATATATATATATATATATATTTGAATTTTATGACAATAGGAGGAGCTAAAATAAAAACAATTAAATGGATTGCTGCAATTAAAGAGGATCTAAGATCAGCAAATATTACATCAAGTGAAATTCAGGATAGAAACTGTTTCAGACACAAGGTTAACATTTGGGAGGTTGGTTTGAGAGAAAAATGTATGAAGACCGGAACAACAGAAAAAAAGCTCCTAGTGAAAGAATAAAATCAGTATAGGCGCAAAGGGACTATATAATAGTGTAATATTTATGAGAGGATGCAATAAAACTTAAGTAAATTTCTTTTACACAGAGATGTACAAATTATTGAAATTTTAGGTTGACGTGAGGAAAGGTAATAGGGGGTGTAAAAATAAAGTAATAAGATAGATTTTGTATAAAATTGACAATTACAATTCTACTTCAAAATAGTTGCACTGGAAGTCAAACAGAGTCAATCACATGTTGTCCTGCCTTCCCTCCAAAAGGAAAGCTATTAGTGTTGCCAGATTGAACATTTTGCTACCAGTAGTCGCAGATTTCTCATGAAAACTCAGGAAAACAGTCAACATTCGACAACACGTCGGTCAATAAGTCGCTGGTCTGGTAAATAAAACACACTTTTTGTAAATTTTGGCATTATTCATCAATATATTCTCCTTGAAGAGCAATGCAATCATTCCAACGATTGTCTAACATTTCTATACCTTTTTTATAGAAGGATTTTTTTTGCCTTTAAAATAGGTCATTCAGTGGAGCGAAGTTTCTTTCCAACGAGTATTTTTTTGGTATTTGCTAGATATGCTGAGAAAAGTTATGGAAAAATGATTTAAAAAGACGACAACTTTGGATTTCTGCAATTTGCTCACATTGATTGATTGTCATATTATTCAAAAATGAATTAAAACACGAAATAAACATATTATAGAATAAAAAATATGTTGTATTGTTTCTTTTAACATTTATAATAATGAAAATGTTTTTTTCCTTTATTTGACTTTTTTGCCACTATCTAAAATTCAAAAAATATCAAAAATACCTGTTCCTCCAAACGGAGACGAATTTCTCAGTGATTCTTTTTTGTAATAAATTCTTGAGAGCCTACAATTAAGTTTACTTTAGAGATGGAGAAGGAGAATAAATTGCCAATCCTCGACACTTTAATATTAAAACAAAACAACACATTAAGAACTACAGTTTACAGAAAACCGACAAACACAGATAGGTATCTCAATTTCTTTTCAAATCACTCAAAATCGGTCAAAATAGGAGTAATTAAAAGTTTATATGACAGAGCAAAACTTGTTTGTAACGACAGTGATACACTACAAAAAGAAACAAATCACATAAAAGACATTTTAATAAAAAACAATTACCCAAAAAATGTTATAGATAAATCGTTTAAAAATTTTGATTCTAGACAAAACAGACAAGTTATTAGTAACAATAATAATAACTCTCAAACAATCAACCTCACAATTTCTTATATCCGCGGTATTTCTGACACAATTAAAAGAGTAGGAAATAAATACAACATAGGAACGACATTTAGAACAAAAAATACTCTTAGATCTCTATTAACAAAAACTAAACCAAACAACACACAATAAAATACCAAAATTGTGGTTTATAAAATTCCCTGCGAATGTGGCAAATTCTATATAGGTGAGACATTTAGACCGTTAGATGTTAGAATAAAAGAGCATAAAAACCTTCTTAGACAGGGTGATTTTAATAAATCTAGAATTTGTTAACACGTATGGGAATCGGGTCATAAAATCAATTGGAATAATTCCAAAACGGTATTAAAAGAATCGGTAACAAAATACAGAAGATTAAAAGAAACCGCTATAATTAATTTAAATAAAAATAACTGTATTGCTATGCCTTCGGTAGATTTAAATTCAATATGGTTCCCGATTCTTAAGAATACAATTAAACACATTTAAATATTTGAATACACAATCAGTACAATAAACAATCACACAGTAAACATTACCTATATAAATTTTTTTTGGTAGTATGTCACTGTCATGAAAATCTATTGTTGTCAATGTAAGTATCGTTGAAATACACAAAAAAATATATTTACTTTCACTCGTAACTTTTTATATTACAAATTAATATAATTTATTTTTTAGTTTAGTTTTGGAAACGGGGG
Source organism: Cosmopolites sordidus (assembly GCA_031761425.1). NCBI lineage: Eukaryota > Metazoa > Arthropoda > Insecta > Coleoptera > Curculionidae > Cosmopolites > Cosmopolites sordidus. Next base: position 300,098 of record JARFXV010001144.1, read on the forward strand.
GAGAGTACTCTCCGAAACGTTAACGTTAAAAGTTTGTAAAATTTTTTATAACATTTTTAAATCTTTAAAATTTTGTTCGTTAGGCAAATTTATTACAAAAAAGTTTGGTTTTTTGTTTTTACCCAGTGATTCTTTCTTTAAATAAGAACAGGTATTTTTGATATTTTTTGAGTTTTAGATAGTGGTAAAAAACCCAAATAAAGGAAAAAAAATATATGAACACGCCACAATCATTCGGACATTAATGAAAATGTTTGCAAGTACACGAACAAAAATAAGGCACGCCTCTGTTTCTTTAAGCGAAAAACTAACCGGGATTAAGCAACGTCTCAGGATTGCTAGAGCACGAACCGAAATTCCTGTTCCTGCCGCGGTTTTCTGGTGATAAATGAGGCCGGATCACTTATGAGTTCGGTTATTCCCCTTGGAGAAGCCGTGTAACGAGAGTAGCGAATATCGCGCGGGAGCTTTTTGGCCTTATTCTAGTTGCTTTAGTTTCGGCTTTTGGACAATATTCATTTGTTAGACGACAGGATCCGACGAAGAAGGGACGAAGAGAACACTAGCTGTTTCTGTTATTGTGTTAAGTACCTTATGCATTCAGATACGAATCGAAATATTGGGTTGTGGTTTTTGTTATTTTAATTTTAAATGCTTTATTTTCAACTATATTTGTGTTAAGTCGCTATCTAACTGAGTATTAATTTTCATTTAAAATAATTTTCGCCAATTTTTCCGCTGCGTCAAATGGAACATGAACAAAAAGCAAATTCGCACAATTTCGAAAAGCTGGCGAAACAGCTCGATATATCAACGATGCGTTTAGTCCAGAAACCACTAATCAAAGAAAACTCGAAGAGATTTACCACTAAACACCAAATAATTTTTTAAAACTTCTCGACGTACGTTTCCCTAACCACGTTAGCATCATCAGGATATGATTTAATCTAATTCTAAAACTAAACTATGGTCTATTGATATGATGACCCCACCTAATCAAGCGTGTAAAAGCCATGAACCTTAAAGTTTACTAAGCCTTACATTAATAATTGAAAAAGTTATCTGAACGGAATAGGTCCTTTATCCCGGTTCATGATTTTCTTACATTTTTCTATTTGAATGTTTTCATATGCATCCAAAGCCCTATTGTTATTTATCCAGTCTTACATTACTAATATCTATATCGTGGTTATGTTCGATTGCCTGTTGGGCAACACAAGATTCTTGATTTCTCCCATATCTAATATGGGCAATGTGGATCTTTTTATTTGCCCAATATACCTTCAATCACAATCTTGACAACTAATATCGTAAATGTCATTTCATATTGATCTACTTTATCCTCGAAAATTATTGTTATACTGCTGTAGTTTATTCAATTAACAGCCCGTCTATATGTGATTTGTTTAGGTTGATGGGATGAGAGTTTTCAAAGTTTTCACTGTCACCCTTTTCAAAGAGTAGTATGACTTCTGCTTATTGCCAAGATTCTGGGATCTTTGCTGCATCAAGGCTTTTATTCAGCAGGATACGCATCGACTCTATCAAGAGTTCTACTCCCATTTTCCTGGCGACTTCCCATTTTTCATTTGACAGCTTTTATATCTTCAATATCAACTTCTTCATAATATGTTTTTGTTGAATACTAGGTACATCGTGAAGCGTTCCACATTTTTAATCAAAATTCTTCATGGGCTAAACATAAGGGGAAATATCCTCTTCTTTATCAAGAATTTTCTATCTAATAGGACCTGTTCCGTTAGGTTAGATAATACTGTCTCTAGTAAATATACTTTGGAAAATAATGTCCCACAAGGTTCAGTCCTCAGCCTGATCCTTTTCAATATAGCTATTAGCTACATAAAGAGCCACATTAGCTCTGATATCAAATATAAGCAATACCCAGACGATATTCTGTTCTATTTTTCATCCTCCACACCCAGGGTCGCGGAAAGGAAAATCCGGGACTATCTTAATAAACTGATTAAATGGGCACATATGTCTGGATTTCAATTCTCACCTTCCAAATCAACTTCAACGGATTTTTGCAGAAAAATGAATTATCCCCGATTACGCAACCTTTTATTATCGAACACTTCAATTAATTCAAAATATGTCATGAGTTTCCTGGGACTATTGTTTGACTCTAGGTTATCATGGCTGGAGCACATCGGCCAATTGAAGGCACGTCATCCGAAATGCGGATCGTCCTCCTCCACCACATTACACACATACAAGTTCCTCATCAGATCCAAGCTTGATTACGGTTGCGTGGCATATTCGTCTGCTTCTAAAACTTATTTGCAACAACTAGAACCTATCTAGAATAATGCCATCAGATTATGTTTCGGACCATTTAAAACCAGCCCGGTGCTTAGCCTGCAATGCCTGGTAGAAATTGAGCCTCTAAAATACCAGATCATAATTCTCCAGATCATAATTCTGCGCAATACAATCGAAATCTAGGAGCGGGATACAGATTGTATCGAATATCACACGAATATGCAATTGATATACCTGACTGTACATCCATGACCATTTCTCCTGACCCTCCCTGGATTACCGTCCCCTTCAAAGTTAATCGATCCCTACTAGCTTACAATAAAAATGATCACAGTCACTCCTTCAAAAGATCCCATTTTCTGGACAATGTAGAAACGTATAATGAGTCACAAATCATATACACTAACGGTTCCAGATCCTCTGCTGGTGTCGGATGCGCGTTCGTACATGCAAATGCACTCTTTAGCTTTAAACTATACCCATGTTGTTTCGTATTATCTTCAGAGCTACTGGCCATTAGAGAGGCATTGAAATACATATCATCATCCTCCTTGTCAAGATGACTGATATGTTCTGATTCTTTGACCGCGCTCAGATGTCTGGAAAATTGTCTTCACAATCTCCCACTGGTTACTTACTGTCTGACCTTGATGCGTGAAATATTGTCGCGTTCCACCACTATAAACTTTGTGTGGGTTCCAAGTCATGTGGGTATCCGCGGAAATGAAGAGGCTGACCAACACGCAATAAATGGAGCCACCGACGGTTTCCCCCTGTTCAATATATTCACACCTACAGATTTCTTCAGAGATATCACATATAAAATGGACTATTATGCAGACTGAATGGGAAACTCACGGAATAAGCGGAAACAAACTCTGGTCCTCTAAGAGTGTATTTTTTACACACTCTTTCCCCACTTTCTCCTCAAAGATCTGAGCTTATAGCATGGAATATAATAAGAGTCGAATTACGGGTGATTGTTTTTATTTTGAAAAAATTACCTTCGCCATTTCGTCAAGATAAAGTAATAATACGAGGTTTAACGAAGCAGAGCATCTTCCTAGAGAACTGGTCCCTCTACGACACTAAAATTAATATTCCCCACCGCTCCCCCAAGACGCAACCTACCCTGTTAAGTTTCCCCATTACCACCCCGCATTATACCCGCCATATTTCAATCCAGTCGCTGTTGTAATTCAGTACTTAATCGAAAAATTAGTGGGTTTAATGCAGCAATTACGATTTTTGCCATGTCTCCAGCAGCGGAAATTGATGGTCTCGATTTAACTGGTGTCTCTTTTCAAACAGGGGAGTAAATATAACCCTAGAATCTTCATTGTTCCGGAATAATGTGATAACGATATAAAATAGAAAATATTCTGAAATGGTGAGGATTAGTAAACTAAAATTTGACATTACCAGAATGCTTTACTGCGCATGCGTTAATATTATAATATATTACGAGGGGAAACTGATAATTACAACTAGTTTACAAATTTTAACTTTTTTAGTACGCCGAAAGGAATGTATATAAATATGTTAATCTACCTTCCTTAAACCTAAAAGTGTTAGCAGAAATATTCTATCGCGTCATATTTTTTTTCTTCAGTTAAATCATTTTTTTCAACTACCCTACGTGAAGACTTCAGTTTAATATTTATTTATTCGATTCAAACAACAAATATGCTGTTTCAAATTAAATTAAAATGTCGAATAGAAAGTGTAAACAACGTTCTGCTACGTTTGTGGACAGTATATTTTCAAAAAAAACAAGACCCATTGTTGATACATTAAAAAGTGCATATCTTCATTTACTTCTTCTTTATCGCAGTGTAATTGTAACAGTTAACATTGTATTTACAAAAATCTTTCTAAGTATTACAGAAGCAAAACTGAAAGAGGGAATATTGATTGGTCCACAGATTCGTAAAGTTGTAAAAAATCCTCTGCAGGAAAGTCATTCAAAACAGCTGCTGGAAAGTCATTCAAAATAGTTGTCGAAGAATTTTTGGGAAATAGCAAAAGTGAACCTTATAAAGATATTGTTGCTGATTTATTGAAAAATTTTCAATAGATGGGAGTGAACATGTAATTGAAGATTCATTTCCTGCACTCGCATTTGAGTTTTTTCCCTGAAAACTTAGGAAATATAAGTGACGAACAGGGGGAAGGTTTTTACTATGACTTTAAGAACGACATTAAGGATTTTGGGATGAAAATATGTTAGGGGATTCCTGTTGGCCCATTATAAATGAAACCTATCCAAAAAACTATAAAAAAGGCAAAAATTAGCCATTTTTATTTCTTTTTTATTATTCACGCTAAGATTTTTTTTATATTTAACTAAAAAAATATTTCTAAAAGCAGACGTGACAGAATTTTTTTATTATTTTTGTTCGAGAACTCTTACCATAAAAAATAATTAACAACTTTCAGGTGGGGAATAAAAACCGTGTAAACTAGTGAATTATCTGTCTTTGAATAGTGTTAGCACATAAAAATAAATCACAGTGCTATTGAAACAAATGTTAACTTTGACAAGTTTCAAACATTGACATTTATCATTGACAAGTATGTAAAAGTTTATTTAAAATGTCTTACCGATATTCTCTTTAAGAATATGCGGATATGCACTTCATTCATGGTTATTGCAAAGCGGTGTACATCAATACCTCATTACACAACTTTTATAGAGGTTCATCAAGTTTCGGTTGGAAACTTTCCAGACTACCCTCATATACTGCAGGTTTCATTCTTATATTTATTCATTTCGACCACAATATCACCCTAAATATTTATTTTTTTCTATTGGAACCTTCGGTGTAAAACATTAAACTCAAAGAGATTTACCGCTAAATGCGGAAACACTTTTTTAAAGTTTTCGACGCACGTTTCACTAACCATATCAGCATCTTCAGGAGATGATTTAATCTAACTTAAAACTGAACCAATAAATAAAATGAAACATGATTCGTACCCGCTCTATTAGGTAGGGTTATCATATAAATAGAACATAGTTTAGATTTAAAATTAGATTAAATCATCTCCTGATGATGCTGACATGGTTAGCGAAACGTGCATCGATAACTTTAAAAAAAAGTGTTTCGGTGTTTAGTGATAAATATCTTGAGTTCATATATTTATACAAAACATATAATTTTGTTCTTAGTACATAACATCGTGCCAACTAAATTTGACAAACATTATTTGTTGTTACGACGATAAAAAACTTCCTTTTCCAAAAATATTCATGAGGGTAAAAACTTATATAATAAATGTATTTATTCCATAAATAACAAAAAATATCTTCGTACTTTACGCATATGATGTCCATTTTTTTTCCGAAACGAGCCTCTTGTTTCCTTGGCGAAAACGAGATGCTTTTGGGTTTCGCTGTTAAGTCTTGGCTTGGAGTCGAGGGGGGTGCACTGCTGCAGAAAACCGTAATGTCAGTTAGCCAACCCCCCAACTCAATTAGGCCATTTCGGAGACGAGTCTGCTTAAAATTCCCGCCTTGTTAAACGGATACATGGTAGATTAAATAGTGGTAGGTAGAACTCTGTTTCGAACCAACGAGTATGTAATTCGAGAAGCTTTTAAACGAATATTTTCTACCTGAGATTTATGCTAGTTACTATTGTAGGAATGTTACGGACACTATTTTGTTTTTTATCAGTATTCCATACAGTTCTATACACATCTCCACGCAGTATTCATGAAGGGATGGGTGGAGCTATATATATATATATATATATATATATATATATATATATATATATATATATATATATATATATATATATATATATATCGTGTGTCCCAGCCAAATGGAATAAATTCGTTAATATATAAATGGGGGCGTGTTCGAAAAAACGCTCGAACACGTCGATTGGTATTTTTAGATGCGCATTTTTTTTCAACAAAAAATTTTTATACAGGGTGTGTCATGTAACAGTGGCCGATACCAACTTTCTTATTTTAAATACAATACCCTGTATATTATTTAATTTTTGGATTCTTCAGGAAATTCTAGACATATTTCATGTAAAATATCCTAGACTTATCTTCAACTGTTTCGGAAATATTAAGTAATTGTTCGAACATTATCAGCAAATAGGCAAAGATAAAAAATCAGGTTTTCAAAGGTAGGTATTTGTTGTATGAAACGTCAAAAAAATCAACGTGCCTTTTAAATTAGTTTTCTTTGACGTATGTGATTCATTTGATTTAAACATGGTGTATTTATCAGAGAGTCATAAAATAACTATCTTAATGATGATAGGTTATGGAGATAGGACACGAACTCAAGCCGAAGTTATTCGTCTCTTTAGGGAAAAATATCCTGCCTTACCACCCATATCTCAAGGTACAGTAAGTAAAGTTGAAAAACAATTTAGAGAACTGGGACACGTGAGACAAATTAAGAAGGAAGCAGTGTCGTTGACCGATAACAAAAAATTGGATGTAATGCTTGCATTCCAAGACAATCCGCATACCTCAACTCGACAAGTTGCCTTGGAAAACAATTTTGGTCGCTCTTCGGTTGCCAGAATATTGAAAGAGAATAAAATACATCCGTATAAGCTACAGCCTACTCAAGAGCTTAGTGAAGACGACTTCGACAGGAGAATGGAGTTTTGCGAACAAATGATGCACAGAATAGACAACAACCTTCTGAGAGTGGAAAACGTTTTATTTTCTGATGAATCTACTTTTACTCTTCATGGGCATGTCAATCGCCAGAACTGTCGTTATTGGTCGAGAGAAAATGCTCACTGGATGCGGGAAATTCACACACAAAGACCTGAAAAGATTAATGTCTGGGCAGGTATTATAGGAGATCAAATAATTGGTCCAATATTTTTCGATCAAAATTTAAATGGGGTAAATTACTTAGACCTTCTCCAAAATCAGCTCATTCCAAATCTTATAAATTTGTACCCTAATAGAAGAAATCCTCAATTGCTAGCCGACACAATTTGGTTCCAACAAGATGGAGCACCCCCCATTATCAAGTTAATGTGCGGCAGTACCTCGATAATGTGTTTCCAAATCGATGGATTGGGAGGAGAGGGCCACTAGAATGGCCACCAAGGTCCCCGGACCTCACTCCGTTGGATTTTTTTTATATATCTCAAAATATATCTCAAAAGCGTCGTATACAAAACTAAGCCACAAGATCTGAATGATTTAAGAGGACGCATTACCGACAGCATTAGGTAAATTACGCCACAAACATTAAATAATGCCAGGTATCAGTTTTACTTGAGGTTGGGGTGTTGCCAGGACGTCCAGGGTTCACAATTCGAGCATTTGTTCCATTAAATGTTTTAAATAAAAAATTTATACAAAAACTAAACAGTCTTGAAATTTCCACAATTTTGTTTACAGTGTTAAAAAAAAGTGTAGTTGCGCCTTTTTTCAACGAAAACCTTTTATACAGGGTGTGTCATGTAATAGAGGCTAATACAATCTTTCTATTGTGTGTTGTAGCGAATTTCTGTAAACAAATAATTTTCAAAAAAAAATTTAAAAAATCAGTTAATTTTTGCAATAAATCTGAAAACACTTAATATTTCCGAAACAGTTGAAGATAAGTCTAGGATATTTTACATGAAATATGTCTAAAATTTCCTGAAGAATCCAAAAATTAAATAATATACAGGGTGTTGTATTTAAAATAAGAAAGTTGGTATTGGCCAACTGTTACATGACACACCCTGTATAAAAAATAACGAATTTATTCCATTTGGCTGGGATACACGGTATATATATATATATATATATATATATATATATATATATATATATATATATATATATATATATATATATATATATATATATATATATATATATATAGACAGCACAAAACTGTCAAGAATTGAAACAAAAAGTTATTAAATAAAAACCAAGATTTATATCTAAATTTCCACTATATTTAAAACTTGTACGTAAGACAATTGTTTCGACACACAGTGTCTTTTTCAAATACATTTGAAAAAAATACAGTATTTGAAAAAGACACTGTGTGTCGAAACAATTGTCATACGTACAAGTTTTAAATATAGTGGAAATTTAGATATTAATCTTGGTTTTTATTTAAAATGAATTTCCATCAAGTATCGGCTACCTCAGTTAAATAAAAAATTATTAAAATAGCCTTAAAGTTGGTCCCTTTACAAAAACGTAGAAAACATCCGTGGTAGGATGAAATTTGCGAGCAAGCAGTATTAAGCCGCATTGAAGCATTCAAAGAGTGGAACAGTCAAAAAAGAGCAATAAACCATAACATTTTTTTCGAAGTAAGTAAAGAAACATCGAAGCTGATTAGACAAACTAAAAGAAAATATGAAAACAATCAACTTAATGAAATAGGAGAAGACTTCCAAAAAAATAACATCCGAAATTTGTATAAAACATTTACAACTGAATTAACAGGTTATCAACCCCAAAGTCTGCTTCCAAAAGGAAAACGGACAATTAGCTCTAAATAACCAAGACAATTGCAAAGAACTTGCGAAATATTTTGAACAACTACTAAACTGTTCTGAACCCTTAAACAGATTGCCAACACTAAACCCTAAACAAACAAACCCAGATTCATTACCACCGAATGAAGAGGAAATAATTAGGCAAATCAAGCGACTTAAAAATAACAAAGCCTCTGATGAAGATGAAATCATTGCTAAACTTTTGAAATCCGCTGGTCCAGGTTCAATCAAAGAAATAACCAAAATTCTACAAGAAGTTTGGCGAACCGAAACGGATTCCAGAAGACTGGAAAGATGCTCTTATATAAATAGAACGGATGTAAACAACTATAGAGGGATATCTCTTTTCCCAGTTTGCTACAAGATTCTATCTCAATGTCTGCTAGACAGATCACAGGGACAGTTGTTTTCAATAGGGCAGATCCTGCTTTGAACAGATCTTGAATCTAAAGTTGATCCTAAGACATCAAAAACTGTACAATAAAAATCTCGTCTGTACATTTGTGGATTTCAAAAAAAGCATATGATTCTATTGACCGCGAATCTTTACTCCAAATCTTGAAAGAACAAGAACTAGATCTGAAAACGTTAACAATTATTAAAGCAACACTAACTAGCACAAGGTCAAAAGTTAAATTCACGGGTGACATCTCAGAACCCTTTGAAATTAAAACTGGAGTGATACAAGGAGATGGACTCTCGCCACTCTTATTTAACTGAAATTAGCAGAAATTTTCACTCGTTCGTAAAAATATAAGTGTTTTGAAAGTCAGTGCTGCCTCTATCAAAATGAAATAAGTGGTAGTCCGAAGGCGCTAAGTCTGGTGAATATGGCGGGTGGAGTAGGACCTCTCATTTAACAATAAATTATTTTCCAAATAGTTTTTTACATCCTTTGCAACATATGGCCGAGTATTGTCATGTTGAAAAATTACTTTATCTTGTCTCTGGGTTCAATTTGGGTTTAATTGTTATGGGTGTCGATTGCCAGTAATGTTTCATCAGGTTTTAGCCGTTCGTAATACCCAGTTCCCCTACCATCCTACCAAATCCACAGCAGAATCTTCTTTCCATGTATATTGCGCATTATTTGTGATGTTCAAGGCTGGCCTGTGTCTACTCATGATTTTTTACGCTTTAGGTTGTCAAAATAGATCCATTTCTCATCACCTATCACAACTCTATGTAAAAAACCTTTTCTATTCTGTCCGACAAGCAAAATTTTACAAATGTTTTAGTCTATATCAACAAATGCAGTATTAACGTCATCTTAGCAAAATTGCCATTATTAACCGATACATCTATTATAATTGAAAAACATTTATTTACCTCTACTTTTGGAAGTCGTTGGTTGCATTAATTTCAAACGGGGATTATTTATGATTGTAATACCCATCTTGGAAAGTTTTTTTCTGCTGCTGGGGGGATCACCTATTAATGTTTCAGCAGTTGCGAAGTAAGAATAACGACTTAAATAATGAATCTGTCTAGTGGATGAGAATGAAAATGATACCTATACGATTAAGGCATAAAGTTTATGTGAATTTTTTCGAGTGAGTGTAAAGTTATAGTCCTCGTAAACTTTTTTATCCCGAGTCAAAATTATTTGTCATTTTGTTTGGAAAAAAATAAATTTTTTAATATTCTGAAGTATGAGATTAGTTATTTCTCTCCCTTTCTCTCTTTTTTTCTCTATTTTTTTCCTGCTGTAATTAAGCAGCTCACATCTAAACGGTTCGGTTTTAATGAAATATCTTGTATTGCCAAACTTGCAATCGAACAGGACCAATATATAGACATTAGTAATTTAAGACTGTTTCAAAGTATAAATAAGAATAGGGCTCTGGATGCATATGAAAGCATTTAAATCGAAAAGTCAACTAAACTTAAATAGTTCATCAATTCTTCTATTGGAACCTTCGGTGAGAAAAACTAAACTCAAAGAGATTTACCACTAAACACCAAATCACTTTTTTAAAGTTATCGACGCACGTTTCGCTAACCATGTTAGCATCATCAGGAGATTACTTAATCTCAAAAATGATTAAATCATCTCCTGATGATGCTAAAATGGCTAGCAAAACGTGCGTCGAGCAGTTTAACAAAGTGTTTTGGTGTTTAGTGGTAAATGTCTTCAAGTTTAGTTAGATAGTTCAGTTAACTTTTTCAATTATTAATGTGAGACTCAGTAATCTTCACAGTTCCTTTTTTTCCTTTTTTTCTTTTTTTCTTTTTTTCTTTTTTTACACGCTTCATCAAGCAGGTAATATGTTTCCTAGTTAGTAGATTATTAATTAGGGATACCATATAAATAGAACATAGTTTAGTTTTAGAATTAGATTAAATCACTCCCTGATGATGTTAACATAGTTAGCGAAACGTGCGTCAATAACTTAAAAAAAAGTGATTTGGTGTTTAGTGGTAAATCTTTTTGAGTTTGGTTTTTCTCACCGAAGGTTCCAATAGAAGAATTGATGAATATGCTGTACGTAAGTAAACCGTACATCAACTTAAGGATAATATCCATGCTTGGCAATAATATTAATTCTCAAAAATGAATTCATACTAAACTAAAAGATGAAATCAACATTTTATAAATAAATACAGGTTTTGTCTTGTTTCTTTTAAAAGTTATAAACAATTAAAATGGTAGCGGGACAGCTGCCTCATCCGTTATAACCCTCCACGTCAATCCTGTTGGTGATTTGATTTTTTTACACACTCTGTACATAAATGTATAGCACGAGAATACTAAAAGGAAACATAATCATAGCGCTACCACTTTATACACTTGGAAACAGTGTATAAAGTGGTAACGCTCTCAAAATTGATTAAATCATCTCCTGATGATGCTAACATGGTTAGCGAAACGTGCGTCGAGCAGTTTAAAAAAGTGTTTTGGTGTTTAGTGGTAAATGTCTTCAAGTTTAGTTAGATAGTTCAGTTAACTTTTTCAATTATTAATGTGAGGCTCAGTAATCTTCACAGTTCCTTTTTTTCTTTTTTTTACACGCTTCATCAAGCAGGTAGTATGTTTCCTAGTTAGTAGGTTATTAATTAGGGTTACCATATAAATAGAACAGTTTAGTTTTAGAATTAAATTAAATCACCCCCTGATGATGTTAACATAGTTAGCGAAACGTGCGTCGATAACTTTAAAAAAAGTGATTTGGTGTTTAGTGGTAAATCTTTTTGAGTTTAGTTTTTCTCAACGAAGGTTCCAATAGAAGAATTGATGAATATGCTGTACTGTAAGTAAACCGTACATCAACTTAAGGATAATATCCGTGCTTGGCAATAATATTAATTTTCAAAAATGAATTCATACTAAACTAAAAGATGAAATAAACATTTTATAAATAAATACAGGTTCTGTCTTGTTTCTTTTAAAAGTTATAAACAATTAAAATGGTAGCGGGACAGCTGCCTCATCCGTTATAACCCTCCACGTCAATCCTGTTGGTGATTTGATTTTTTTACACACTCTGTATATAAATGTATAGCACGAGAATACTAAAAGGGAACATAATCATAGCGTTACCACTTTATACACTTGGAAACAGGAAATAAGAAATAGCTGACGTCGAAAACGGATAGAGAGGGAAAGAGAGAGAATGAGAGATGGAGTTCCTGACAACAGGAATAATGTCATACAAGTAGACGGGGAATATTTTGATTATAATATGCTTGGCTTTAAATCATCTCGTCCATTTGCTTGCGGAACTCCAATTCACAAGACTTCCATAACTTCTGGTTAATATAAATGCTTGCCATTATTTCTTTTGGGGTTATTTGGAATTAAAGGATTGTTGGAGTATGGTTTTGGAATTTTTACAAAAAAATAGGATAGAAATATTTTTTTAATCTAGATCATCGTTTCTCAACATTTTTAATGTCGAGACTCACCAAATAGCCAAAAAATTAAGTAAAAATAATTGCGACCCCCTCACTACAATATAATAATTTGATGTTTATGAAAGTTTTACATCGGCCGGTTAGCACGTCAACGATTCGTCCTTTTTCGGTATCCTCATTTATAAAGAATTGTTTTTATTTTTAATTGGGTTTTATACTCCAACGAGCGTGTTCACACGCTTACGAATCATGAAAAAAAACCGAATCATCTATTTGTCTTTGTATTAAGTGACGAATTGACTTGTGTAACCCCTTGTTTGACACGAGGTACGTCGATTAGTTGTCCATGCCCTGTAAAGGCTTATTCTCTGGTATTTTCCTTAGAGGGTTTCAGATACCGGCATAAAAACTAAAGCCAGCTTTAAAGTAACTTCTTAGACACCCATCCCTGGTAGAACTGTTCCTCTTTTGGAATCTTTTTGAGAGAGCGCAGACTCACGGAACCCCTCTAGAATTTGAGAAAGATTACATTACTTAACCCTTTCAGGACAGGACCTGGATAAATCCGCAAAAAATATACCGATCTGTAAGGTCAGAGTCGGATATATCGGCAAGCATAGATAGGGGGTTAAATATTACAAACGATCGAATCCAAAGTGTATGATGTGTTGCATAGGATTAGATATATAATATCCCGCATAATATTCATTATTTTTATTTCATGCTTCTTAGTACCACCGAATCGGTAAAAATCAATAAATTGTTATAAAATGATCTTTCATTTTATTGATGTGGCTGTTCAAAATACAAATGTTATTTATAAAATAAAAACGGGGAAATATATATATATATATATATATATATATATATATATATATATATATATATATATATATATATATATATATATTACTATTACTACAATTCCAAAGAGAGCTTGTTGGGCAGCTTATCTCAAAATATCAAAAAATTAAACCAAGAACATTGTACCAGCGGAAGACCTGATGTCGCAAATTCACATTTGGGATTAATTGAAAGATATTTTCGATCAATGTTTGAAAGAAAACCAAATAAAAAAACTGCTCAGAAAAGATACATCGTTTGTGTCAAACAAAATAAAAGAAAAGAAACCAGTTACTGTTACGAATCATGTAGTCGTGTACCTCTGGGTTTGATTGGTTGTTTCGAAGGGTGCAGTGCTCAAATTTTAGTTATATTATTTAATTTTCGATGATTTTCTTCGTGTTTTTTATATGTTATTTAAATCTAGCTTTCAATATATCACTTTTAGTTGTTATTCCTAGAAAGATGTTTATGTTTATATTAGTTTACAAATGTTTTTTATTATATTTTATAATTTATTGTATAGGTAAAAATTGGTCATTTGTTTTAATGTTGGGTAGTTTATTTTTGTGTTATTTTTGTTATTAATTAAATATATCTTGTAAATCAATATCACCTAAATAAAAACTAATATCTTCTTTACTAAATATGTTTATGTGACCAAGAACTAACAAACAAAAAAAAGAAAAGAAACCAGTTACTGTTACGAATCATGTAGTCGTGTACCTCTGTGTTTGGTTGTTTCGAAGGGTGCAGTGCTCAAATTTTAGTTATATTATTTAATTTTCGATGATTTTCTTCGTGTTTTTCATATGTTACTTAAATCTAGCTTTCAATATATCACTTTTAGTTGTTATTCCTAGAAAGATGTTTATGTTTATATTATTTTACAAATGTTTTTTATTATATTTTATAATTTATTGTATAGGTAAAAATTGGTCATTTGTTTTAATGTTGGGTAGTTTATTTTTGTGTTATTTTTGTTATTAATTAAATATATCTTGTATATCAATATCACCTAAATAAAAACTAATATCTTCTTTACTAAATATGTTTATGTGACCAAAAACTAACAAACAAAAAAAAAGAAAAGAAACCAGTTACTGTTACGAATCATGTAGTCGTGTACCTCTGGGTTTGATTGGTTGTTTCGAAGGATACAGTGCTCAAATTTTAGTTATATTATTTAATTTTCGATGATTTTCTTCGTGTCTTTCATATGTTACTTAAATCTAGCTTTCAATATATCACTTTTAGTTGTTATTCCTAGAAAGATGTTTATGTTTACATTAGTTTACAAATGTTTTTTATTATATTTTAGAATTTATCGTATGGGTAAAAATTGTTTATTTGTTTTAATGTTGGTTAGTTTATTTTTGTATTATATTTTTTATTAAATAAATATATCTTGTAAATCAATATTACCTATATAAAAACTAATATCTTCTTTACTAAATATTTTTATGTGACCAAAAACTAGTAGAAAAAATGTTTTATGATGAAATTATAAATTTGATGGTTTGCGACCGGAACCGTACGTATCCGCGGTTCGGTCTACGTATACGTTCGCCGTACGTATCCGCACGGCGGCTGCGGTCTGTCTCGTCAGTGTATGTTTTTTTTCCTTTATTTGGGTTTATCGCCACTATCTAAAACTCAAAAAATATCAAAAATACCTGTTCTTATTTAAAGAAAGAATCACTGGGTAAAAACAAAAAACCAAACGGAGACAAATACTCAGCGATTCTTTTTTGTAATAAATTTGCCTAACGAATAAAAAATATAAAATGTTATAAAAAATTTGTACAAACTTTTAACGTTAACGTTTCGGGGGGTACTCTCCCCCCGTTTTCAAAACTAAACTAAAAAATAAATTATATTAATTTATAATATATAAAGTAATGAGTGAAAGTAAATATATTTTTTTGTATATGTCAACGATACTGTCATGGACAACAATAAATTTTCATGACAGTGACATACTACCAAAAAATATATATAGGTAATGTTTAATGTGTGATTGTTTATTGTACTGATTGTGTATTAAAATATTTAAATGTGTTTAATTGTATTCTTTAGAATCGGGAACCATATTGAATTTAAATCTACCGAAGGCATAGCATATAGTTATTTTTATTGAAATTAATTATAGCGGTTTCTTTTAATCTTCTATATTTTCTTACCGATTCTTTTAATACCGTTTTGGAATTATTCCAATTGATTTTATGACCCGATTCCCATGCGTGTTGACAAATTCTAGATTTATTAAAATCGCCCTTTCTAAGAAGGTTTTTATGCTCTTTTACTCAAACATCTAACGATCTAGATGTCTCACCTATATAGAATTTGCCACATTCGCAGGGAATTTTATAAACCACATTTTTGGTATTTTGTTGTATATTGTTTGGTTTAGTCTTTGTTAATAGAGATCTAAGAGTATTTTTTGTTTTAAATGTCGTTCTTATGTTGTATTTATTTCCTACTCTTTTAATTGTTTCAGAAATACCGCGGATATAAGGAATTGTGAGGTTAATTGTTTGAGAGTTATTATTATTGTTATTGATAATTTGTCTGTTTTGTCTAGTATCAAAATTTTTAAACGATTTATCTATAAAATTTTTTGGGTAATTATTTTTTTATTAAAATGTCGTTTATGTGATTTGTTTCTTTTTGTAGTGTATCACTGTCGGTACAAACAAGTTTTGCTCTGTCATATAAACTTTTAATTACTCCTATTTTGACCCATTTTGAGTGATTTGAAAAGAAATTGAGATACCTATCTGTGTTTGTCGGTTTTCTGTAAACTGTAGTTCTTAATGTGTTGTTTTGTTTTAATATTAAAGTGTCGAGGAATGGCAATTTATTCTCCTTCTCCATCTCTAAAGTAAACTTAATTGTAGGCTCTCGAGAATTTATATCTTGTAAAAAAATATTTAGATCGTCAATGCTATGTTGCCATATAGCAAAAATATCATCAACATACCTAAGCCATATTAATGGGTTTTTAAGAGATTTATTTAATATGTCATTCTCGAGTTTCTCCATAAAGATATTACTCATCAAAGGAGAAAATATTTTTTATTTATATTAAATATAATTTATTTTTTAGTTTAGTTTTGAAAACGGGGGGAGAGTACCCTCCGAAACGTTAACGTTAAAAGTTTGTAAAAATTTTTTATAACATTTTTATATCTTTAAAATTTTGTTCGTTAGGCAAATTTATTACAAAAAAGAATCGCTGAGAAATTTGTCTCCGTTTGGTTTTTTGTTTTTACCCAGTGATTTTTTCTTTAAATAAGAACAGATATTTTTGATATTTTTTGAGTTTTAGATAGTGGCGAAAAACCCAAATAAAGGAAAAAAAAATATGAACACGCCACAATCATTCAGACATTACTTCGTTAGTGTATGAATATACAACTGAAACATTTCTCTTCGATTTTTATACATTTAACTATTTTCTGTTATAATCACTAATCAAAACTAGCTGTACCAATTCCTATATGTCACTTTCACTGATAATATATACGTAATAATATAGAACGTAATATATCCTCTTTCAATGTATTACCACCCTTATAACAACCTGGACCAAATAAAAGGCCTTTGTCCATCGGCTGACCATCATAATCAACTTTTTTCAATGGATTACCGACTATTTACTCAATCGGTTTAAGTGTCCCTCTGATTTATTGCCCGATCTTCGTACATCTGCGTCCAAAATTCGGACGGAGGGTTGGAAAGTGAAATTTTTAAGGGTGGATTTGAATAAATTCGATTTCTATAGGTAAATAATGAGACACGGCTGACGGTGAAACGATTTCCAATGATAATAAATTTATAATTTTAATCGTTTGGGGTATAATGGGGGGAGATAACAAATTGAATTTTTATGAGACCGATTTTGTCAACATAAAGTTTTTTTTTCTGTTTGTGAAGAGAAGCTTTGTGGGGCAAGTGTCAAACTCCCTTTGTGTTTTTAGATAGTGGCAAAAAACCCAAATAAAGGAAAAAAATATACGAACACGCCACAATCATTCAGACATTACTTTGTTAAGAGTTTATTGCAGCCAATCGGTCAACGATATATCTTGAAACGCACTTTACCTAAGAACTTTGTTACGAAATAATTTGATTATACTAGCACTGTTGTCAACTTAATAATGAAACGTTTTCTAAAAATATACCGAACGGTTTTCTATTATTTATTCTTTCACTATCAGTATCGCATTTCCCCATGCGATCATGAATTCCACAGTTTTAAAGCTGGAAAATCTGGAGACGACCAACCGACTTAGACAATAAATTCATTTCTCGATAAAACGAAATAAGGTGGAGGAAATCGGAAAGCGATGTTTTCCCCGTTCCGGACCCATTCATCAAACAGATAATGTCAGGTAATGGAAAAAATTCCAGATAACATCTATTGGATTTTCGGTTCTTTCGATTGGTTTCTCGTTTTTTTTTCAAAAAAAAAAATCACCGGTAACTTAATGGAAGGATTTACAGTCATGGCAGGAAATTGTTTTAGTTTTGGTCGATTTAAATGCATCACATTTTAGCAGCGTCGCTTCCTATTTAGAATTTCATCATTGCGATAATGAGTGTTTCAACTGGAGTAACGGGAATTGTTTTTTTTTAATAAAAATGAAACAAATTCGAATAAAAAATTATGGAACAAAGAGCTGTTATTAAATTTAAGATAAAACCCGGTAAAACTGCGTCGGAAACATTCCTGTTGATGCAGAAAGTGTACGGCGATGATTGTTTAAGTAGAACAAATGTTTTGCTGTGGTATAAACGTCTTTTGGATGGCAGAGTGTTACTAGAGGATGACAGACGTGACTTGAGACCAATTTCGGGTCGCACTCCCGATATGATCGAAAAAGTTTGCGATTTTATAGCAAATGATCGCAATGTTTCACTAAAAATTATAGAAGGGGGTTTGAATATCGACAAAGAAGCGATTCGACTCATTCTTCGCAAGGATTTGGATAAAACAAGTTTGTTCTACATGCGTTGACGGAGGAGAGGAAATTACTTCGTGTCAATTATTCCAGAGAAATCGTAACAGCCAACAGAAATGATCAAAAACTCGATGTTTATTGTTCTCTTCGACAACGAAGGCATCATCCACAAAGAGTTCGTTCCAACTTGTTAAACTGTCACTAGTTAGTCCTGAAACGATTGATGTAATAATCGTAATTAATACTGCGTATGTTTTTGGCACGAAGCCAAGTCGCACTGTATTCACCAGAGTTAGTCCCTTGTGACTTCTCCCTGTTTCCAAAGTTGAAATTTAAGCTGAAAGGTTTTTTTTAAGCCATTCAGACCATCCAAACAACTTCGACGTGTGCTTTGGAGGCTAAAATGACCTGCAGCACGCATTTGAATCACTACTAAATCGTTATAACAAATGTATCGAAGCGAGAGGAGAATATTTCGACTGATAATTCATAAAAAATGCCAGGTATTTCGTTTTAATCACATTTTCTCGATCCAGTACTGATACTTAATGGACGTACTGTGCCATCCGAATATTGGGTGTGAGTCTAGCAGTCCAACCCACGAAAACAATTGCTGCTATGAAACCGGATACGAGGTGCATATCAGCTATGGCAATTAATGACTCCTAATCGGTCGGTTTGTAAACCGTCATTTTCTTGCCACGGCAGTACCTTTCGGCAGTACCTCCATATTTTTTCGTGCAGTATATATGTCAAGTTTCGAGCCAAATACAGAGCATTCGCAGTTCGTACTGCTTTTCTTGTTCAATCAAAACAAAAACGTAAAACGCTTATGGGCGTTAGTTTAGACGATTCAAAAGTTGTGGTTTCGACTTGACAGACAAATAACGTCCAGATTAATCAAAAGAAATTGATGATATGGATTGAAGATATGATGAATTGCAAGCGTTGTTGGAAGAAGACTATATGCAAACTCAATAACAAACAAGCTAAATGTTGATCACGGAACTATTTGTGATTGGATATATGGCATGGAAAAGATTTAGAAGGCGGTAAATGTACGAAGTTTTGCTTTTTCGACATGAAAGAAAAACTTTTTTGCATCGGATCGTGACTGGAGACGGAAAACAGATATATTTTGAGAATCCAAAATGCAGAAAATCATGGGTTGGCCCAGGACAACTATCAACATCGAGCGCAAGACCGAATCACTTTGGAAAGGAGATAATGCTGTGCATTTGGTGGGATCAGAAGGGTGCCTTGTACTATGAGCTTCTGAAACTATGTGAAATAGTTAATACTATTAACTATTAAGCTAAAAAGCGACCAGAATGGAGTACAAAATACGGAAAAGTGATTTTGCAGCACAACTCCCCATCACACACAGCGAAAGCGGTCAGATACATTATTTCTGCACTTGGTTGAGAACTCTTGCCCCACCCGCAGTGCTCACCAGACTTGGCCTCTTCCGACTATCACTTGTTTTCATCGAAGTCTCATGAATTTTCCATGAAATACTTCAACAATTATGGAGATGTCGAAAAATGGCTGGATGCCAGGACGACCTCAAAAGATGTACGGTTTTTCTAGGAGGGCATCCAGAAATTACCAGAAAGTTGGAAAAATATGCAGTTAGCGATGACGCATTCTTTGAATAAACCATTTTTATATACCTTACTCGTGCTTTTTTTTTAAGAAAAAATTAAGAAATATTATTATTACAATTATTCGTATGTTCCTTTCTATCTTTTTTCCCAGATAAGCTGGATTTTAAATGAAGCGCGGGCCGACGCCCAAAACAACTTCATTCCTCTAAAAATTTTCGGGCAATGCGAGTGGTATTAAGGATAACCGCCCTCTGCATTATTCTAAACAGATTTTCTTCTAGTCCCAGAAATTTGATGTTAATTTTCAGGTTCTTTGGTATGATGACAGTTGTTGAGATTATCAATGGCACAATAAGGACTTGGACTTGGACTTGGTTTGACTTCCATATCCGTCTAACTTGAGGTTTTAATATTTCTGTACCTTTCCTGCAGTCGTCTTTTGAATGTTGCATTTGTTTGGAACAGCTATGTCGATTAGGAATGCTGTTTTCTTCTTTTTGCCCAGCAATATAATATCTGGCCTATTACGCAGTTATTAGTGCAGCTATTAGTGCACGGTATTATTGTTCGGTTGTAATATAACCTGAAATATGTTGAATCTAATACCGCCTCTGCGGTGTACGTATAATAGGGAATTCGCTCTGTTATAGAGCTATTACGATTTGCAAGCTCCTGGTGGACTATACTGGCCACCTGATTATGACGGTGAAGATAGTCCGTCAGGGAGAGTCTACCCCATGCTCCTACAATATGTTGAATAGTCTCAGGTTTTTCGTGGCATTTCCAACATGTGTCATTTGATGCTCGTGCATCCTTAATTATATTATTATATTTTATGGTAGTTCAGAGTGGAATCAGTGCCAGGCAAAACCACACAGAGCTCAGCGAGTCTCCCTGAAATATGCCTCTTGTCAACCTGATTTCCTCAGTCTTGGTCGTACTTCCATTTTGCGATAAATGAATAGTGGTGCGCCACTCTTTTATAAGTTCTTAAAGTGTGTTTATTAAAGCTGGGTGAACTTTGTATAGTGTTAGTATCTTAATAAGCAAAGAGTGTGGAATCGAGTCGAAGGCCTTCTGATAATCAACAGAACAGCATGATAATTTTCGATTCTTCTTCCGAGCGTGTTTTAATATAACTGAATCTATAATAAGTTGTTCTTTACGTCCCTACATTCCCTTGGAATTTCTTTTGGTTCTCTTATAAACGCATTGAAATATCTTACTATGAAAGGGTGAAGATATGTGAGTTTTTTATACCAGTAATTATGAATATTATCAGCTCCAGCGCCCTTCGCCGTTTATTATAATTATTATTTTCCCAGATAATTTTCTGAACATCGCTTTTCTATAATGTCACGGTTCTATTTCAAAAATAACCGCTTGGATTTTGTTTATAAATCCTCATTGGAGACAGTCAACAGACCGAAATGAATGACAATGGATAACGACTAAAAATTGTGCAGTAGAAAAATATTGCCGATATGATATTGAAAAGCAGCGTTACCAACAAATGTATTAGTAACGCCATCTTTTAGCCAAATCAACATTATTAGCCGATACCCCTATTATTATTACAGGATTGCACTAAACTTGAAGATATTTATCACTAAACTTCTCGATGCGAGTTTGACTAACCCTGTTAGCATCATCAGGAAAAGATTTAATCTCCTCCTCTAACATGGTTAGTGAAATGCGCGTCATGAAGTTTAAAATAGTGATACTCAAAGACAAACAAAGACATACTTAAACATTTTATATTCAATGCTCGGTGGAAAGAAGTCAGGGTATGATGTATGAAAACCGTCAGTACTACACTGTAATAGTTACCTACAAGTTAATCATGCAGTATCCAACGTCAAACAGTTTTTTTTATCAACCTCATATGTACGCAAAACAAAATACCAACAACGCAAGCATAAGCATCAATCAATCTTGCGGGGTTGCGAATATGTCCGGATGCCGCCAGAGGGCGAGCCCGTCGACCACCAAAAACATTTCGCCGCGATAACTAATAGGCGCAGTCCTGCGGGAATTCCTGTCGCCCGTCATTTTGATGTATGCGTATATGACGATAAAAGTGCCACGTCTTACTCCGCTCTTCTAGATATCGGGTTTCTTGTTTTTACTTTGACGGTTTGGGAATAGACGTCCGGAACGAGAAATGTTCTTCGATATAGATATGACGGACCCGAAATACCCAAATGTAACGTTTGCAATGTACAGAGTGAGATATTTTAAGAAAAATAAAGTTAAAAGTTTCCAAAATTATTTATATCAAATATAGGATATTCAAATGTGTATATAATGAACTCCTTTTCTCTTTTTCTTCGTATTTATCTTTACGGCAGAGTCGTGATTTATAGAAAAACATTTCGTTTGCGTACTTTCAACTAGCCGCCAGCCTTTACTACTAGCCGCCAGCGTTCTCTGTATCTAGTTTTCTTGGTTGCTTATGCAGATATGTACCATTTAGAAATTTAATTTGGTCTATTTATCTTTTTGGAGGTCTGTCGCGTTATCTAGAACTCTTGATCCGTTCCTGCGGCATCAGTCTTTCTAGCTTATTGCCATTCTTGCGTTCAATGTCGCCGAAGAATCTTGGTATTCGTTTTTGATTTCTAAACTAAACGATTTATAAACTAAAAACAGATATGTCATAAATAAGACTTTCTATTAATCAACTTATTATCTGTGACTCTTCACAAAACAAACGGATCCTCACCCGGATTGATTTAGGAACATTATCTACCATCCGTGAAAATATTCGATCTAATATATATATATATATATATATATATATATATATATATATATATATATATATATATATATATATATATATCATCATCAGCCCGTGTCGATCCACTGCAGGATGAAGGCCTCTTCAGCACGTTTCCAACTTTGACGGTCCTGGGCTTTCCTCTGCTACTCGGGTCCTATATACTTAACGATGTCATCAGTTCATCGAGCTTTCGATCTTCTTCTCGGACGTTTGCGATCAAGCAGTAACCACTCCAGGATTGCCCTAGTCCATCTGTCGTCCCATCGCCTCGCTATATGGCCTGGCCATCTCCATTTCATTGCTTCACTCTTCCAATGATGTCACACATTTTCGTCTGTTCCCTGATCCATACGCAGGGTTTTCCGCCTTGTCTTGTAATACCAAGCATACATTTTTTCATTCTTTTCCGTGCTACCCGAAGTTTTTGAATTTATTGCGATGTGAGTGTCCAGGTTTCATTTCTGAATGTCATAACGCATAGGTCGCACTGATCGAAGACTTTTCTTTTCAGGCAAAGTGGGAGTCTGTTTTTAGACACTATATTGAGCCTGCCAGCCACATTTAACACGCCGTTCCACTTCCCGGGCGGTATCCCCCTCCATTGAAATCCTGAAAGATATATAAAAGGGTCCACGATCTCCAAATGCTTTCCTAAATCTGAAATTCCCCTGTCTCCAGCGAATTTACTGAACATAACCTGGCTCTTTTTCAGATTTATTTTCAAGCCAAATGGTTCGCCAGCCCTATGCAGTTCTTGTATGCGTCTTTGCAGCTCCTCTGGGTTTTACGAAAGGAGAACGATATCATCTGCAAATCTAAGATGGTTTAAGTTTGAACCATTGAACTATGCACCATCCTGTTCCCAATCCAGTTTACAGAATACTTCCTCAAGGCAAGCCGAGAAAAGAATAGGCGATATTGCGTCACCCTGCCTTAAACCGCGTTCTATATTAATCCCCACTTCAAGACCATCAAGGTGAATTGTGGCTGTAGCTCCATCATATATCGATCCTAGTAGGTTCACATACGCTTTGTCTACCCCCTGGTGAAGCAGTGCATCTATCATGGCATTATTTGAGATGGAGTCAAATGCTTTTTCGTAGTTGATAAGAGCCAAGCACAATGACATGGTGTATTCGTTGTGCCTTTCTATGACCTGCTGTACAACCTGGATGTGATATATTGTAGTGAATCCACTTCTGAATCTTGCTTGTTCTCTTGGTTGTTTATTCTATTTGGCTGTTTGTTTGTCCTATGTATTGTTGTTTATAGTCTGCGCATGGTATGCTGTATATGCCCTGGTTTTCCAGTGTTAATTTGTCCTTAGGTTTCTCAGGAAATTTGATATCGTTTTCTGTGTTTAGAAAAGTATTTGGATATCGTGTCTGCTAATAATTCTTGCACTCTATCGGCGACTCCTTTGATGTATGACAGGCAGGCTTTTTCTTCTGTATTTTCTATTCTATATTTATTTATAACTTTATTGATGGTGTTTTCCCCAAATCCATTTTGTTTGAGGACTGATTTTATGTGTTTTAATTCTTTTTGTCTTGTTTCCGGCTCCGTTAGGCGATCGGACCTTGAGATTAATCTATTTACAATTGACTGGATCTGAGTTGGATGGTGGTGGTCTGTGTGGGTTGGTTTTCTGTATATGGTGTGTTGTAGTTTTCCATTTGGTTTTCTTGTGAGTAGAAGGTCCAAAAATGGCAGGTTCTTATCATTTTCGATTTCCAATGTAAATTTGATTTTCTGGTGTATATTGTTAATGTAGGTTAAGAAATCACTACGGTTTTGTCGGTTGTGTGGCTATATTATAAAGATGTTGTCCATATATCGACAGTTCGTGACTTTTGTTCCGGTTGTCTAATTGTTCGTCAAAATGTTGTTTCGCCAAAATTACATCGAAATATTTTTACGGATGGTAGATAATGTTTGTAAATAATTCTCGATGTCAATCCATTCGTTCTGTGAAGGGTCACGACATTTATGAAAACGTTATTTACGTTTTTGTAATTTTTTGTATTGATACATTTGGTACAATTCAACTATGTGTCTGTAATATGTTTTATAATATGGGGGAAACACCAACATTAATTTTTTTATAGGGTAAAAACGTAAATTTTAAAAATCACTATATTAATCACAACTTTTGGTAAAAGTAATTCAGGGTGATTGTGCAATATATACGTTTATATTAGATTTTCTATCCGATGAAAATGTCCCCAAGTGTTTCTTATTCCACAAACACCATTATTCGATCGGATGTTGGAAGAAAGCAGGAAAGTTTCCAAGTAGGATAACGCAGGATAAGTCCTTGATGCTTAGCGGTTGACAGTAACCCTCGTGAAGGGCGCAAAGGGCTCAAAATATAAACCATAATGAATATTGTTCAAATCTCTCTCTCGCTTTTCCCGCAGAACCCCCGAACCCCTCTCTGTCTACCCCTGCGTTCTGCAGCACCGCCATTCCGAACGATACAAAGTAGGTGAGTTAAAGGGAGACACGTTTCTGGACTTTTTGTTCTGAAACGTTCTGCGGAGTTTAAAAGTTTGTCAGGGGTGGTGGCGGTGGTGGAAGGCAGTCCTCCAAATCCCGGTTCGAGGTTGCGACATGAATAATTCCAGTTGATGAGTTTCGGGGAGTTTATAAGTGAGATGATGAATGCGAAATAATATTTATCCGATTGTTTTTTTCCCTTTTTCCGTTTCCTTTCCGAAAACTTCTTTCCGTTTTTGTACACGTCGAAAAACAGCTGTTGGATTGGATAAGGAATAAATGTTATTTAATTTTTATTATGGTGATTTTTTAGTTCGTGCGTTTTTCTGAATAATTACGTAGGTCGACATAGTTTTTGTAACATTGATGAGAATGTTTAATTTAGGTAGTTATTAAAACATCTTTTCATAGAAATGGTCTAGCACGTTCCATTTCCAAGTACCTGCTTGTGCTTTATATCATAAGGCATTGAAATTATTTGTACCTAACTTTGGACTGGACAATATAGAAATTACCACAAGGACTTACTTTAAGGACAGTTGTATTATTTTCTATAGTTTAGTTTGTTTCTGTCTCGTTTAGAGTATAATCAATTTTACATTGAAAAAAGTTTTGTTATATATGTCGACGATTTATTTTTAAGTCACAAGGAAGATCTCAGTGGGGGATCATGAGATTCTCTAAAATTTATCACAGTAAACAGTTTTATTTCCGTTCAGTTTCTTTCCTTTAACTCATTTTAAGATATTATTAAAATTTTTTCGAATTTTCTCAATTGATTTGCAGTTACAATAAACTGTTTGAATGGTATACTCTTCGGGAAATGGTAAGTACTACTTATTCATTCCTTTATCTGCGCAACAACCAACAACCCATCCTCCAATGTCCTTGTAAGTAGCAACAATACACAATTTTAATATTTTTCTGTTCCACCTCTTGTATAGGGTTTCAATAGCACGAAAAGTATAAAGGAGGAAGTGGAAAGTAAAAAAATCTTCATTAGCAGTAGGGTAACAAAAGAACATTACAGTAAGAAATATTGGCCTTATATAACTTCTTTTGAACCTTGTACTTCAAACATAAAAAACGTAAACTGGTTTTACAATAAAAGTGTAATAATGCAATGTTAGGTATATAGATGAAAGTGACAGTACCTTTTATCATCTCGTCGTAAAAACACCAAGGAACCAAGAGCTTATATTAAATGTTGTTTCAAGCTCGGTAAAAATTTTAGTAACATTTGAAAATCCAAAAGTTTGATGGAAAAAGTTTATGGTGATGATTGCTTATCCCGTACAAGTGTGTTTGAGTTGTATAAGCGATTCCAGGCCGATCAAAAAACAAAAATTGCGAGGAGTTGGGAGAAAAAGTGCATGAAATGATGTCCTACGATGCGAATTTGACTTTGATATTGATAGGGGAAGAATTAAATATGAATCAAGACATGATTCACGAAATTTCTCTGGAACTAAACAAACGGAAAGTCTGTGCTTGATGCCCCCGTGGCCTATTCAATTGATAGTCCACGGCTATTGTTGATTTGATTTGTTCCTCACATGTGATGATTTGCGGTGCCTCAAAACCACGTGGCCTCAAACGAAAATCGGCTAATAGTTATAACCAGACACTGTAGATTTTTTTTGTTCTACTGGGACGTCGAAAATACGCAGGATTAACAAGATATGTATGATAGTGTCGACAGACACTCGAAAATAACCTAACTGTTACGTCAAGCTCCACAGCCACCGACTCCCTCCTTCTTCGAGGTTCGCGCCAACATAACCAGCGTGAAACAAAAAGCTACGCCTACCCACTGTACTGCCCTTTATGAACGAGCATAAAAATGGTGTAAGTACTGAAAGGAAACGGTGCACACTAGTGGTGTCGTACCTCGACTCAATATCAGGGGGTATATCACTAGGTAGGAACTGAGACAATGACAAACAAAAACAAAGAGGAGATAATGCAACAACAACGTTACAATATATATATATATATATATATATATATATATATATATATATATATATATATATATATATATATATATATATATATATATATATATATATATATTATATATATATATATATATATATATATATATATATATATATATATATATATATATATATATATATATATATATATATAATACTTCTTTAAATGAGTGTGGTATGTGAACCGTCATACTCGGGTCGGTGACGAACAATCGAGTTTACTCGGCTCCACTTGACATCAAGCGCGCTCGGGTCGGTGACGCTCTGAATCGTGTATACTCGGCTCCAGTCGTCATCAGCCACGTTTTGCATGTAATCAGTATAATATTTTAATATAATACGCGTGTCTTATTTTTAGATAGTCTTATTTTTAGATATTTAAATAAACTTGAATCTAAAGTATTTATAACATATTTTAGTTTCCATAAGTTTATTATTTCATGCTTAGAATATAATAGCAAATTCACAAATATAATTGTTCATTTAGTAACTAATATTACTTCACAGATACAGAGATAAAAATAAACAATTTTATATAACAATATTAATATCACCTTGTTGTTGATTCACCGAACTAATCCATTATATAAGATATATATATATATATATATATATATATATATATATATATATATATATATATATATATATATATATATTATTGTATATATATATTATATATATATAAGAAAAATTCTCAGTTATAATTAGCAAACTGTCTCCTACAACTTTGTTTTATGACATTTTGTCGTAACTTCGCGAATAAAGAAGTGGGGGGAGTTTTACCTATTTAGATAAAAAGCCGTCTAATGTCCGTTTGCCTAAACCGATTTTCCTCAATTTGGATTCATTTAAAAGGCAATTGCTGGGACAATCAGAAAATCTGGGAGATACATTATTTAGTTTATAAATGAAACCGCAAGGTGGCGTTACATTCAACAATCGTTTTTTTGAAGTTTTGTTCAGTTTTTTCAAATGGAATGGTACAGCTTTTACTACATGGCAAGAAAAGTAATTTAAAGAGGAATCGTCCAGTGAAAACCCGAAATCGATATCTCTGACATGTCAAGAGATATTTCGATTTTTCTGAAAAAATCAGTTATTATTTCACTACTACCTGCATTAAGTTAAAAAATATTAACCTAATGTTTGCCTTCCTTCACACTTTACCCAAGCTTAGGACTGGTCCAAATTCTTCGTGCCATATTAATTTGGAGCGTGTTTAAAGGCCTCGTTATTCGTAAAAGGCATTGTTAGATATTAGTATAATAACTATTAATAATCAATAAATGCAACGTTGAAAATGTAATGCATTTCAAAACTGACAAGTTAATTTGACTGTTTTTGTTTGTTTCCATGGTTCCCTTCTTACACTCTTTGTGTAATGGAGTATTGCATGCGTTTATTTGTAAACCCGAAAACGCATAATTTCATTCATCCATTCATTTAGTTTAAAAGAAAGAGTAGGTATATTTATTAATGACTGATTTCAATATTCTGTGAGTTCTGAGTTCAATATTCAAAACTCCCCCCCTCCCCTATATTCGTAAAATTACGACAAAATGTCATAAAACAAAGTTGTAGGAGACAGTTTGCTAATTATAACTGAGAATTTTTCTTACTCGGTTAACACTTGAAAATACACAAAAAAAAGATTTTTAACAATGTTTAGCTCGTCACGCCCTCTTGCGGTCGTTTTAGAAGGTTAAAAATATTTTTGTTGAATTTCTCATGACCATTTTTATTACAATTTTTTTTTTCCCAAAGCTGTGGGATAAATAGTTTTCAAGATACGGCCGCGATCCATCCTTAATGGGACACCTGGTATATTTGTTAGATTTAATGCCCATTGACTTCAGTTAACGGGTCATCTTTGTGATGATTGGTATTTCAATTTTTCTATTGGGACCTTTGGTGTGAAACACTAAACTCGAATAGATTTACCATTAAACGCCAAATCACTTTTTTAAACATCTCGACGCACGTTTCGCTAACCATGTTACCATCATTAGGAGATATATATATATATATATATATATATATATATATATATATATATATATATATATATATATAGTCGTTAATGTAGTGTTTTTGGATTTTTGTATAAATTGTAATAAATTTCTGATGGTAGCTTTTAACTAGGTGTCTTAACATACGAGACTACAGGTCTTATCGGATAATTTTGTTTATGAATCTTTGGTAATCCATAGAATTTCACAAATTGATAAAAAATACACAAAGAAAGTTGAATTTACAATAATTCTATATCATTAAAAAATAAAATGACAAATCGTTTAACTGTATTAATTACACTTCTAAACTTAATAATACACTGTGTAAAATATAAAATAATCTGGGTTGTAAGACTAGTTGTATAAATAAACTTAATGTAGGTAGAATGTTAGTTAATAATAAGAATAAAACGGATACTTTATATAAATCGGGTTTATATAAAATTAACTGTAAGGATTGTGAAATGGTAGAAGAATAGGTTTTAAAACAAAAGAACACAAAAAAGTTATCGTAAATAATATAAAAAGCACTGGAATATCTACACACTGTATTGAAAACCATTATTTTATGGATATATACAATGATAAATTATTACACTCAGAAAAGAAAAGTAAAAATTAAACCTACTAGAAATATGAGAAATAAAAAAAACCACGAATGGTCAGCTAAATTTCCAAAACACCCCGGTAATAGATAAGATCATAATTAATGCTAATAGATAAGATATAATAATTAAATAACCCGATTTTTACCAGCCGATATTTAGAATAATTAGACTAGACGTTAAAAAACCAAGAAATAATTTTACCTGTCTACTCGGACAAACTGTTTTTGACTATTAGTATTAGTTCTAGCTACTCTTGAGAAAACCCTAACAAGGCGAAACACATGTTGAGGAAAATCTATAATAAACATTTGAAACAGTGCCAGTTCAAAACACCATATTTTATTTCCGTTCAGTTTCTTTCCTTCTCACCTTAAAAAACTCACGAGCCGCCACTAATTTGAAACATTAAAAAACATTAAAAATCATTTAAAATCCTAGTAAATCCTAAAACAAATAATAGTAAATTTTTTAGAAGAAAAGGAAAAATTAACATGAGAAAAAGAAAACAATTCTGTGGAAAGAAATATCATCTGATTTTTTCTCGGGTTTGAGGATTTTAATAATTTAAGCAATCTTCCAGACGCTGGGAAAGAAGAAAGGAAAGGATTTACGGTTAGAGGCGCATCAGCATATAAGGCTATTAGCAACTGGACCTACAGCTTAACGTGGGTCCGAACCAAGGTCTTCAGCTACCGACATTTAGGTGTGAATATGTGTGGACATGTGGGTTTATATATAAGTGTGTGTAGGGTAGGAAGTAAGACGGACAAAAGAATTAAAGAAAAACATCCATCCGAGCGCCGGAATCGAACCAGATATCTCTGTATTGCCAGGCAGGCGACTAGCCCACCAGATCACCGCGGCCGGCAGGCGCTGGGTAAGTAGTTTGTGTATAGTATTGTATTGAAGATGAATGTTTATAAATTTGTAACATTTTTTCGGAAAGCTCTTGGATTTTCTGTATTAAAGATAGTTTTATTAAAATGTAACGTAATCGAGCAACTACCGTATAAGATATTGGGCCTTAATAAATCGTTTTTTTTCCTCAGCCATCCCAACACATAATTCAAAAATTGCCCACTCAACAAATAGAACTGTAACCGGCTCGTAAATATAATCCTTTCATAAATCACGACCAAAGACACACAGTCCTCAGAAGATATATTAAAATTTCGTCGACTTTGGCATTTTCCTTTCCCAAGATTAATATTCCTATTAAAGTTCGCGGATGATTTTTCTAATACCTCGAAGATTTATATCGCGGCGGCAACACCGACTCCGGAAGGGCCCTCGACGGAGGGAGATATGTTAAAGACGGTATTCGGAAACGAAACTGCGAAACACCGGACTTTAAATGTTTCGAATCCAATTTTACGTTGATCGACATTTCGGGCGTTTATTTCGACAAGAGAAAAAATTCCTGAATAAATCATTGGTCTTTTATTTTCTGTTTGAGAAAAAATTCCTCTAGGAGCTGCGTGGGGTGGCGGATATATTGATATGTAGTTGCTAGACTCTAAAAGAATTTTACAAATTTCGAAGTAATATCAGTTTATTTGTCCCAAATTTGTCCCAAATTGTCTTCAAACATTAATGCCATTGAATGTTATTTTATATAAAATAAATAGTTTGAGCCCCGAACCCAGGCAAAAAAAAAACTAAATTCACTTAGCGTCTGACTGTATTAACGGTTGAGTGGTCAGCGTCTGTTCACCAGTGGTACTTCTGGAACTAACCCCTCCAGTCTTAACCTCTGAACCTTTGGTTCAAACCCTTAATTCAAAGTACAAAATGAAACGTTCTAGTAATTACAAAATTTCCCCAGGAGGTAGACAATCCTCTGCCAGCTTTGCTGGTACAACCGAATTTTCGGATTCTGGGGTGTCCGGTCTTGAACGCAAAATCTTTCAGAGGGAGTTGGAGACCTCTAGCTAACGTCTGAAACAGAAAACAAAAACTTTCTTTGAAACAGTAAATATTAATTTTCTCCTGCGCCCAGGAAAACTACAAGTTCAAAGTGTGGCTTTCGCTATCTCAAAAAATATTCTTGGTACTATAACGAATGTCCAGCCAGTAAATAATCGACTTATGACACTATGCCTCAAGTGTGCTAACAAAAAATATACATTAATCAATGCACACCTCCCTGTTGACGAAGAAAATAAATCTAATCCTGAAAAAGTAAATAAGTCCTGGGAAATTCTGGAAAAGACTATCTCTAAAATTCCCTCTAACCATGTAAAAATCCTATTAGGTGATTTCAACGCCCAACTAGGGAAAGAAAGAAAATACAGGAAAACAGTCGCCAGTTTTCCCACTCATAAATGGACTAACCATAATGGTAGAAGATTTGAAGGTTGAACTATATTCGCAGTTTAATCTAAAAATAATGTCAACCCACTTTAAGAAGAAAATAACAAAACAAAAGACCTGGAGGTGCCCAAACACGCACATGGGTGAATGTCAAATTGACCATGTTGCCATTTCGTACCCCAATTATAAAGAGATTTTGAATGTTCAAGTCAGGAAAGGAGCTAACATAGACACGGATCACTACTTGACTAGAATCAAACTTAGCTTAAAACCTCGAAAGCTTATTCAAAAGAGACTGCTAATACCAAAGTTCAACCCTACGAAAATAAAACCAACCCTAACAGAAGAGCTTGACAAACCAGCACAGAACTGGCAAGAATTGAAACAAAAAATTATTACCTTAAAGCTAGTCCCTTTACAAAAACGTAGAAAACATTCTGGTGGGATAAAATTTGCGAACAAGCAGTATTATTAGTACAAAAAACAGCAAAAAATTATAACATCTTTTTGGAAGTAAGAAAAGAAACATCGAAGCTAATTAGACAAACTAAAAGAAAATATGAAAACAATCAACTTAATGAAATAGAAAAAGATTTCCAAAAAAAATACCCGAGACTTTTACAAAACGTTTAAAACTAAATTAACGGGCTGTCAACCCCAAATTATTTGCTTCCAAAAGGAACACGGACAAACTAGCTCTAAATAACCAAGACAATTGCAATTGCAAAAACTACTAAACTGTCCTCAGCTCTTAAACAAATTACCAACACTACCACCGAATGAAGATGAAATAATTAGGCAAAGCAAGCGACTTAAAAATAACAAAGCTTCTGGTGAAGATGGAATCACTACTGAACTTTTGAAATCCGCTGGTCCAGGTATAATCAGGGAAATAACCAAAATTCTATAAGAAATTTGGGAAACCGAACGGATTCCGGAAGATTGAAAAGATGCTCTAATCGATCCACTACATAAGAAAGGAGATAGAACGGATATAAACAACCACAGAGGAATGTCTCTTCTTCCAGTTTGTACAAAAATTATACAATAAAAATCTCGTCTGTACGTTTGTGGATTTAAAAAATCATATGATTCTGTTGACCGCGAATCTTTATTCCAAACCTTGAAAGAACAAGGATTAGATCTGAAAACGCTGGCAATTATTTAAGCAACATTAACTAACAGAAGGTCAAAAGTTAAATTCATGGATGACATCTCAGAGCCCTTCGAAATTAAAACTGGAGTGAGACAAGGGGATAGACTCTCGCCACTCTTATTTAACTGTGTTCTAGAAAAAGTAATACAGGAGTGGCGTGAAAAAAGGCGGCCCTGAATATTGACCAACCCATAAAAATGGGGAGAACCAACATCAAAATTGATTGTCTGGCGTTTGCTGATGATCTAGCAATTTTGACTCAAGATATATTAACGATACAAAAACAGATTAATATCCAAAAAGAAACAGCAGAAAAGGTAGGGCTCCAAATTTCCTTTGAAAAGACACAATACATGGCCTGCAATAGACTAAGAACACCATTTCTAAAAACAAAATATGGTAACATCAGACGAGTCTCTCAATTCAAATATTTGGGTGAAATAATCATGGAAAATGGGTTGAAAAAAGCGGCCAATAAGGGTAGATATCAAAAAATGGAAACGGTATTGAAACTTATACAAATTATTTACAACAAAAAATGCATATCTAAAAACATAAAACTGAGACATTACAACACAGCTATTAAACCAGAATGTCTATATAGGGCAGAAACGCTCATGTTGAATAGAAAGAAAGACATCGAGGACATTGAAGAGAAGGAAAGAAAAATCATAAGAAAAATATTAGCCCCCAAACAAATAAATAGCACTATATACCGACTTCGAGAAAACCAAGTGATCAAACAATGCACGGATATACATAGCGATGTGAGACAAAGAAGACTTAAGTTTTACGGACACATAAAACGGATGAATCCGAGTAGGCTAACTAGACAAATAGTCGAATTTTATGAAAATAGGAGTCGAGCTAATGTAGAAATAATTATATGGATTGCTGCAATTAAAGAGGACCTACGATCAGCAAATATTTTACAAAGTGAAATTCAGGATAGAGGCTGTTTCAGACATAAGGTTAACGTTTGGAAGGTTGGCCAGAGAGAAAAATGTAGGAAGACTGGAACAACTTGGTCTCACGAAAGGAAAAAAGCTCATAACGAGATAATGAAACTAGTATGGGCGCAAAGGAAGGCTAACAACAACAAACGCCTCTAACTGTACTTTGCGTGGTCCACCAGGCCCATACGGGAATAATAATAAATAGTTTCAAGGTACAGAATTTGGTTGTCATTTTATTTCAATTTGATGTTATATTTTTGTGTTTCGTTTTTCATATTAAATATTTGTATTGAAAATATTGTACAAATTTGAACGAACTTGAAGCATGTCTGAATGATTGTTGCGTGTTCATATATTTTTTCCTTTTTTTGGGTTTTTCGCCACGATATAAAACTTAAAAAATATCAAAAAAACCTGTTTTTATGTAAACAAAGAATCACTTGGTAAAAAAACAAAAAACCAAAGAGAAAAAAATTTCGCAGGGATTCTTTTCTGTAATAAAATTGCTTAACGAACAAAATTTTAGAACGTATAAAAATGTTCTAAAATAAAAACAAACTTTTTAACGTTAACGTTTCGGGAAGTATTCTCCTCTCGTTTTCAAAACGAATCTAAAAAATAAATTATATTAATTTCTATAAATTCTGAAAAATAGGAAGTAAATATATCTTTTGTGTGTCAATGATACTTACATTGACAATTGGTTTTTAATGACAGTGACATATTACCAAAACAATTTGTATAGGTTAGGTTTACTGTGTGATTGTTTACTGTACTGATTGTGTATTAAAATACTTATACGTTTTTAATTGTATTTTTTAGAATCGGGAACCATATTGAATTTAAATCTACCGAAGGCATACCAATACAGTTATTTTTATTTAAATTAATTATAGCGGTTTCTTTTAATCCTCTGTATTTTGTTACCGATTCTTTTAATACCGTTTTGGAATTATTCAAATTGATTTTATGACCCGATTACCATGCGTGTTGACAAAATCTAGATTTATTAAAATCGCCCCTTCTAACAAGGTTTTTATGCTCTTTTATTTTAACATCTAACGGTCTAGATGTCCCACCAATATAAAATTTGGCACATTCGCAGGGAATTTTATAAACCACATTTTTGGTATTTTGTTGTGTGTTGTTTGGTTTAGTTTTGGTTAATATAGGTCTATAAGTATTTCTTGTTTTAAAGGTCGTTCTTATTTTGTATTTATTTCCTACTCTTTTAATAGTGTCTCCGTTTGGTTTTTTGTTTTTTACCCAGTGATTCTTTACTTGCATAAGAACAGATGTTTTTGATATTTTTTGAGTTTTAGATCGTGGCGAAAAACCCAAAAAAAGAAAAAAACTCTTAAAGCATTTAAAAATGTCATCAACGTTTCTCGGTGTGGGTAGTTTAAAATCTTTCTCGTTTTCTTCGTCTGAAAATCTACATCAGAATCATCGTCACAGTCTGGAAGATCTTCCAACAACAGAGTCTCAATGAGAGCAGTAGTTTTTGCTATATCCATTTCAGTACATCTACAACAAATAAAACAACAATTTAAACGTGAATTTGAAAGGTAAGTATCGGCAAATATAACGAAAAAAACTACATTCATTATCTATATCTACCATAAAATTCCCTAAATTTTGAAACCAACATTCATTGGCGGTACTTTTAGGTCCTCGTCTGTTTTCGTAAATTTAAGAGATAAAATAATGTCATAAAATATCCTACAAATATCAACAAACCTAATTGATTAGGTAATGTAACTAAATAATAAAAAATAATCACTTTCCTAACATATACTATTTAAAAAAAAATTGAAGAATGCACATTAAATTCGCTGACTGTCAACAGGTTGTAACCTGCAAATCAAATTGACTACGAATCGTACTAAAATGGATCATCTGTGGAGGTGGTACATATCATGGGTGTAGCCAGGGGGGGGATCAAAAGGGGGTTCAAAGGGGCCAAGGGGGGACGTTCGCTTGATGAAGGTAAAGGCGGTCATCAAAGGATCGGCCAGTTGGTAACTGAACCTTTTTGTAAGTGGAAAAATGCCCTAGAAATATTTGAAGCTCATGCGAAATCGGGATACCATAAGCGAAATTCAGAACTGGCAGATAACTTTCTAAAAGTAATGTCTTCGCAGGCTTTTTCGGTCACTGAACAGCTGTCTTCTGAAAGAAAGAGACAACAAGAGGAGAATCGAAAGAAACTAATCCCTATCGTAAAAGCAATAATTTTTTGCGGCAAACAAGGCATCTCTTTGAGAGGTAAAATTGATTCGGGGGCGCATACAAATTACACCAGGAACACCAGAACCTGAACAACCACTACAGAATGATGGCAATTTTAGAGCCCTGTTGCGGTTTGCGGCTGAGTCTGGAGATAAAGATCTGGCCGAGCATTTGAATACTTCACAGAAGAATGCCCTGTACACAAGCCCTCAGATCCGAAACGAAATAATTGACATTTGTGGTGAATTAATTCAACATAAAATAATTGAAGAAGTAAAGAAAGCCAAATTATTTGCGATTCTGGCTGACGAAACCACCGACATCGGACGTGTAGAACAAGTCTCGTTATGTCTTCGATATGTTGATTTTACAGATAATAAACACCATATACTTAAAGAGATGTTCCTTGAGTACATTCCAACGGTCGATGTTTCAGGATCCGGTCTCGCAAATCTTATTATTACAGCTCTGAAAAAGCATGGACTTGAATGTTCTGATGTGGTTGGTCAAGGTTACGATGGGGCTGCAGCTATGAGTGGGTATTTGCACGGTGCCCAAGCTTATGCTCGCCAAGAATGTTCTCTTGCTCTTTATGTACATTGTAGTGCACACTCTCTCAACCTTGCTATTGCTGATTCATGTTCATTAGCAAATGTCCGAAATTGCATTGGGATTGTGCAGTCTGTTGGTTCCTACTTTCGACATTCTGCTCAACGCACTGCTTTGTTGAAAGAAAAAATTCAAGAGCTACTACCCGTCGGTAACCAAAAAAGCTTGCTCTCAATATGTGAAATAGGGTGGGTCCACAAATATGAAGCTATTATAAGATTCAGGGAAATTTATTCAGCGATTATGAATGCTCTCGAAGAACTCCAATTTAATCACAATAAGGAAACATCGCAACAAGCCGCCCAATTGCTAAGTACGCTTCGATCTTCGGATTTTGTGATGTGTTTAGTGATTCTTCAAAAAGTTATGAGCTATACATTGTCGCTATCAAAACAATTACAGACAATTGACATCGATTTTATCACGGCATTCAAACATCTAGATGATGTTATTAATGTCTTACAACTCCTGAGAAACAACACTGACGTCGAATATCTTCATCTCTATGAAGACGCAAAGGTTTTACTGGAAGAAAATGGTGGTATACTGCGAATGCCACGCGTCGTCGGAAGACAATTAAATAGACCGAACATTCCTGCATTGGAGGTATGCACGTATTACAGAATTAATTTGTTCATTCCATTTCTTGAATTAAACAATTGGTTGAAAGGTTTACCAAACATCGTAAAGTAGTATCAGCATTATCTGGTGTGCTACCTTCAAATTTTACTGCCAGTTCTGAAATTGAAGAAGCAATTTCCATGTACTCGTCACTGCTTCCCGAAAGCAACATATCAGTGGTTAAAGCAGAACTTGAAGTATGGAAAACAATGATGACAAGTATCTCGCCTACCCCGAAATCTAGTTGGGAATGCCTAGATATGTGCGATAAAAACCTTTATCCTAATATTTACACATTACTACAAATCTTGGCTACCATTCCTGTATCCACTGCTACCCCAGAAAGGTCTTTCTCGAGCCTAAGGAGACTGAAAAACTATTTACGAAACACTACAAGTGAAAACAGACGTAATGGTTTGGCTCTCATGAACATTCACTATGGAACAGAAATTCATGCAGATGAAGTAGTGGATATATTTAAAAGAAAAAGCCGAAGATTTCTTCTTTAATGGTTTTAGATTTAGCGCAGAGGAATGAAATTAATTTAACCGTTTCATTTAAAGTTAAGAACTTTATAAATATGTCGTAATTTTTCCGATGAATATATAGATATTAAATTTCATGTAAGTATATTTTTGTTGTTTTATTTACTTCAAACTAAACCCCCCAAAAACTAAATCCTGGCTACGCCTGTGGTACATATTAATACCTAGGGTTAAATTTACCAAATTTATTGCACTTACACTCTGTACTTGCACCAGTCCTGACGAGACGCCTCTGTCGAACAAAAATATCGAATTAAAATAATTTGGAATCGGTTCGTGTAAGACGGAGAATCCGTTTTTCTTGAGATCGATTGTGTCATCGAATGTATAACAAGGGACGGGCCGCGTCACTTCGGGTTTCCTTCTTTTGATTTATTGCATTTGGGCCGACGAGCCGCAGCTTCGATTAGAATAATTTGAATGACGGGGGTTTTTCGGAATCGACGGAATCTGAAGGATGTGATATTTTCGGCTAATTTTGTCCCACCGGTCCTGACTGAAACGAAATTGATACAGGGCGGTGTAAAAGTGAGTGCCCCGTTTAAATTAATTAAAAAAACTAAAGAAGATGTTTGACATCAAAGTCATAATGTCTAACAAAATGAAACTTGATGACTAACAAAATGATGGTCTTTTTGAAGTAGTGGTATGTGACTTTGGTCGTCCTGTGTTTCTGGTACGAGCAAACTGACGAAATTTTGCGTTTGTTTGGCTGTGCTTGAGAAGTACTTGGTTTAACACTTTAAATTTTTAAAATATCTTTGATATTGGCTTTAAGATCTTTCCTAAAGTCATAGTATCATACCGTTCCCGCAACCTCGGCTCAGTAAGATTATCAGCCAAACTTTGCACGACTGCTCTGCGTTTTAATGTTTTTCCCGTTGTCTAACCACGTCAGACGCGTTTATCATGTATAGGTTCAGGATATGATAAAATATGCCTTGATACTATCTATTTGTTTTACGATTGCAGCTAACGGCTGAACACAGCTAATCGATAGTATCGACAACTCCTTTCGTACGTCAATTCTTCTGTTGGAACCTTTGGTGTGAAATACTAAACTTGAAGACATTTACCACTAAACACCAAAACGCTTTTTTGAACTGCTCGACGCACGTTTCGCTAATTGTTTTTATCTTGTTTTTATTTAAAAGCTGATAAGGGAAATAAGGTTGTAGTAATGGACAAACCTGATTAGTTTGAACGCGTTGCAAAATTAATTCAAGACGGTCCTTATAAACGATTACCTAGGAATCCATTGACAAAAATGATTAACCAAGTTAGAGATACATTGAAATCTTGTAACAGCCTTATTTCTCCTTCTCTGAAAAGCAAATTACATGTTTCTAATCCAAAAGTGCCAAAATTGTATGCTCTACCAAAAATTCATAAACCAGGAAAATCAATGAGACCAATTGTATCAGCTATTGATTCTCCAACATACAACTTGGCAAAGTGGTTAACAAAGGAATTTGAAAATCTCCCAAACCAACTACCTTCCTGTTCTGTGATAAATTCAACCAAATTCATAGAAAAAATCAAAAATACACATCTACAGGGCGGTGAGGTTTTGGTTTCTTTTGACGTTTCATCGTTGTTTCCGAGTGTATTATGATTATGAAGCAAATATAGCAAATATAGATTATGTATGAATAGAGATTATGTATGAAGCAAATGAGGTATGTAGAGGTTATGTAGATTATGTATGAAGCAAAATTGTTTTCAGCTTAATAACAGGATTTATGAACAACAAGAAGGAACGGCAATGGGCAATCCTCTGTCACCGTTCTTAGCCAACTTATTTATGAGTAAATTTGAAACCGAGGCAAAAGATGAATTCAGTTACTTTCCGAAGGTATGGTTAAGATATGTGGATGGCATTTTTGCCATTTTCGATTCGAAAAATGAAAATTTAGATGATTTTATTAAGAACCTAAACAGTAAATTCCAAAATATAATATTCACGCATGAACTCGAAAACAACGATAGTTTACCATTTCTGGATGTGTTAGTCAGTAGAAATAATAAAAATAGGTTAGATTTTGATATTTTCAGAAAAACCACCACCACTTTGAAATACCTATTCCTAATGATTCAAATCATAGCTTCCAAAATAAGATGGCTAGTTTAAATTTTACGGTAAATAGATTAATTAATTTTCCTTTAAATAGAGATAATTATAACAAAGAATTAAAATTAATTAGGGACGTATCTAAAGTAAATGGTTATAATAAGAACATTGTAGATAAACTAATTAGAAAACATAAGTTCAGAAAATTATTGAAAGAATCTTCGACTTTTCAAAAGGATCAGAACACAAAGAAATTCATGGTAATACCATTTGATGCCCAATTAACAAGAGGACTAGACAAAACTTTGAAAAAAGTGGATATTAAGGTTGTGTACAAACCATATAATAAATTAAAAGAAGTTCTGTATAATCCAAAGGATAAAGTAGAGCAACATGAAAAGTCGGGGATTTACGAAATTAGCTGTCAAGACTGTGATCGAAGGTATATTGGGCAAACAAAAAGATCCATATTGACAAGATATAAAGAACATATTGCCCGCATTAGATATGGGAGAAATGAAAAATCTTGTGTTGCCCAACATGCAATCGAACATGACCACAGTATAGATATTAGTAATTTAAGACTACTTAAAAGTGTTAATAATAATAGGGCTTTGGATGCATATGAAGGCATTCAAATAGAAAAATGTAAGAAAATCATGAACCGAGATAAAGGACCGATTCCTTTCAGTCAACTTTTTCAATTATTAATCGTTATAAATAATAAATATAAATAATCGTTATAAATAATAATCATATAAATAGAATATAGTTTAGTTTTAGAATTAGATTAAATCATCTCCTGATGATGCTAACATGGTTAGCGAAACGTGCGTCGAGCAGTTCAAAAAAGCGTTTTGGTGTTTAGTGGTAAATCTCTTCAAGTTTCCTTTCGTACTGTTGTAGAAATGTATGATTTCAGGTTTCTTTGAAGTGGAGTTAATGCCTAGCTGTTTATGCACTGTCGATAAAAGAAAAACCGCTTTGTTTCACTTCGAAGTATGAGACTAGAGTCCTTTTAGCATCAAAACCAAATATTGAAGTACCGACATTCCTACTTTTTGTGTTTTTCATTTCTAACGGGATCTCACGTTTACTGCTGCGTAATGTGGCAACAATTGTTAGTTTGTAAGAAAGCTGAAGCAGTTCTGAAGCAAGTAGCACGGAAGTAAACCAGTTATCTAGGGTTATATTTCTGTTAGTCCTATAGAAAGGCTTACAAAAGTGTTTCACAAAGTGTGGGGCAAGAGGCATGTTTTCGCTACATTTTGAACCTTTACCCAAATATGGTGTAGCATTATAATCTTGATGCAACCATTATAATCTTGATGCCATATTTGTTAGACTTTTTGGTAAGTATTTTCTAAATGGGCAGCGACCTCTGAATCCCAGTAATTGTTCATCGATTTTCAGATAGGAACTGGGGTTTAACCATTTTTTACAATTGTGAATGAATTTCTCCCAAGATTCTCTTATTGGCGCGAACTTATCCGACGCTCTTCTGGTAGCCCTTTCGTCGAACCGACATCATTTTAGCAGGAAGTCAAATCTCTCAGCACTCATACAAGCTTTGAAAACGTTGTACCTTCGTTTGGCGTCAAAAATCGTTTGCTTTGGTAAATGGTTACTTTTTATAATTGTTGTTGAAGAATTGTATGAGACAATTCTTTGTACTTCACCTTTATCAACTCAACTTCAGCATTTGTGTGAACTACAATCTGATCAATCATTTCATCGGAGTTAATCAAATGAAATAATAAAATTGGAATAACATTTTAAGATGATGTACGGGTACTTGAGGTGCTGGGAGTGGTTTCCTGTGAAGATGAGGATAGGCATGACTGCGAACGCTCGAAGGAATCACCATCAGAATCCATGATCATATTCCTGTTTCGGCTGCCTCTGACAACACTCGGCTCATCAGCGAAAGAGACCAAAGAATCTTCTTTG
The DNA here is from genome assembly GCA_031761425.1 of Cosmopolites sordidus. NCBI lineage: Eukaryota > Metazoa > Arthropoda > Insecta > Coleoptera > Curculionidae > Cosmopolites > Cosmopolites sordidus. Next base: position 342,510 of record JARFXV010001144.1, read on the forward strand.
GATTTCGGTCAAGATTGTTTCGCCCGAATTGAATAAATCCGCGGCCTTTAATGAGTTCGTTGTTTCACAAAACTTGCTGTCCCTTTTTACAGAACACCTTTCAAAGCTCTCTGAATGGTTAACAAAATATTTTGCGGAAGACAATGTCGAAAAATTCGCGTGGATCCAAGATGCTTTCCGTGCTCCAGCACCACCAGAATTCTTTTCTCAAGAAGAAGAGAGTCTCATTGAACTCTCATGCAACAACAGCCTTAAATCAAAATTTGCTTGTTCCCATTTGGTGGAGTTTTGGATAACGGTGAAAAATGAATATCCAAAATTATGTTCAAAAGATTTAAGGATTTTCATTCCCTTTGTAATATCCTATTTATGTCAAACCGGATTTTCAGTCGTAGCTGTAATAAAGAGCAAATATTGCTCAAAAATCAACGTGGAGCAAGAAGAAGAACTCATTTTAAGATATTATTAAAAATTAAAATCTCCAAATGTAGAAGAACGTCAATTCTTACAGTCAATTTTTACATCGTTGGTCGGACGTTTACCTCCAGCGACCGTACCCCATGTCAATTTCTATTGTCGTTGGCGTTATATGTTTTGTTGGTTGTCAGAATTCGGGGTGTTTAACTGCTTTCTAAAACATGCGATTTGGACGTAGATTTCCAGCGACCGAGCGTATCGGTAATTAGTTTTAAACGCTGATTTGACGGGTACGGGTCGTTTAATATGTTTCGCGTCGCGTATTTCATTCGCGTCGCGTATTTCATTCGCCTCGCGAATATTTGTTTTGATTTGGGATTTGCTACGTGTGTACACACCGAGTAGTACTTTTTAAATAAAAATATTCAACTTTTAATTGCAAACATGAAGGTGTCTGATTTAAAACAGTTAATAATGATTAATTTAAGTTTAGAGGAGACAGAGGTTGAATTAAAAACTAACGGTCGTTCCACTCCCATGTTGAATATGAGTCGAATTCAAAAAGAATACTAAAATAGGGCAAGTTTTACGCGAAAATTTGATAGTAAACTATATGTGAAAGTTTTCCGACGATAGAGAAATAAGATTTGAAGACCGACTTGGAAAGGCTATTTAAAGACATTAAATTCTATTTTGAATATGGGAGTAGGTAGGTAGGATAGGTAGGTAGTAGGACAGAGGGCGCTGTGACAAAATACTAAAACTGTAAGTGCGCCGCTAACTGAAAAAGTTTGGGAACCTCTGCTTTAAACGATTTAAAAATGGTGATTTCGAAATGCAAATAAATAATCCGAGTAAATCCAAATAAATAATCAACTGAAAAAACTTGAAGATGCCGAATTGCAAGCATTGTTGCGCACAATATGCAACTCATCAATCAAAGGCAGAGAGATTAAATGTTGGTCGAACTATTTGTGGTCGTCTATATACCATGCAAAAGATCCAGAACGCCGAAAAATGGGCACTACATCAGCTAAACGACAGACAGATGGAAAAGTGAAAAACGGTGTGCGAAATTTTGCTTTCTCGGTATAAAAGGAAAACTTTTTTGGATGGGATCGTGACTGGAGAAGAAAAATGGATATATTTCTTGAACATAAAATGCAGAAAGCCATAGATTGGCCCTTCTTGCAACCATCAACATTGACCGCAAGACCGAAGCGCTTTAGCAAGAAGACAATGCTGTGTATTTGGTGGGTATCAGAAGGGTATCGTGTGTTTGAACCATGCATTGACCAAAATGGGCTAAGCAATGTCTGAATGATTGTGGCGTGTTCATATATTTTTTCCTTTATTTGGGTTTTTCGCCACTATCTAAAACTCAAAAAATATCAAAAATACCTGTTCTTATTTAAAGAAAGAATCACTGGGTAAAAACAAAAAACCAAACGGAGACAAATTTCTCAGTGATTCTTTTTTGTAATAAATTTGCCTAACGAACAAAATTTTAAAGATATAAAAATGTTATAAAAAAATTTACAAACTTTTAACGTTAACGTTTCGGAGGGTACTCTCACCCCGTTTTCAAAACTAAACTAAAAAATAAATTATATTAATTTATAATATATAAAGTAACGAGTGAAAGTAAATATATTTTTTTGTATATGTCAACGATACTTATATTGACAACAATAAATTTTCATGACAGTGACATACTACCAAAAAATATATATAGGTAATGTTTACTGTGTGATTGTTTATTGTATTGATTGTGTATTCAAATATTTAAATGTGTTTAATTGTATTCTTTAGAATCGGGAACCATATTGAATTTAAATCTACCGAAGGCATAGCAATACAGTTATTTTTATTTAAATTAATTATAGCGGTTTCTTTTAATCTTCTGTATTTTGTTACCGATTCTTTTAATACCGTTTTGAAATTATTCCAATTGGTTTTATGACCTGATTCCCATGCGTGTTGACAAATTCTAGATTTATTAAAATCGCCCTTTCTAAGAAGGTTTTTATGCTCTTTTACTCTAACATCTAACGGTCTAGATGTCTCACCTATATAGAATTTGCCACATTCGCAGGGAATTTTATAAACCACATTTTTGGTATTTTGTTGTATATTGTTTGGTTTAGTCTTTGTTAATAGAGATCTAAGAGTATTTTTTGTTTTAAATGTCGTTTTTATGTTGTATTTATTTCCTACTCTTTTAATTGTGTCAGGAATACCGCGGATATAAGGAATTGTGAGGTTAATTGTTTGAGAGTTATTATTATTGTTATTAATAACTTGTCTGTTTCGTCTAGTATCAAAATTTTTTGATACTAGACTTTTGTAGTGTATCACTGTCGGTACGAATAAGTTTTGCTCTGTCATATAAATGACGATCGATTTTGAGTGATTTGAAAAGAAATTGACACAACGCTTCATCACACACAGCTAAAGCGGTCAGAGACACCATTTCTGCACTTGGCTGGGAAGTCTTGCACTACCCGCCATACTCACCTGACTTGGCGCCTTCCGACTACCACACGGAGAAGTCGGAAAATGGACTGAACCACCTCAAAATAAGTACGTAAGGTTTTCTGGGAGGGCATCCACAAATTGCCAGAGTGATAGGAAAACGGTGCAGCTAGCGATGGCGTATACTTTGAATAAATAATTTTTATACCTTTCTCCCAAACTAAACGCGTTTTTTTTTTATAAGAAAAAACTAAGAATTATTTATATATCAATAATACATACAGCTGTTTTTTTTTAAGTTATTATATGGTAAGAAGTGAAATTTATTTTAAAAGAAATATACTCATAGAGTTGGTCATTTTAAAAATTCAAAAAGACACGAACTAATGAGCTCACGAAGTAAAACGTTGCCCGTAAAACATCGTCTTCGAAAAATTGAGGCAATTTCATCATCCCTCTCCAGTCTGTTCTCCCAAACGCTGCCTCCTGTTCGGTATATTTTTGATTTATAATGTAGAGCGGCATTATTTTTCATCAGCCATGTAAATGAAAAACGGTTATGACAGCATCGTTATACTGGGGCGTGTATATACGTACATGTACACTGGAGGAAAATGGAGAATGATAGCTGATTGAGTATGTATGTGGCTTTCAAGCGCTGTTTTTTTTGTATTTTTGGAGAGTGGTGAGGGTTATGGCACATTGTGATAGACGCGCTGTCGTTTCTCACTTCGATTCATTACGCTCCAGATAAAAATATTCAAAATTTTATATTTTTTCGATCATTTATGGATATTTGAGTGAGAAATATTGGGTTGTCCGGAAAATTCTTAGGGAATTTCGATTTGTTGCTCTTTTAACGCTTGCAAACAGAAATCTGTGTTAGATTAGTAACCTTTATTTAGGTATTATTAATTGTTGGTATATTTAAAATATACTCGTTCAGATTCTCTCTGATTAACCTTCCTTTATTTAATAATGTCGAGTGATTACGCCGTTGGCACGTTGGGGAAACATAGTAACAATGATAATAATTAAAACATTTGGTATTAGTTTCGCAATATATTCAAAATATTTTCTGACATCTTTGGGCCTCAGGACCATTCTCAAAGAGAGTTATAGATAAACTAAACTAAAATTTCAAAGTGTTGTTAATGGAGGTCGATTTTTTTTTCTCTCGTTAATTTTATGACACTTTCAACAATTAAGGTTAAGTCTAGCTGGGTGTTTGTAAGGTTTTTACCATACCCAATTATTGAAAGTATCATAAATTACGTACAACAACCTGCGTCTCTGTCAAAATGAGCATTCGCTTGTTGCTTGACCGGGAGGGAGCCCACCCCATCCCTTACATTGGAGGGCACATGTTTCGTCTGTTGGTGGCTAGACTCGTCAGGGTACCGACATATGCTTTCTCGTCAAGAATAAGGAGTCACTCTCCACAATTAATCAACCCATATTAAGGGACCCCCTCCAACCTCCCTAACGTAAGGAATGGGTGGAGCATTTTGGCGGAGACGCAGGTTGTTGTGCGTTCCATATGAGATTGTGGAACAGAAGTATGAGATTATGAGTGTATGAGACTAACTGACTAGAATAACTTAAAGTCTAATAACTTATTTACACTAAACTAATGTGTAACGCACAAATGCACTATTCTCTGCTTTGCACTAGCACAAACACTTTGTTAACTCGACAGGTTTCCCTTTCTTCAGCCTTCTTGTTAGATTGGTGTTGTCGAAGAGCTGGATTGCCTCAACGTGCTGATGGGTTTTGTGCGAATTTGGTAACAGTCTGATCAACACTGTCCATCTGAAGGTTTCGATGGAGATTAGTATTTCTGGGGACCCATGGAGCATTGACGTTGCATAGTGGATCTGGGCATTATTTATATTAATTGGAATCTGCTGTACTCTTTTATTTGTGAATTTGACATGTACATACGGTTTTGTTCAGTTTGATACGCCATCTTTTGGTCCAGTTGCTTATTTGGTTAATTGATATTTGAAGTTTATTTGCTGTCTCTTCATGATCTTTGCCTACCGCTAGCATAGCAGTATCTTCTGTAAATTCAAGCCGCAAGACCATCGTTTGTGTCGTACGTTCGGTTAATGGGCTCAATATCAGTTAATTGTAATTTGACCCAGAATTTAATAGCAAAATTTTGTTCAGCGCCGAAGCTAATATTTAGCTAAATGGTTATGATAATAAATAACTTATTAATTATTGTGTTCTCTGTTTTAATTGTAGATAGACTGTAACTTAATTGGGAGTTCAATAATGTAATCTTCCAAACAAACTTTATTTCATTTCTCCAGTGATCTTTAAAATTAGATATCTTAATATTTGATTTATAAGGGACAAAGTTATTTCCCCATCCCCATATTGTCAAAACTTTCTCCATCTGCCAATATAAATAATACACTCACTAACTCGACACAAAAGACATATCAAAACTTCTCCATTAGATATGAAATCGAAGACTTGTTTCGTTTTCTCTGCCGATAGGTCCTCAACCTACCACCAACCCCCTCACCTACACTCCGCCGTCTCCATTTCGGGTCTGAACTTTTCGCGTTTACCCTCTGGAGAATCAAAGTCAAACCGCCGTAACAAACTGGCTGTCAGTTCTGTTACCGGTCACGAGAATGACGTGGTGGAAGGACGGACGGGGGGAAGAGTGAGGGGAACGAAGCTGGAGGGCATCTGCCGAACGATTGATTTGTTCTGGAGAGGGGCGGGGTGTGGAGAGTGTAAGGGGCGAATGTGGAGTTTACCGTTTATATTTTGACGAATTGATTGGGAGGATCAAAGGAAGGGTCTAAAAGTCCGTCTTGAGGGAGTTTGCATTAAAAAAAAGGCAGAAAAACAACACAGGAATATTTTCTGCGTTTTGCGAAAGATAACCAGAGATTTATTTTTTTTTTAATAAGGAGTCTTTTAATGGTTTTTAGTGACTAGTTTATTTCGAATATAATTTGGTAAATGTATGACCCAACATTGAAATTTCAAAATATGTAAACATAATTATCTCACTTATTGCATTTGCTTGCATTCAGTTTGATGGAAATTCATTATTAATGTTTAATAAAAGACTCTTATCGAAATTTCCAATTTATTATTACTGTTCGACGCATTTCTTTAACATTGTAGCTTCTCCCTTTCCAATTTCCGATTATTTTTTCAAGCAATTGGGGCTCTTATGTCCTTAATTGGCACAGTTATGTGTCAATATCGGCATACACCATATATATATATATATATATATATATATATATATATATATATATATATATATATATATATATATATATATATATATTCTTCCTAAAGGTCCAACCCTTCGTCCACGTCGCAGGAGGCGGACAACGGTTGAACCCGAACGTTTATTTCGGGAACAGACGGCTAACAGGGCTCTGGCAAAAAACAAACCCAGGTTGCGTCTGCAGTGGCAACCACCGGCAACCTGGTCGGCGTCTGTTCACCCAGAGGGTGCGGCTGTACACCACGCTCCAGGAACTAACAATCCCTGGTTCTAAACTCCCAGTGGAAACACTGGACCCATAAGCTTATAAGCAATTATGACTCGTGCAAGTAATAACAATAATACCCCAGGTGGTAACCAATCCACCCGTCGACAGACGGCAACCGGGTGCTCGGATTCTGGCGAACCTGGACTTTCACGATTTCAAAAAATGCCGGAGCATTCCGGCAAATTTCGACATAAAACTCCTACATACATTGGCACCTTCAACATCAACACGCTAAACCAACCAGGAAAACTTCACAACCTAACCTCAGAAATTAACAGACAAAAGACACTTGTGCTTGCCCTACAAGAAACACGCATCACAGATGAGGACACGGTAGACTACGGGAACAATCGCATATTCAAAAGCAAGACAGACAAACGAGTCTCCAGCGGTGCTCCGCTTCTGGGCATGGCTTTTGTGGTACACAAAAGGATAGTTAACACTATTAAGGAAATTATCCCCATAAACAATAGACTGATGACAATGCGCATACAGTGCGCCAATAAAAAAATACACCATTATAAACGTACATGCCCCCACAAACGGGGACAGCAAGAAAGACCCCAAGTCTACAGAGAAATTCTGGGCAACACTAGAAAAGATAATGGCAAAGGTCCCAAAGGATGACGTCAAAATTTTACGGGGCGACTTTAACGTACAAATGGGTAGGGAAAAAATCCATCAGAAAACCGTAAGCAAATTCCCTGGTCACAAATTCACCAACAAGAACGGCATAAGACTCATCGAACTATGCTAACAGAATAACCTGAAGATCATGTCAACATCCCTCAGAAAATGTCCATGAAAACAGAAAACATGGAGATCGCCTATACAACAGATTAGTGAATTCCAGATAGACCACGTTGCGATCTCATACCCACAACAAAGAGAGATCCATGATGTTAAAGTCCGCAGGGGAGCAAACATCGACTCAGACCACTACCTAACACGAGTCAAAGTAAAATTCACCTCAAAGAGAATTCATCAGAAGAAGACACATCTACAGAAATTCGACACGAAAAGGATCAAGGAATCCAACATAACAGAGGAATGGGAAAAGGAATAGGCAGATACATGGGAAAAATTCCCCAGAAAGCCAACAGCGTTTTAACGAGATTAGAAAACAGACCGCCAAAGTTATTAGACAAACTAGGAGGAAGTACATGAAGGAACAACTAGACTCTATAGAGGAGAATTTTCGCAATTATAACACGAGATATTTTTATAGGACTTTCGCAAGAGAAATCCGTGGGTACACACCACAAAATCTTTGCTTTAGAAAGCGGAATGGGAGATTAGCGCTAAACAATCAGGAGAATTGTCAGGAGCTGGCACACTATTTCTCTAATCTCCTCAATTGCTCGGAACGCGACACAAGTTTCCCCAAGGAAAATTGTGTCTATACTCACTCAGAATCTCCACCACCAACACAGGAAGAGATTCACAGGCACATACAAAAACTGAAGAATAACAGGACATCCGGTGAAGATGGTATCACCGCGGAACTATTGAAATACCTCGGACCAAACTCGCTGCGGGAACTCACGCAAATTATTACGAACATCTGGCAAACAAAAAAATTACCAGATGAATGGAAATGTGCTCTTATACACCCGCTGCACAAGAAAGGAGACAGAACAGATGTGAACAACTACAGAGGAATCTCCTTACTTTTGTAAGTCACTTACAAAATCTTCTCAGTATGCCTTCTCCAGAGAACACAGGAACAACTAGAACACAAAATTGGCGAGTACCAGGCAGGCTTTCGCCCTGGTCGCTCATGCACTGAACAAATCTTTAACTTAAAAACAACACTGAAATACAAAGCTATCAGAAACGTCCCAATCATCTGCACGTTCGTTGACTTCAAGAAAGCATACGGCTGGATTGACCGAAAATCTCTGTTCAACATCCTAGAAGAACAAGGACTCGACCCCAAAACACTATGATTGATCAAACAGACACTGACCGATACAATCTCTAAAGTGAAATTTATGGGAGAAATTTCCGAACCCTTCCTGATTAAAACCGGAGTATGCCAAGGAAATGGGTTATTCCGACTCCTTTTCAACCTGGTCCTGGACAAAGTCATAAGGGAATGAGAAAAGGAACTAAAAAATCAAGGACACTGGAAGCCAATACGACTCGGACGAACCAAAAACAACATAGAAATATCATGCCTAACCTTCGCGGACGACCTAGCCATACTCGCAGACAATGGAAAAAGGGCAACCAAACAGATCGAAGTCCTAAAGGAATATGCAGAGAAACTTGGCCTTTCTCCGAATTCTTCTGCTCAAAATTAAAGGTCCAAAATTTGAACACCAAATACGGCAAAATAAATAGGGTCACTCACTTCAAATACCTGGGCGAGATCCTCGAACCCACAGGAGGAGAGAAGATAGCACAGAAGACTCGATTGCAGAAGTTGAAGAGGGCATACGGCAAGACACACAATATCTACAATATTAAATGTTTATTCGCACACGCAAAAATAAGACACTACAACACCGTAATCAAACCAGAGGTACTATACGCAAGCGAGACACTTACACTCCATACAAAAAGCGGCATAGAAAACATACTAAAAGAAGAACGCAAAATTATGGGGAAAATTCTCGACCCAAAACTGACAGAGGAAGGATACAGACTACATTCTAGAAAGACCACAGAGAGAGAATGTCCAACGTAGCGGCGGACATAAGAAAAAGAAGGTTGAAATTCTATGGACGTATCAGTAGACTCCCATCGACAAGACTCACCAACAGAATTTTTACGTACATACAAGGAGTCAAGTCAACAGTACCATGGATCGCACAAGTCAGAGCTGATCTGGGAAAGGCACAAATGCGTCCGACAGAGATTGAGGATAGAAGGACGGACAGACACACAATACATATGTGGAACGTTGCATCAGAGAGCGAAGTTTCGAGGGGATCAGGAACAAAGTGGACGGAGAAGAGAAAGAGAATCCACGGAGAAAGGATGAGAGAGGTGTGGAGGATTAGAAAGAACACTCGAGAATGAGTCAGGATGCTTTGCGTGATCCAACCGAGTTTATACGCACCTAATAATAATCATAATATCTATATATATATATATATATATATATATATATATATATATATATATATATATATATATATATATATATATATATAACATTACCCCAAAGAAAATAATTTAACATGACCTTGATGGCCAATTAACAGATCCGTTCCTCGAAACAATTTTATCACTGAACTGTTTCCATAGTAAATCGATTGTTGCGTTGATTGTATGCTATATGGAGCCGTCCTGTTGAAACCACATCTTCTTGAGATCACTGTCATTCAAGTTTGGAATTAAATAAAAATTGATCATTGCTCTGATCATTGCTATATCAAAAGTCATGTATAACTTGTACACAGGTGACGAATTTTGGATCTATGCGTATGAGCCCGAAAGTAAACAACTTTCAAAATAAGCCAAACCCAACAAAAGTTATTCGCTCAACAAGCACTTCGAAGCAACTGGCGCCGGTTTTTATTGTGATAAATAGGCATGAGGTTACAGTGGTACTATATAATCGTAGAACAGTTAATTCTGAATGGTATACAACCATTTATTTGCCAGAAGTCTCTAAAGAAATACGGAAAAACCACCACCGATGCAGGATCATTCTTCACCATGATGACGCGAGCTGTCACGCATCGGACCGAACAACTGAATATTTGACCGATCAAAACATCGTATAGACCTGATTTGGAACCTAATTATTTCTTTTTGTTACTGACCGGGAAAAATAAACTACGCGGTCAACGATTTTCGACGTCAGGAGAAGCGGTTGATACCTCAATCAGAATGGAAAAGTGCAATGAAAATTAGTTCAAACATATATAAAAATGTATCGATCATTGGGGAGAATATTTTGAAAAACAATAAAGTTTTATATTTGTTTTCATTTATTATACCGGATACATAAAAAGCAACGATCAACTCTGCTAGCAATAGCGGCCATATTTTCTTCGGAATGCACAGTTTTCTTGTTTTGTTTTTCTTTTAATATCGCGCAGCGTGAAATGCGTTTGGAATTTGTCGATAATTCGACGAATACATCGCTCGGTTGGGCGATTATGTGCATCATAAAATTCATAAAGTGATCGATAAGATTGGCACATAGAACACTGATTTTGATAGCAAATTTTAACAATTTACAAGCGTTGCTCTGATGTTAAAAGTACCATGATGATTTTCGAGTTCCATGATAATTGTCATGATGAGATTTGACTCCGACCCCTATTGGAAGTTTAAACACACTAAAAAAATCTCCCTTTATATAGTTTGTACTAGTGTTCCAAAAATGTCGTTCGTATTTAATTATTTATTTACTCCTAGGTGCGGCAGAACGAGCTGGTCGTGTTAACTTTACATCGAACCTTGGTTCGGGGAAATTAGTTGCCATGGAGTGTTTCACCGGACAACAACGTGTTTTCTGTGTTCGTCGTATTATCGAAACAACAATTCACTTACTATGGCTTGTCTTTATAGGGCCGAGTATAATTTATACGACATAAATGAGACACCAAGTGTTAATTTAATAAATAAATTAATAAAAAACAAACTAAAAGAAAATATGAAAACAATCAACTTAATGAAATAGAAAAAGATTTCCAAAAAAATAACACCCGAAACTTTTACAAAACATTTAAAACTAAATTAACAGGCTATCAACCGCAAAGTCTTTGCTTCCAAAAGGAAAACGGACAATTATCTCTAAATAACCAAGACAATTGCAAAGAACTTGCGAAATATTTTGAACAAATACTAAACTGTCCTGAGCCCTTAAACAAATTAGCAACACTAAACCCTAAACAAACAAACCCAGATTCATTACCACCGAATGAAGAGGAAATAATTAGGCAAATCAAGCGGCTTAAAAATAACAAAGCTTCTGGTGAAGATGGAATCACTGCTGAACTTTTGAAATCCGCTGGTCCAGGTACAATCAAGGAAATAACCAAAATTCTACAAGAAGTTTGGCGAACCGAATGGATTCCGGAAGACTGGAAAGATGCTCTAATCCATACACTACATAAGAAAGAAGATAGAACGTATGTAAACAACTATAGAGGGACATCTCTTCTCCCAGTTTGTTACAAGATTCTATCTCAATGTCTACTAGACAGAGCACAGGGACAGTTAGAACCGAACATTGGTGAATATCAAGCAGGTTTTCGACCGGGCAGATTCTGCCCTGAACAGATCCTGAATCTAAAGTTGATTCTAAGACATCAAAAACTGTACAATGAAAATCTCATCTGTACATTTGTGCATTCCAAAAAAGCATATGATTCTATTGACCGCGAATCTTTATTCCGAATCTTGAAAGAACAATGACTAGATCTGAAACGCTGGCAATTATTAAAGCAACGTTAACTAACACAAGGTCAAAAGTTAAATTCATGGGTGACATCTCAGAGCCCTTCGAAATTAAAACAGGTGTGAGACAAGGGGATGGACTCTCGCCACTCTTATTTAACTGTGTTCTAGAAAAAGTAATACAGGAGTGGCGTGAAAAAAAGTCGGCACTGAATATTGACCAGCCCATTAAACTGGGGGGAACCAACATCAAAATTGATTGTCTGGCATTTGCTGATGATCTAGCAATTTTAGCTCAAGATGTATTACGGGCACAAAAACAGATTGAAATCCTAAAAAGAAACGGCAGAAAAGGTAGGTCTCCAAATTTCCTTTGAAAAGACACAATACATGACCTGCAACAGACTAAGAACACCATTTCTAAAAACAAAATATGGTAACATCAGACGAGTCTCTCAATTGAAATACTTGGGTGAAATAATCATGGAAAATGGGTTGGAAAAAGCGGCCAATAAGGGTAGATGTTAAAAAATGGAAACGGCATTGAGACTTACCAAAATATTTACAACAAAAAATGCCTATCTAAAAACACAAAACTGAGACATTACAACACGGTTATTAAGCCAGAATGTCTATATGCTGCAGAAACGCTCATTTTGAATAGAAAGAGGGACATCGAGGACACTGAAAAGAAGGAAAGAAAAATCATAAGAAAAATCTTAGGCCCCAAACAAATAAATAGCACAACATACCGACTTCGAGAAAACCAAGAAATCAAACAATACACAGATATACATAGCAATATGAGAAAAAGAAGACTTAAGTTTTACGGACACATCAAACGGATGAATCCGAGTAAGCTAACCAGACAAATAGACGAATTTTATGAAAATAGGAGTAGAGCTAAAGTAGAAATAATTAAATGGATTGCGGCAATTAAAGAGGACCTAAGATCAGCAAATATTACACAAAGTGAAATTCAGGATAGAGGGTGTTTCAGACACAAGGTTAACGTTTGGAAGGTTGGCCAGAGAGAAAAATGTAGGAAGATTGTAACAACTTGGTCTGACGAAAGGAAAAAAGCTCATAGCGAAAGAATGAAATTAGTATGGGCACAAAGGAAGGCTAACAACAACAAACGCCTCTAATTGTACTTCGCGTGGTCCACCAGGGCCCATACGTGAATAATAATAATAATAAAAAAGTTTGAACCTACAGGATCAACTTTAAATGTACTGTCTACGGTTCGGCCAAGGTCACGTAGAGGTGTAAACAACATTGAACTTATACGTGAGTCGGTTAGAGAAAATCCGTCTCAATCCATAAGGACGCGAGGTAGCTAGGAACACATTAAATCATCTTCATTGCACATCATTTAAAAAAGATCCCCGTCTTCATCCTTATAAAATTCAAATTGTGCAAGCAATAAAAGAAACTACAGGAATTCTTCTTAGGGAAAGCGGTATCCCGTAGAGGTGACAAAAATTGACCACCAAGAAGTCCAGATTTAACTCCACTCGATTTTTTCTTGTGAAGTTAAGTCAAGAGTAAAATTTATGAAAAAAAACCACGTACGATATTGTAACTAAAGGAGAATGTTGTTCATGAGATGCATATATATCCAGACATATGTGCGACAGTGTGATAGCACAGTTTCGATCATGCCTTCAAAAAGAATATCAGCGCCGCAAAGGCCACCATATCGACAGTATTACTTTTGCTAAATAAGATAAATAAATGCTAAATATAGATATAAATAGACTAAATGCTAAATATTTCCATACACTGTAATATTATGTTATAACAATAAAATTATTATATCATAAATCGACTTCTATTAAGTATACCTACAAAAATAAACAACAATATTGAAGACCTTGTTCAAAGTGAAATAAACATAAACTAATTAGTTTATATAAAATACATTAATAAAGCTAAACAAATATCTGCTTTTTAGTCTGTTAATCCACATGGCATCACATTTTCGACGTAGAATCAATAAATACTAAACGATGGTAAAGCCGATGACTGTACCCTAAACAAGTGGAATAAGTGCTCTATATTGCGATATGGTTCCGTTAATTGGCCATACGCTTCGCAGAAATAGATTTTTAAAGCAGTTAAGTCTTGAGCTAAATTAAAAGGGTTGCTGGTAAATTGACAATATGGGGCGTAGTTATTTTCGTGAGGGTCCGTTGAAAATAAGGATAGTAATGTAGTTAAAATCTTTTTAAGCAATATTTGGTTTCCCCCAGAAACGGGATGTCTCTACAATATATTAAATAAGCTCCTAAATTCGTTCGTGTTAATAGCAGTAAACAGACATTTAAAAATTCTTGTAATTGTAAAGACTATTAAGGCAAATGTCTGGCAAATGATCATGGCATGTCATGGTTTAACATCGGAGCATCACACATTTTTGAAACCGACTTCTTGTAAAAAACCTCACCACCGACCTCCTGTAAGAAAAAAACTGTATGTTACAGGTATTGGCTTATCATTTTCGGATTTGGGACTACAAAATACTTCATATACATCTTCATCAATGTTACCTCAAAAAGCTTTAAATTTGTTGACCTGTGTTATTTGTTGAATATTTGTTTACGTACCTCTTCCTGCAACAACATATTCGAGAACGCAGCAGGTGTGGCGAACGCGTGTGCTTCTGAGACCCGTGTTTAATCTATTGTTGTTGCGTCATCGCGAAAATTAATTGATACCTTTGCTGCAGTATGTTAAATGTTGTGTGTACTAAAGTATTAATCGTAGTAGCGTCTTGATTTGTCTTGTTAACCTCTTGAATTTTGAACATCGTGAACACTGAACACTGACTTTTTGCAATGCCGGCTTGTTGTGCTGCGTGTTCAACCTGTTAGCCGCGCTAACCCAGGCATTTGTTGTAGTGGACACTGCCGTCGCGATTTTCACTTAAAGTGCATTAAATTGCCAGTGGTTTTGGGTGAGTTGCCCGATGACTGGGGGGTGATTTGGTCCTCTAATGAATGTAGAAAATCGTTCACTAGTGAATTATTGCGGGAGCTTCTCGCAAAGGTGAACTCAATCGTAAGTCTGTAAGTAAATTTCGTCTGTTCAACAACAACAATCTGATCTGACAGACTCAGTTAAGTTCTACGGTGATAAGATAGATGATTTCAACAAGCAGATGTAGCACTTTAAAAAGGTATCGAGAGGGTTTGATAATATTCACCTTTGGAAAGTGCAAATGAATACAGAATTAGGTTAAAACTTATCTTAGAAAAACAATTTAAAATCAAATCAAATTTATATCATGAGGAAAGGTTAGCTATAGATAAATTAAAAAAAGACACGTCTATTAAAATATTGCCATCAGACAAAGGTAACGCCACAGTTATTCTGGACACTACAGAATATAATAACAAAATTAAAACTCTAATTGATGAGGGAAAGTACACTAAAATACCTACAGATCCAACATTAAAAATAGAGAGACAAATTTACAATACATTATATAAACACAAACGTGCATTTACAGATCTAGAAAGATCACAACTTACACCACATTATAGTAAACCACCTCATTTCTATGGTCTACCAAAAATACACAAAACTAATATACCACTTCGCCCTATAGTTAGTAGTATAGATTCCCCATGTTATAAACTATCAAAATTTTTAATAAACATTTTAAATCCACTTTCGGGTAGAACAAATTCATATATTAAAAATACTTCAGATTTTTTAGATAAAATTTCGAACATTAAAATTACAAACCAAAATTTAATGGTTAGTTTTAACGTGGTGAGTTTATTTACTAATGTACCAGTTGATAAATCACTTTTAATAGTTAGAAAGAGATTAGAACATGACCAAACATTAAGAGACCGCACTAAACTAAACATAAATACAATTTTGGAATTATTAACTCTGCGGTTAAAAACCACGTTTTCAATTAGAAAATGATTATTATCAACAAAATTTCGGAATGGCAATGGGTTCTTCTCTTTCTCCTTTGATGAGTAATATCTTTATGGAGGAACTCGAGAATGACATATTAAATAAATCTCTTAAAAAAACAGTAATATCGCTTAGGTATGTTGATGATATTTTTGCTATATGGCAACATAGCATTGATCATCTAAATATTTTTTTAAAAGGTATAAATTATCAAGAGCCTACAATTAAGACTACTTTAGAGATGGAGAGGGAGAATAAATTACCATTCCTCGACACTTTAATATTAAAACAACACATTAAAAACTACAGTTTACAGAAAACCGACAAACACAGACAGGTATCTCAATTTCTTTTCAAATCACTCAAAATCGGTCAAAATAGGAGTAATTAAAAGTTTATATGATAGAGCAAAACTTGTTTGTACCGACAGTGATGCACTACAAAAAGAAACAAATCACATAAAAGACATTTTAATAAAAAACAATTACCCAAAAAATTTTATAGATAAATCGTTTAAAAATTTTGATACTAGACAAAACAGACAAGTTATTAATAACAATAATAATAACTCTCAAACAATTAACCTCACAATTCCTTATATCCGCGGTTTTTCTGACACAATTAAAAGAGTAGGAAATAAATACAACATAAGAACGACATTTAAAACAAAAAATACTCTTAGATCTCTATTAACAAAGACTAAACCAAACAATATACAACAAAATACCAAAAATGTGGTTTATAAAATTCCCGAATGTGGCAAATTCTATATAGGTGAGACATCTAGACCGTTAGATGTTAGAGTAAAAGAGCATATAAACCTTCTTAGACAGGGCGATTTTAATAAATCTAGAATTTGTCAACACGCATGGGAATCGGGTCATAAAATCAATTGGAATAATTCCAAAACAGTATTAAAAGAATCGGTAACAAAATACAGAAGATTAAAAGAAACCGCTATAATTAATTTAAATAAAAATAACTGTATTGCTATGCCTTCGGTAGATTTAAATTCAATATGGTTCCCGATTCTAAAGAATACAATTAAACACATTTAAATATTTGAATACACAATCAATACAATAAACAATCACACAGTAAACATTACCTATATATATATATATATATATATATATATATATATATATATATATATATATATATATATATATATATATATATATATATATATCTTTTTTTTTTTGGTAATATGTCACTGTCATGAAAATCTATTGTTGTCAATGTAAGTATCGTTGACATATACAAAAAAATATATTTACTTTCACTCATTAATTTATATATTATAAATTAATATAATTTATTTTTTAGTTTAGTTTTGAAAACGGGGGGAGAGTACCCTCAGAAACGTTAACGTTAAAAGTTTGTAAATTTTTTTATAACATTTTTATATCTTTAAAATTTTGTTCGTTAGGCAAATTTATTACAAAAAAGAATCACTGAGAAATTTGTCTCCGTTTGGTTTTTTGTTTTTACCCAGTGATTCTTTCTTTAAATAAGAACAGGTATTTTTTGAGTTTTAGATAGTGGCGAAAAACCCAAATAAAGGAAAAACATATATGAACACGCCACAATCATTTAGACATTACTTAACAGTCTTCATCTCTAACTCGTCTCATTAAGTATAAAACTATAAAACGGTTTGAGATTGTCTTACTGCAGTGGCTGATCACGCTGTGTTTATCTTCTATCAGAGTACCAGAGGCCTGAAAACAAAATGCGTTGACTTCTTCCAAGCAATTTGTGACGCCGATTATGATATTATTTGCATAACAGAAACGTGGTTAAAACCAGAAATTTCGGACCGTGAGTTATTTCCTCAGGGACATTCGGTCTTTCGATTGCACAGAAATCCCATAACGACGGGCAAATGGGACGGTGGTGGAGTCTTGTTGGGAATTCGTGAATCATTCAAAGGTAGCACTTTAACATATCTGTGCGGCAACGATAATATGGTGGAGGACTTATGGATCTTAATCGCTTTGAGGGGATAGAGGAGGCTCTAGATATGTACTGTTTATATTCCACCGTATGCCTCTTTAAATAATTATACAGCATTCTTTACCAAATTGGAAGGAGGATTGGAGAAATATCACAAAACTGATATACTTGTGGTCGGTGTATATCGATCCAAGTATACTTGGATCCAGACTTGGCGGCCTTACAGTTTTTGAAACTGCGTATAGCATTTCTTATTTCTGTTCCTCTTAAACACCAACAACAGATATTGAAGTCCAAACACCCGCCCGTGGCAACCGCCAACCAGCTGATATACATCCACTGCAATGTACATTGGGTATCACAATGAAAAGAACGAGACAACACAAACTCTCATCTGATTCAGGACCCAACAATCAAACCACCAGGGTTCATACGCCCTAAAAGATTGTTGTGTAACCTGAACAGGAGCCGAACAGGTCACGGAATCTGCAACCAGAATCTGGCCCAGTGGTGAGCCGCGGATAACCCGAAAAGCGATAATTGTGGCGCTGAAGAGCAAACGATTGTCCACTTTGCCTCCGACGTATGCTTCAGCGGGCCCATCCAAGATATTCACGACCTTAACGATGAAGCACTGGAATAGCTATACAATTGCGAACTGCGACTGTGATATAAACTTTTAATATTATACTATTGTATTTATATTTGTTTTGATTCCCTTGTAATATTAATTATTAGTGCTAGTAATACTGAACATTTATTGTAATATTGCAGCAGTCAGACTATGCGAAACCCTTCGTGATCCATCTAACCTCGGGTAAGTACCAGGTATGATCGAAAAATTGTGAACTGGGCCCGTGGAAAAATTTATTAAAAAGCTAAGGAAGTTCAGTGGAGCACGGGTGAACTTCCTTAGCATTTTAAGACTTTTCTTCACCGGCCCAGTTCACAATTTTTCGATCATACCTGGTACTTACCCGAGGTTAGACGGGTCACGAATGGTTTCGCACAGTCTGACTGCTGCGACCGTTTACCGCAGGATGGCGTGGCTGCATGTGATTGCAGCCTCCATTCGACATGGCCAATTTATATGGTCATGGCTTTAGTCGTTCCTTCATCCGCTCTTCATGGTTCCAGCTTGATCCCAACTGATGACGACTTAAGGCCAGAAACCAGTTTTGGGCGGATGAAGGAATGGCAAAGCACGACGTGGAGCACGGGTGAACTTACTTAGCTTTTTAATACTTTTCTCCAAGGGCCCAGTTCACAATTTTTCGATCATTTCACAATCAGTTCACAATTTTTCGATTTTCCGCCACTAGCTGGGGCTGTAACGCATCAACTTCTATACCTTAACTACATCTTTCCCTGCTTACAGTATTTAAAGGTACCTTTTTTACGTCGAAATTATGGTTCTTGTCTAAAATATTCCCAGCTTTATAAGGTAAAAAGAATATGAGCGAGTTAATTCCTAATAAAGTTGGTAGAAAGCATCCTCTAGGAACTAAAGTTAATACCAAATTCAGATTTGTCGCCTATGAAAACTTAACTGCCCCGATTTCAAACAGGATATCTCCAACCGTTTTTAAATGTATCTGTATCTTTTTAATGATTAACATTTGGCAACATATTTATTGAGTAAATCTTCTTATTTTGATCTCTACTATCACCAGTTACTCTACAGGGGATAAGTTATGGGACTCCCTGTATAAAGATAAATAGATCGCCCTCGAAAGTTGTATGTTAACTCGGTGCGCTCTCTTCCCCTTTTCTCCGATCGAGAATGGTCGGAGTCGAATCCGACTACTTAACAGGATAGATAGAAGAAAAAAAATCAATTTGCATAAGGTTAAAATATTCACATTTATTAATAGTAATGGAATAATTTGTAAAACGATTCTCGACATAGAAATTAGACGTAATCAAATTTGCTGAAAAGTCACCAATTTTTTATGTTTTATTTCAATCACAATTAGCGAGAAAAACGTACACAACGAATTCGAAATAGCTAATTTTTACAAATCGGGTTAGTTGATGAGTTAAAATTAAAAGTTAGCTTTTATTTATATAAAACGTCGACTGTGATCGTGAATTGCAACAGAGAATGTTTTTAACTTTGTTTTCGTGCCTTTATAATAAAATATTCACGTAATGTTTTGATTGGAATCGGAGTTTTCGCTTTAGAAACGAACAATTAACACCGAAATTGAATAACGGGTCTTTCAAATTGAGCGGCTTTTTTAAATTCTTGAATAAAATACAGATGGCGTTGTGAATTTGTTTAGGTCTAGTCTCGTTTGAGTTGTGTAATGTAACCTTTATAAAAATGGAGTCGTAAAAGTGGTAACCTAATTCATCAAAAATGCTGGTACTGCCGCGTTTGAATTCAGCTGACGCGAATTATTTTGTTCTTTAATATAATTTCTTTTGTGTTCGTTGATTCCAAAAAGTGAATACCATTATTTTGTTTTTGTGTAACTGTGAATTAAATGTTCTTATGTAAGTTAAGAGTTGATTTAATTCAGTGCGTTTTGGGCCCCTTTCACACTATCCAAAATATTGTTTGTTACTAATTTAGTCCAGTAATGTGTGACAAAGGGTTTATAAAGGCTTTTTCTGATAATATTCTTGCTGTGGATGTTTCTATGGTCACAGATTTTCTCAAAAATGACATTCGGTTCAATTCAACTGAAGTTCGAGGTGCTAAAACATCAATGTGAGTTTTTTAAAAAATAATAATGTAAATGTAAATAAGAAACAAAATATTTCTATTATATAAAATTAAACTATTTGTGGGGTGTCACGAGAAATTTACGGTGACAATATAGGTTTTGTTCAACTTAAAAATCTTGAACCGTGAAGTTTACTAAGCCTTACATCAATAATTGAAACCTTTTATCTCGGTTCATGATTTTCTTATATTTTTCTATTTGAATGAAGATATGAATATATCATGGAAGATATATTCGATATATTCGAAGAGAAGAATATATCATGGAAGATATATTCGAAATTCATTCAGGACTATAAAAGAGACAAAAAAACTATGGTACTAATGTTACATCCACCTTTTTCTATTGATGAAAAAACACGAGCTGGCAAATTTACTCCTATGAAAAGTTGCTGGTAATGAATAAACAACTTGACAGTAAAAATGTTAGTGTCAAGAGTGAAAAAAAATGAGAAATAGTACTGTCTCAACCTACGGATGTCTCCCTTATGTATTATAAATACCGTGTGTCCCAGCTAAATGGAATAAATTCGTTAATAAATAAATGGGGGCGAAAAAACTCTCGAACACGTCGATTGGTATTTTTAGATGCGCATTTTTTTCAACAAAAAATTTGTATACAGGGTGTGTCATGTAACAGTGGCCAATACCAACTTTCTTATTTTAAATACAACACCCTGTATATTATTTAATTTTTGGATTCTTCAGGAAATTCTAGACATATTTCATGTAAAATATCCTAGACTTATCTTCAACTGTTTCGGAAATATTAAGTGTTTTCAGATTTATTGCAAAAATTAACTGATTTTTTTGATTTTTTTTTCGAAAATTATTTGATTACAGAAATTCGCTACAACACACAATAGAAAGATGGTATTGACCTCTGTTACATGACACACCCTGTATAAAAGGTTTTCGTTGCGCAACTACACTTTTTTTAACACTGTAAACAAAATTGTGGACATTTCAAGACTATTTAGTTTTTGTATAAATTTTTTATTTAAAACATTTAATGTAACAAAGGCTCGAATTGTGAACCTTGGACGTCCTGGCAACACCCCAACCTCAAGTAAAACTGATTCCTGACATTATTTAATGTTTGTGGCGTAATTGACCTAATGCTGTCGGTAATGCGTCCTCTTAAATCATTCAGATCTTGTGGCTTGGTTTTGTATACGACGCTTTGGAGATATCCCCATAAAAAAAATCCAACGGAGTGAGGTCCGGGGATCTTGGTGGCCTTTCTAGTGGTTCTCTCCTCCCAATCCATCGATTTGGAAACACATTATCGAGCTACTGCCGGGGGGGTGCTCCATCTTATTGGAACCAAATTGCGTCGGCTAGCAATTGAGGATTTCTTCTATTAGGGTAAAAATTTATATGATTTAGAATGACCTGATTTTGGAGAAAGTCTAAGTAATTTACCCCATTTAAATTTTGATCGAAAAATATTGGACCAATTATTTGATCTCCTATAATACCTGCCCGGACATTAATCTTTTCAGGTCTTTATGTGTGAATTTCCCGCATCCAGTGAGGATTTTCTCTCGACCAATAACGACAGTTCTGGCGATTGACATGCCCATGAAGAGTAAAAGTAGACTCATCAGAAAATCAAACGTTTTCCACTCTCAGAAGGTTGTTGTCTATTCTGTGCAACATTTGTTCGCAAAACTGCATTCTCCTGTCGAAGTCGTCTTCACTAAGCTCTTGAGTAGGCTGTAGCTTATACGGATGCATTTTATTCTCTTTCAATATTCTGGCAACCGAAGAGCGACCAAAATTGTTTTCCAAGGCAACTTGTCGAGTTGAGGTATGCGGATTGTCTTGGAATGCAAGCATTACATCCAATTTTTTGTTATCGGTCAACGACACTGCTTCCTTCTTAATTTGTCTCACGTGTCCCAGTTCTCTAAATTGTTTTTCAACTTTACTTACTGTACCTTGGGATATGGGTGGTAAGTCAGGATATTTTTCCCTAAAGAGACGAATAACTTCGGCTTGAGTTCGTGTCTTATCTCCATAACCTATCATCATTAAGATAGTTATTTTATGACTCTCTGATAAACCATGTTTAAATCAAATGAATCACATACGTCAAAGAAAACTAATTTAAAAGGCACGTTGATTTTTTTGACATTTCATACAACAAATACCTACCTTTGAAAACCTGATTTTTTATCTTTGCCTATTTGCTGATAATGTTCGAAGAATTACTTAATATTTCCGAAACACTTGAAGATAAGTCTAGAATATTTTACATGAAATATGTCTAGAATTTCCTGAAGAATCCAAAAATTAAATAATATATAGGGTGTTGTATTTAAAATAAGGAAGTTGGTATTGGCCACTGTTACATGACACACCCTGTATAAACAATTTTTGGTGAAAAAAATGCGCATCTAAAAATACCAATCGACGTGTTCGAGCGTTTTTTCGAACACGCCCCTATTTATTTATTAACGAATTTATTCCATTTGGCTGGGACACACGGTATATATTGTATAAATTTATATTTAAATACATAACTTTTTGTACAGTTCAATCCGCTATATTTGTATATTATTAAACTGAGGAACCAAGGTTAGCATAGTTTTATTCAAATGGTAGTATAAATTAGGCCAAAAAATGGTTGTTTTTAAAAATTCTCCATTAAAAACGAACTTTGTCTGATATTTGAACGTGACGCATTTTGTTTGAACAGAACAAAACTGTATTATCGTCATTAAGTATTTTCAAACTGGGAATATACTACCACCACACCAGACCCATCCATCTGTGTCCGGCTGGAAGGCTGTCAGTTGCCAGACTCATATGTCGAAGGATCAAAATCAGACGGAATCATAAATAATCGTATCAGAAGCGAGCGCGTATCGATAATATTGTAACTGATTAGATTTAAAATCTGACTCATGTCGATAATCGGTCATTCAGAGTGAAGGCATTAGGTGGAGGGTGAGGCAGAAACAATGCGTTGGTACGGAAGGGTGAAAACTTTAACTTACTTGATACACGTCGGCTTTTTTAGTGCCAATATTTTAAAATTAAAAGCATACATTAAGAGACAAAGAGTTATAAAAAAAATATTTTAATAGCTTTGAACAGTATTTTACTACGGATTTAACGTCGATCTATTTCTCAAAGTAATTCATATAAGAATCTACAGAGCCTTCATTTAATTCTGAAACCTACGTGACCTATACATTTGGACAACCAACACGACAAGTTGGTAATGATTTCTAATTCCTCCTAAAGTTGACATTTGTGTTTAGTATTATGGTATTTCGCAAATCATCAGGAAAATTTATTCAGTCGCACAGTTTATGTAAATTGTTGAAATCTATTTGATCTTTAGCTCAATTAAATTAAGCTCATTTTTGGTTAAATGGCCTCGTAAATAAGGCTTCACGTTCACAAAAATTAACAATTTGGTGTGGTTCATTGTGTGGTTTTTGATGTAACTGGACCATACTTATTTGAAAATGAAAATGTAGTTACCGTCAATGGAGAACGCCACAGACACATGATTAATGATTTTTTTTTTGGCATGAATTGGATGATTTTGATCTGGACGACATGGGTCATGGGAATGGGTCTTTCAAAATGCAAATGGTCGCCTCTTCGAACCAAATGGTCGCCTGTTTTTTTTCGGGATAAATTGGCATGCGACTATGCGACTAGAGAATTGTAGAATGGCCAATCCTAAATGGTAAACAACTATTTGTTTCCCAAAAGTCTTTAAAGAAATAAGAGAAAAACAATCAGTGACACAGGATCATTCTTTACCATGACAACGGCGAGCTCTCACCCATCGGACCGAACAACTCAATATTTGACAGGTCAAAACATAAAATTGATGGGTTATTTGATGATGATTTATTTTTGTTCCGTCCGTGAAGACGAAGAAAGAAACTACATAGTCAACGAATTTTGACACCAGAATTAGCGGTTGATGTGTTCCAAATGCATGTTTTGGAGATATTGGAATGGAGAAAGTGCTATGAAAATTGGTTCAATCGTATGCAAGAGTGTCCGATCATAGCGGATAATATTTTGAGAAACAATAAAACCATTTTCAATGATAAATATTTGTTTTTATTTCTTATTCTGGATACATAATTATTTGATAACCCTTTACAAAGGGAACAATAAAAGAATTTACAATTGAATTACCAAGCGGTGGACATTGGGTATTGGAGGACGTCGAAGAACGTATCTTGTATTTTATTCTTAGTGTTCATGTGATTAGTAGTACACAAAATCTGTACTTAACCTCGATCTTTGTCTTGTAGCGGCTTAGCGCCTACAATAACTGGCGTTAGCTACCACACCAAGGCACATAGCAGACACCAAGCCAAGCAGAGGCAAACCTTGGTTTTGAGCGGCAATTCTCGGCAGTGGGAAGATGGAAGATGGAGACATATTAAAGTAATTCATTGTAAATTTACATCTTAGTTGTAAATAAAGATGAGTGTCGAGTTCTTCAGTGTTTCTTTTGGACAATAGTGTAGTTATAAGGTGGGAAATCAGCACAACACTGGCAAACCCCGCCAAACGAAGCTACCACGCCCACCTTATAACCTATAGCTCCTCTCAAAATATGACCCTTTCAATGATAACCATCTCCTAAGCTATATTAACGAACAACGGCTCCAATCATTCCATCAATTTTATACGGATGCGTCCAAGAATGAGAATGGGGTTGGTTATGCAATCCATTCCCCTTCGCTGGCTTATAATAAGATGGAGAAACTCCCTTCAGTAACCTCAATTTGCACGGGTGAATTAGTAGCTATTGAGGAGTCCCTTATAACAATCAGATCCCTGCAACTTGAGAAAGCCATCATACTTTCAGACTCCAGGAGTGCTATCGACAAAGTTACTAAAAGCAACATTGACCCCTTTAATAGAAGAACAATACTTAATATCAAATCACATCTGCAAGGCGCCTACCGCGATAATGTCGATATCAGATGGACTTGGATCCCTAGTCACTCATCCATCAAGGGTAATGAGATGGCAGATCAACTCGCCAAATTAGCGACTCGTCTCAATGTCCCTAAACGCATTAAATTACATTTTAAAGAATTCATCCCCATCTTAAAGGAAAAACTGTTTAAGAACTTTTGTGCGAGATGGAAGACATTAAATGACAGAAGTTCTTGGTATCAACAAATCGTCCCTGATTTTCCTAAAATCCATTGGTTTGATAAATTCGAGTTTAAGGACAGAAGACACATCACTAACATTATTAGGTTACGAACGGGACATTGCCTTACTAAACACCGTACTAAAGTTATAGTATTTCAATTGGAAGTTTCCACGCCATCACTACCTTTTTTAGCATTTCCCTTTGTAGCGTCCTTCTTTGTGGTGAACGTCCACTAACTGTCAGCGAAAAACGTAGGCAACGTATAATTACAGAGTAATTAAAGTAATCTTCTGATCAGCTGTGTGGCATAGTTTGCCAGCATTCATAGCTGCTCCTGGAGATTAGTGGAGCTGGCGTATTGCCCATCCTGGAGCAGAGCCAGATCGACTCACACACACACACATAACCTATAGTCTATAACAAAGTGTAGTCATTTTTGGTTAGGTTTCCTGCCGATAGATTGTAGCATATGAAGTTAGCTGTAAGTAAGACAATATATAAGAAGCACGGGCGTAGCCAGGATTTAGTTTGGCGGGGGGGGATAGTTTGAAGTAAATAAAACAACAAAAATATACTACTCGACAAGAGATGGCGTTACTGTGCGCAACGTCCACTAGTTCGGATATATATTCAATTCAAATGTAATAATTTAACTCTCTTCACTCCTCGTATTTTTTCGGTATAATATTAGCTAATATTTGGCTTATTTCGGGGGGGGGGGGTTGAACCACCAACCCCCCCCCCCCCCCTTGGCTACGCCCGTGATAAGAAGGGTTTATGGGAAATGTGTCAAGCGGTGGCGCCATTTCACGTATATCCAATGAATCAATTTAAACTTTTTACGTCGTGCCGACGTAACAGTTTGGGGTTTAAATCATCACCATTGCTATATTTGTATTAAAATTGTTTTGCTAAATTAAATTAATTAATTAAAATTAATTTGTGATAATTATTAAGTTGTAAGTTCTTTTTTCAGTCTCTATGGTTAAATAATTAGTAAAATAAAAGAAAAGTACGTCATTCACCATACACATTTGTTTTTTTAATTGAAAAATCTGCAATAATTCTAATTATTATAATTTGTATTATAATTTATTCAGAAAATGTAAAAAAAACAGTAATATTAAAGAATCAATATACTTGTGGAAAAAAAACAATAAATTGAATATATTCATTTCCGAGTCGTTTTAGTTGAAGTTCGCATATCAGCCTAACGATATACACAGTTAGCAAATTAGTGAAGTTAGTAAAACGTTTTTATGGAATGAATGCATACCGTTAGAAAGAGGATAACGTAGAAATTTTTTTTTAAAGAATTCGAAGACCAAAATTGAGCTTAAATTTATTTTTACTTTTTCCAAAAACTTTGCGAGTCTATAAAAGAAAAATAAATGTTGCCTGCATCTAAATTTGATTTTCCTAGAACCCTACAACATTAACACATTAAAATAAAAAAATAATAATTTGGAGGCTATACCAATAACTTTTTTTTTAATTCAAGTTTCAATGCTGACTTTTGGAAATTTTCAAATAAAGAATTAAATAATTAACATAAAAAAACCTGTGGGCCCAATAATGCTTTATGGAGGCTGAGGAGATAGCGAAAGACGCCTCCTATTGGCCATTTAAATTTGGTAAACGATGCACCAAACATCCTGTATAACAGTACAACCAGGTAATCAGAATATCATCGTTTACAGCTCTCAAAGCGCATACATGTGAACTTCTACTAAAACCCTTGGAAATGAATCTATTCAATTTATTGCCGTCAAAAGTCTTCAAAAGCTGTCAGCTGTTATCTGTCATTTATCATACTATCTGCCTGTAAACCTATCTACCTGTCCAACTAACATTAATTACAACACCTTGTACATACGATCGACTGCACCCTGTATACAGAATTTTTCTAACGCCCCCATGTCACCATCTGTTATATGACATACTGTCTAACTGTTATCTGTCAACCTGTATACCTGCCATCAACGACCACACTCTGCGCTATTGATTGCACCATGTATCATACGCACTTTAATGGGTCACCTCTTTGAATTACCAAACAACTAGCATGACGTCATTAGAAAAACCCGTGAAAATCCTCTCCGTTGTTATGGATTAAGATTAGGTTGTGATTTTGGGTTACGTCATTACATCATCCCAAAAGCCTGTAAAAACCCTATCCGTTGTTATGGACCAAGATTTGGTTCTGAATTGTACCTCTTATTTTCCTAAAATTTCCCTAAAAAACGTAGCCCTAGTGATCCCGTTTCTTCTGGGGGGCGAAGCTCTAGAACCCACTACCAACACAAAATACAAGGGGTTGTATGAGACAAAATAAACTCATCGGCAAAAGTTTAGTTTTAGTTTATTTGTTTATTTGCCAAATATACTATATATATATATATATATATATATATATATATATATATATATATATATATATATATATATATATATATATATATATATTTGCTTAATATTTTAATCTTTATCATAGCTTTTCGATTGGAGATTCGGGATTCGGGAGGACATCCCGAATAATAATCATTTACAGGAGTAAATACTCCGATTGTCTGTCTATAAATATCTAGTGTGTAAAGGGCGTCTTCTATAAAGGAGAAAAGCTAAATTATTCTCAATAAACTGTCGTTCCGTCAATGTCGTGAGGAGAATTTCCCAGTTTAATCTGCGCTATATCCGAAAATTGTACCCGAAAGACAAAAATCGTCATAAATAATGGCTCCATAAAGCCGTACCAGCCACCGGCACATTAATTCGCGAATGATATCATTAGTTTTTAGGGAAGTGGAAAACAAATGGCCATATTTAACCGGATTTATACATATTTATATTGTTAAATAGACTTTGCGTCAGATATCGCTATTTGTTAAACCGCAATAAAAATTAAATAACGGTCCTGGGCAAAAACTACGCGCCGGGTTTGATTTTGCGTAATTATTCTAGATTATTCTGATTAAATCGTCATCGATAATGACGTTAATTTTCGTTGTTACAGCCAGAATGTAATATTTGCATTGTCGACGGTCATTAATCCGCTTTTATAATTGACAATAATTTATATTGGTGCATACTTTTTACATTCCGTCATTCTCTATGATAAACTATTAGGTTAGTAATATATATATATATATATATATATATATATATATATATATATATATATATATATATATATATATATATATATAGCAAGGCTCCAGGCAAGGACAGTGTAACTGTCGAAATGCTAAAAGCCGGTGGTCGGACGTTACATAAAACACTGGCAAAATTATACTCAAAATGCCTCAAAGAACAAAAAGTACCTGACTTATGGAAAAATGCAGAAGTGATCCTTATACATAAAAAAGGAGCTCAGGGAGATTTAAAGAACTACCGTCCAATAAGCCTCCTATCAGTAATGTACACAGTTTTCACTAAGATAATTTCTAAAAGAATATTAAAAAAAACTGAATGACGCACAACCAAGAGAACAAGCAGGATTCAGAAGTGGATTCAGTACAATGGATCACATCCAGGTTGTACAACAGGTCATATAAAGACACAACGAATACACCATGCCACTGTGCTTGGCTTTTATCGACTACTAAAAAGCATTTGATTCCATCTCAAAGCATGCGATAATAAATGCACTGCTTAGCCAAGGTGTAGCGAGAGCCTATGTAAACCTATTAGAATGGATATATGATGTAGCTACAGCTACAATTCACCTTGATGATCTTGAAGTGGGAATTAATCTAGAACGAGGTGTACCGCAGGGTGACGTAATATCGCCTATTCTTTTCTCGGCTGGCCTTGAAGAAGTATTCCGTAAACTGGATTGGGAGCAGGATGGTGTAAGGATCAATGGTGCAAACTTAAACCGTCTTAGATTTGCAGATGATATTATTCTCATTTCACAAGACCCGTTAAGTAAAAATTTAGAAAAAGAAGTTGTAAGTATATATTTAAGAAAGGATATTAATAAATTTTCTCAATCTATGCAATCTATAGGTTATAAACAAATGATACATATCCACCGTCCGGGTAAAATATGATTACGGGTAAAATAATTTACACATAGGACATGTATTGCATATTATAATCTGGTTCTGTATTAATCTGGGAGCCTATATACTACTACTAGTATATAGATTGCCGTCCTACATTGTTGGGTAATTGTAACCTATATGCATTATCCAACGGTTCCGACAGGGTACCTTTCTTGTAATGACTCCTTTATTTGGTAGGCTCAACGTAATATTTAAGAGCAGACTCCCACTTTGCCTGAAAAGAAAGGTCTTCGATCAGTGCGTTCTACCCGTTATGACATACGGAAGTGAAACCTGGACACTCACATGGCAATCAATTTAAAAACTTCGGGTGGCACAAGGGGAATGGAAAGATGTATGCTTGGCATTACAAGACGAGACAGAAAGTCCTGCGCATGGATCAGGGAACAAACAAAAGTCTGCGACATCATTGGAAGAGTAAAGCAATTGAAATGGAGATGGGCAGGCCATATAGCGAGGTCATGGGACGACAGATGGACCAAGGCAATCCTGGAACGGATACCGCTTGATCGCAAACGTCCGCGAAGAAGACCGAAAGCACGATGGATTGATGACATCGTTAAGTATATTGGACTCGAGTGGCAGAGGAAAGCCCAGGACCGTGAAAGTTGGAAGGATGCTGAAGAGGCCTTCATCCTGCAGTGGATCGGATACAGGCTGATGATGATGATATATATATATATATATATATATATATATATATATATATATATATATATATATATATATACATTATAGATGTATATAAAGAATATTCTTTGTCAACCTTCAGAAAAAGCTACAGTGTAGCGATAAAGTTATGGTTTCGAGAAGAAAAATATAAGTGGAAATAGATGGTACATAATATTCCTAAATCATCCCGGATTCGATCGATAATGAGGCGTTGTCGTGCTGGAAAATCAATGCAATCCTTGTCGCTTTTCGATCAATGCATGGTTCAAATCGATCATTAGTTGACAATAATGAACCGTTTAACCGTTTCAACTGATTTCAGGAGCTCATTGTACAGGAGCAATGCACAGCATTGTCTTATTTCCAGAGCGATTGGATCTTGCGGTCGATGTTGATGGTTGTTATGGGTCAACCCATGACTTTTTTCTTTTTGGGTTCTTGAAATATATCTATTTTTCGTCTCCAGTAATGATCCGATGCAAAGAAGTTTTTCTTGTATGCCGAGAAAGCAAAACTTCGCCTACAATTTTTTGCTTTTCCATCAGTCTGCCGTTCAGCTAATATGGTACCAATTTTCCTGTCTTTTGGATCTTTCTCATGTCATACAGACGATCACAATGGTTCGGCGACCAATATTTAACCTCTCTGCCATTACTTGTTGAATTTGCATATCGTCTTCTTCCTGTAGTGCTTGCAATTCGGCATCTTCAATTTTTTTCGATTGATCTGGTTGTTCTTTGTATTTCAAGTCGAAGTCACCATTTTTGAATCGTCTAAACCAACGCTCACAAGCGTCCTGCCTTGAGATATTGTCACCGTAAGTTTCCACAAGTATACTACGGCTTTCACTTGCATTTAGATTGGACTAGAAAATTACTACATGCCTCAAATGCCTTTTGTTTGGCTCGAAACTCGACATGTTTATCACACGAAAAAAAATGGCGCTAACTTGAAACCGTTTAAACATAATGGGCGTTTTGAAAAGTACTGTCACAGCAACGAAAATAACATAAGAGATTAGACAGCGAACCGACTCTTATTTCCAGCACCCTCTCTCACAAAACATAAGGATTATTAACCGGCATCCCTTGTAGTCAACATTTAAAAAACTTTCTTGTTGAAAGTCTCTTCATTCAGGTATAAAAATAACCCACTAATTAAACCTATTCTACTACGGAATATTTGCCAGAATAAATATACAAACTGTTGACGGAATGGCTTTAAATAAAAGTCATTTGCATAAAAACAACCCTGCATTTGAAGTACAGAAAAATATTCAATTAATAGAATGGTCAAATATCCAATAAATAAATATTTTTACGTTTTTATAAAATTTAAATATGTTTTTTTAGCTTTACGTATGCAGAAAATTACTAGATAGTAAATCATTTTATTAATTTTATCTGACCGAATGATGAATAAAAACCATTCTGAATAAATTATTTTTAACAAGCAAAAATAATTACTTTAATTATTTACTTTTAACATTTGTTTATTGGAAAAATAACATAAAACTTAATCTTTGAATTAATCTCCTTTACTTTCTATACACTTTCGCCCCCTTTCAGTCAACTGTTGAATCCGAGATTGACAAAAGGTTTGGTAGTTTTCATGTTGTTAAGATATTGTGGGTTTTTCGACTTTGTCAAGAGAAGTGGCTACCAACTAGGTGATGTTGCTGGAATCAAAAGAGATAAAAATCTGAGGGAGCCAAGTCGGGAGAATACGCTAATTATTTCCAGACTACTTTTGCCGAATGTCACTGTACGTGGTCCTGCTACAAAAAGCAACAGTGACTGTTTTACTTGATTGGAGCAACTCACAATGCTCCACGCCTAGCCAATCCCACTATATACCACCTCTTGGTGAGGATATTCGTTATTCATTACTTTCGTTTTATTTATTATCGTTATTATCATTATTATTTATATCGTCTATTAAAACAAAGAAGTGGAAAACGAAATATTGATAAACTCATAGAAAAGGCTGAAGATATGGCTGAAGACCCAAATTTATCGATTCCGATTTTAATTTTATTTTCCGAAGCACAAAATGGATAACCCTTTAGAAGCAAAAGAAAAGTGGCTGAGAAGTGTGCGGAAATATTCAGCTTCAATATTTGACATTGGGGTATTTACTAATCTGTGTATGAATGAATTAAATGCTGCCATATGTTGATGAAATTATAATTTGATTTACGGGTACTGACAGACAATTAAATCAATTCCTAACTTATATAAACTCTTTACATAAGAACATTCATTTTACATTTAAAGAAGAACAAAACAACAGTATTAACTTTTTAGATTTAACAGTTACAAGAAAAGATATATATATATATATATATATATATATATATATATATATATATATATATATATATATATATATATATATATATATATAGCAAGGCTCCAGGCAAGGACAGTGTAACTGTCGAAATGCTAAAAGCCGGTGGTCGGACGTTACATAAAACACTGGCAAAATTATATTCAAAATGCCTTAAAGAACAAAAAGTACCTGACTTATGGAAAAATGCAGAAGTGATCCTTATATATAAAAAAGGAGCTCAGGAAGATTTAAAGAACTACCGTCCAATAAGCCTCCTATCAGTAATGTACAAAGTTTTCACTAAGATAATTTCTAAAAGAATATTAAAAAAACTGAATGACGCACAACCAAGAGAACAAGCAGGATTCAGAAGTGAATTCAGTACAATGGATCACATCCAGGTTGTAGAGCAGGTCATATAAAGGCACAACGAATACACCATGCCACTGTGCTTGGCTTTTATCGACTACGAAAAAGCATTTGATTCCATTTCAAAGCATGCGATAATGGATGCACTTAGCCAAGGTGTAGCGAGAGCCTATGTAAACCTATTAGAATCGATATATGATGTATCTACTGCCACAATAGAAGCACAAAATGGATAACCTTTTAGAAGCAAAAGAAAAGTGGCTGAGAAGTGTGCGGAAATATTCAGCTTCAATATTTGACATTGGGGTATTTATTAATCTGTGTATGAATGAATTAAATGCTGCCATATGTTGATGAAATTATAATTTGATTTACGGGTACTGACAGACAATTAAATCAATTCCTAACTTACATAAACTCTTTACATAAGAACATTCATTTGACATTTAAAGAAGAACAAAACAACAGTATTAACTTTTTAGATTTAACAGTTACAAGAAAAGAGAATAAACATGATTTTGCAATTTATCATAAGCCATCTCACACAGATTCAGTTATACATAACAAGTCTTGTCACTCTTATTCTCAAAAAATGGCAGCATTTAATTCATTCATACACAGATTAATAGTAACAGTCAATAGATAACTATAATAAAGAATTGAATGTCATCAAACAGATCGCAGTGAATAAAGGTTACGATCCGAACATTATAAATAAAATAATTAATAAAAAATGTTATAATAATCCCATTAATTTAATATATCCTGTCAATAAAGTCAAGAACACCGCATACAAAACAATTACATACACAGGAAAAGTCACCAAATTAATTTCTATACATTTGTCAAAAACAAGCGATATAAATATTGCATTCAGAACAAACCATAGTCTTGGACGCTTAATAAAAAACAATAAAAGTCAAACAAATAAATCTCATAAATCAGGAGTTTATTTAATTGAGTGCGGTTCTTGTCCAAAAGTCTATGTTGGACAAACAGGAAGGTCCTTTTTCATCAGGCTTAATGAACATAAAAGAAGTTATATTAAAGAACAGAATAATTCTCATTATGCCAATCCCTTAATGTTAGAAAATCACACTTTCAACGATAATTTCAAAATGTTGCATAACGAAAATAAATCTAAAAAACTAAATCTTTTAGAGAGCCTTCATTAGGCCTGGTGGAAAAGGATTTTCCTGTTGTCCAACATAGACTTTTGGACAAGAACCGCACTCAATTAAATAAACTCCTGAAACAAGCGATATAAATATTGCATTCAGAACAAACCATAGTCTTGGACGCTTAATAAAAAACAATAAAAGTCAAACAAATAAACTTCATAAAATCAGTTTATTTAATTGAGTGCGGTTCTTGTCCAAAAGTCTATGTTGGACAAACAGGAAGATCCTAAAAAACTTAATCTTTTAGAGAGCCTAGAAATTAATAAAAGAAAAAAATTGGGTATTTTAGTTAATGATCAGGTAGACTTGAGTTTAGGTAGTAACTGCTTTTCTTACTGTTAGTTTAATTTAGTGTGTATTTGAAAAAGACACTGTGTGTCGAAACAATTGTCATACGTACAAGTTTTAAATATAGTGGAAATTTAGATATTAATCTTGGTTTTTTATTTAACACATTAAATTATATTGAGATTTGCAGATTCGAACTGACAGAACGGTGCAAGCAAATCGAACAGATTTTGTGCTCAGAAAGAAGCTAATCAAGTCACAATAGTTGACTTCTCTGTACTTTTAGATGAAAATATACACCGAGCATACGGGGAAAAAATTGACAAACATAGAGATCTGGCTTTTGAAATCAAGGATATATGGCACTTAGATAGAGTTAATATCCTTCCATTTGTAGTGAGCGCTAATGGTCTAGTCCACAAATCCCTAATACAGAACCTCGAACAGCTGGGTATCACAAAAAGGGCAGTAGTACGGAGGCAAAAAGCAGTAATATTGGGAACAGTCGGAATAGTCAGACGCGCCCTTGACCGTCAGTAGACACCCAAGTATTCTTGGTTACACCCGGGTACTTGGAGTTCTTACCACAACAGTGTGAAAAAAAAAACATTATTTTTAATTTATTTTTCCCTAAATTATTCAAAACCGAATAAAATGTATAATTAAATTTAAGTTATAATTTATATTGTACTAATAGATACATTTATTTATTTATTTTTATTGTACTAATTAATTCAAAATACACAAACCAATAACAATGTTTTAGTCATACATAATAATAATAATAATTTAATCATAATTTAACATTTTATTTTTCCCAAAATTATTCAGAAGTTAAACCACTCTGACTCAAACACCTTTTAAGAAACTATAAATATTCTTATTGAGTTATTGATTTGTCCGTTACTTTGTAATAGTTCATTTTTTAAAAAGGAATAAAACAATTTTTTACTTTGTTATTTATCACTTTGATTTTTAAACAAAATGAGAATGTAAAATCGTTTACGAAACTATAGTCACACAAATTTTGTTTAAAAATAAAAGTGATAGATAACAAAATAAAAAATTGTTTTATTCCTTTTTTTAAAAAAAATCTTATTGATATTTATTGGAGCCATTAACATTTTGCCGGAGGTGTCACGAAATATTTTGAAACGGACTATACCTGCCGTAAATGCTCGTTAGGTGGTTCGAAGCTGGACACGTTGACCAGACGAAAAAAATGTGACGCAAACTCGAAATCGTTTAATCATCAACGGCATTTTGCACTTAAAAAATTGAGAATTATTAACCGCCACCCTAGACCTTGTTGGTCATGATGGTGGCTAACCTTCGTTTAAAGACCCCACGATAAGAAGAAGAAGAAAACGAAGAACTATTTTCGTAATAAAATTAAGTTGCTCATTGGCCTTAGACATCATTTTTCTAAGTAATGTCTGAATGATTGTGGCGTGTTCATATATTTTTTTCTTTTATTTGGGTTTTTCACCACTTCTTATGTAAAGAAAGAATTACTGGGTAAAAACAAAAAGCCAAACGGAGACAAATTCCACAGTGATTTTTTTTGTAATAAATTTGCCTTACGAACAAAATTTTCGACACTTTAATATTAAAACAAAACAACACATTAAAAATTACAGTTTACAGAAAACCGACAAACACAGATAGGCATCTCAATTTTTTTTCAAATCACTCAAAATCGGTCAAAATAGGAGTAATTAAAAGTGTGTATGACAGAGCAAAACTTGTTTGTATCGACAGTGATACACTACAAAAAGAAACAAATCACATAAAAGACATTTTAATAAAACACAATTACCCTAAAAATTTTATAGATAAATCGTTTAAAAATTTTGGTACTAGACGAAACAGACAAGTTATTAATAACAATGCTAATAACTCTCAAACAATTAACCTCACAATTCCTTATATCCGCGGTATTTCTGACACAATTAAAAGAGTAGGAAATAAATACAACATAAGAACGACATTTAAAACAAAAAATACTTTTGAATCTCTATTAACAAAGACTAAACGAAACAGTATACAACAAAATACCAAAAATGTGGTTTATAAAATTCCCCCAAATTCTATATAGGTCTAGACCGTTAGATGTTAGAATAAAAGAGTATAAAAACCTTTTTAGAAAGGCCGATTTTAATAAGTCTAGAATTTGTCAACACGCATCGGAATCGGGTCATAAAATCAATTGAAATAAGTCCACAACGGTATTAAAATAATCGGTAACAAAATACAGAAGATTAAAAGAAACCGCTATAATTAATTTAAATAGAAATAACTGTATTGCTATGCCTTCGGTAGATATAAATTCAATATGGTTCCCGATTCTAAAGAATACAATTAAACACATTTACATATTTGAATACACAATCAGTACAATAAACAATCACACAGTAAACATTACCTATATATATCGATTTTGGTAGTATGTCACTGTCATGAAAATCTATTATTGTCAATGTAAGTATCGTTGACATACACAAAAAAATATATTTACTTTCACTCGTTACTTTATATATTACAAATTAATACAATTTATTTTTTAGTTTAGTTTTGAAAACGGGGGGAGAGTACGCTTCGAAACGTTAACGTTAAAAGTTTGCAAAATTTTTTATAACATTTTTATATCTTTAAAATTTTGTTCGTTAGGCAAATTTATTACAAAAAAGAATCACTGAGAAATTTGTCTCCGTTTGGTTTTTTGTTTTTACCCAGTGATTCTTTCT
The DNA here is from genome assembly GCA_031761425.1 of Cosmopolites sordidus. Lineage (NCBI taxonomy): Eukaryota > Metazoa > Arthropoda > Insecta > Coleoptera > Curculionidae > Cosmopolites > Cosmopolites sordidus. The sequence continues at coordinate 379,729 of JARFXV010001144.1, forward strand.
TTACATAACAGGTATTTTTGATATTTTTTGAGTTTTAGATAGTGGCGAAAAACCCACATAAAGGAAACAAATATAATTTTTCTGCTTTACTAACAAAACTGAAACAGGTTAGTTAATTTAATTGATGCGTTTGCAATGTCCCTCTCTTTTTTACTCTCTACTGTCCTCGACAACTCAACATTGTAACGTACCAAACATCACGGTATCATCCCCTATCGAACAATAGCCTGTGTTACGGATAGATCTTAGGGGACAATAACTATTCAAGACATTCCCGATTCTCTAGCGAAAATTGGGAGGAGTCGCTACAATTTGTCAATGACTGTGGCCACGCCCTTTTCTTGTTATATAATCCAGATAATACAATTTGCATCTCAATGGCATCGAAAGCGAAAGTCGCTGAATATTTGAGAGCTTTGAAATCGGTTTACACCCCGGAGAAACGGTCGTAAAAACGTCCTTCGACCATCAGCCGCAGAATTAAATGGCCGGAAACAATTTAGTTGTGATGTTCTAAACTAGAATCATCTAGTTTAAGTATCTAGGTCTGTCATGTAATTTCACACATACACATGTACGTGTGTGAGAAAATATTGGTGGTGTTGAGAAAATACTGGATTATCTGGAAAGTGCCTTCGGTTGATCACAAATATTTGTCATTAGTCGATTTTTATGTTAAAAAATACAAAAAAATTAAAGAAAAAAATAGAGACAGTATCTTGGAGGCACCATTCAAAATTACCTCTCCGTTAGTAGTATAGCTAGTAGGGTTCTGTGACACTTTCAAGGTCAAATGTTGTCATGTTCTCCACCCACATCGACCATTCTTCGGCCAAAGCTTACAAGTCACGTCAAGATTATTGTTTTTTCGCAAATCGGGGTGAGATTCGTCTAGGATAATTTTTTTGCGACAGTGCTTCAACTGCCACAAATACGGACACGTATCGAGCCAGTGTGATTCAACCCCAGTTTGTGTAAGGTGCGCGGGTCTCCATCGTGGCTGTGAGTGCAAACTGGACCCCAACCAACCTCCAAAATGTTGCAACTGTGGGAGTCCACATATAGCTAACTTCTCCAGGTGCAGCGCAAACCACTCCAGGAAATCAGCCATGAAGACGTCGTCTCCAAAGCGGTTTCTACCTGCACCTGCAGATCGTCCTCCATCATGACCGGATTTGCAGCCCAAATGCAGCAAGCAATGGGTCTGTTTCACATACAAATCAACTCGCTTTTCAAACTACAGCAGCAGTTCTCTTGCCAATAAACACAAAGGTCCCGCAGCTTCGTCAACCTCCTCTCCGCACTGCGATTATAGCCCGTATATTTACCCGCCATTCATGACCCATCCATATCCTCTGGTTAACCTCCCAAAGTCGACCAAGGCTTTCTTATAGTTCACAACTATCTTCTTAATTTACTGACACAATATCAGTGATCTCCTGGGTCAACTAGAGACCCTCAAAACATTAGCGCCCGCACGGGTACACCTAAAGAAAAACGAGTAAGGGACGAAAGGCTAGAGCATACGTCTCTCCATTCCCCTCCGTGCCATTCGAAGTTTTTGAACTGATTGCGATGTGAGTGTCCAGGTTTCACTTCCGTATATCATAACGGGTAGAACGCACTGATCGAAGACTTTTCTTTTCAGGCAAAGTGGGAGTCTGCTCTTCAGTCAAATGCCTGCCAGCCACATTTAACACGCCGTTCCACCTCCCGGGCGGTATTCCCCTCCATTGAAATCCTCTGCCCAAGATATATAAAGCTGTCCACAATCTCCAAATCGCTTCGCAAAACTGAAATTTTTCTGTCCTGAGCGAAGTTATTGAACATAACCTGACTCTTTTTCAAGTTTATTATCAAGCCAAATGGTTCGCCAGCCCTTTGCAGTTCTTGTATGCGTCTTTGCAGCTCCTCTGGGTCTTGTGAAAGGAGAAAGGATATCATCTGCAAATCTAAGATGGTTTAAGTTTGCACCATTGATCTTTACACCATCCTGTTCCCAATCCAGTTTACGGAATACTTCTTCAAGGCCAGCCGAGAAAAGAATAGGCGATATTGCGTCATCCTGCCGTACACCTCGTTCTACATTAATTCCCACTTCAAGATCATCAAGGTGAATTGTGGATGTAGCTCCATCATATATCGATTCTATTAGGTTTACATAGGCTCTCTCTACACCTGGGCTAAGCAGTGCATCCATTATCGCATGCTTTGAGATGGAATCAAATGCTTGTTCGTAGTCGATAAAAGCCAAGCACAGTGGCATGGTGTATTCGTTGTGCCTTTCTATGACCTGCTGTACAACCTGGATATGATCCATTGTACTGAATCCACTTCTGAACCCTGCTTGTTCTCTTGGTTGTGCGTCATTCAGTTTTTTTAATATTCTTTTAGAAATTATCTTAGTGAAAACTTTGTACATTACTGATAGGAGGCTTATTGGACGGTAGTTCTTTAAATCTTCCTGTGCTCCTTTTTTATGTAAAAGGATCACTTCTGCATTTTTCCATAAGTCAGGTACTTTTTCTTCTTTGAGGCATTTTGAGTATAATTTTGCAAGTGTTTTATGTAACGTCCGACCACCAGCTTTTAGCATTTCGACAGTTACACTGTCCTTTCCTGGAGCCTTGCCGTTTTTTATCGGTTCTATAGCATTTGTTACTTCCTCGACTAGGATATCTGGCATTTGTTCTTCCGTGGGTATTGTTGTATTTGATTGCTTCTGATCTTCATATAACTGGGAATAAAATTTTCTGACAATCTCTAACATTTGGGTACGCGCCCTGCACACTGTGCCATCCTCACTCTTTAAGGCATATATTTGCGTTCTTTTGTTTCTCAGCTTCTGTTTAGCTTTGCTAATTCCTTCGTTTTCTTCCATGGTTGTTTGCACGAGCTGCATATTGAATCGGCGCGTGTGCTCTCTGATACGTTTTCTTATAGTTTTGCAGAGCTCAGTGTACTCGACCCTGCCAAAAGGATTACCTGCATTTCTCATTGCTCGTAGTTTCTTCATTAAATCAATGGTCTCACTGGTGATTTTTGTTTGTTTGGGACATTTTTCTTCTGGTGCTATTGAAGCTGCCGTTTGAAGTACATTGTTGGCGATTTCTTCATTTTGAGCTGATATTTCAACCTCCTCTGGATCTTGTAACGCAGCAAACCGGTTTGACAAAGCAATCTCAAAATCGCTTCCTCTCTCCAGCATTTTTCCAGAATCCACCTTGTCCTTCTTTGATGTTACCATTCTTTCCCGCTCTTTTCGATAGTCAATCCGAACCCTTGCTCGTACGATTCGGTGGTCACTTCCAATATTAAAATTGTTAAGGATAGTACAATTGGTAAATATTGTTTTATCGTTGGTCATGATGTAGTCAATTTCACCTGTGAGCCCAGATGGACTTTTCCATGTCCATTTTCTGGTGATATTTTTTTTATAGAACGAATTCATAATATATAGCTCTTGTCCTCCAGCAAAATCAACCAATCTGTCACCTCTATTGTCTCGCTTACCAGTTCCATATAGACCAGTTGCATTTTCGTCAGTTCTTGTTGTTCCAATTTTGGCATTAAAATCACCCATCAGGATTTTGTACCTACATTTCTCCTTGTATAAAAGCTGTGCTATATCATCATAAAATTCCTCAAATTCCTCATCCCTATGGCTTATAGTTGGTGCATAAGCTTGGACGATTTGAAGCCTAAACTTTTTATTCAGCTGAATGACGCATTGGGCTAGTCGGTCGGATGTACTTTCAAATTTTACCACACTGTCCTTCAGCTTTCGATTGATAAGGAATCCAATTCCGCCAAATCGGCCATTTTCCGCACCTCGAGTATAGAGTACGTGTCCAGTTGGTTCCAGTTTGATTAAGTCTCCACCCTTTCTTCGTGTTTCACAGAGCCCAATAATATCCCAATGTATGTTGTCAAGTTGGATTAACAGTTCTATATTCGGGCATATGTTTTCATAGTCCGTATATTTAGCGTTACAATGTCAAAAGTCCAATGGCAGCCTGATCTAACCTGGTGATTCTTAGCACTCCCTGCCTTGGGGCAGGTCTTCCCGCTGCCATAGGTAGTTGCCCCTTGGCCTCCGGAGAATGAGGGCCGTGTTTGAGGTTGTACTGTCATATTTCAACATATTGAAATACCATTTTGAAGGTATGGACCGTAATCTGCTATGCTGGTCCAATGCGGGTTGGCAGATTTTGGATCATGTTAGTCTGAGGCCTCTGCCTTGACCTGTCCACCAGGGGTGACCCTCACAGGAGCATAGATTCCGGACGGCATAGCTCAAAGCTTCATTGGCCTACTTAAACCCCTTTACCACGTGAAGGTCTGATCCGCAAAGGGGTATTATATATAGGAGTTGCCGAGCTTTATTCGTAGAAAGAACTTGGGCAGGAAAAGAATCCTACCTACTACACTCAATGCTAAATGGCAAGATTTATTCGATTTTGTACAATGAACCAGACAAATATTCTTTCTGCAGCAGTGTATCCGATTACAATTTAAAAACGGAAATTAAAAAAAAACTAGTTCACCACACTCAAGCAAACATACTTCTGATCACTACACATCAAGAAAATTGTTTTCAATGTGATAACTAGGTGATAAACAGATCTGTATTGACAAAACCACTATCAGATATCATGCAGATGCTCTGAGAAGATGCACTATTTAATAAATCATCACGAGATCGTTTCCGAAGATAAATGAATGCAGGTGGAACATAATGTCCAGTAGCACTCATACAGCAAATGGCACTTACTGTGATGCCTCGTTCTGCAGACACAACTTTACCCACCACTTTTTTCCTTTTGTTGGCACAATTTTAGGGGTTTTTTTCGGAATCGTGCTCATTCCTGTTTCATTAACATTATAGATACGGTTTGGTTTGAAGTTAAACTTCTTATATAATTCATTCAAGTTCTTGTAAAAAGAATCAACTTAAACTTTATTAAATTCAATTGCTCGTGCTAGACTAGTTGCTGTAGATTGACGGAGGCTTAATTCTTTAAAAAACTTTCTATCCAGTCTCGTCCCGCCATTTTGCAAGCTGAATCAAAGCGATTTTCAATTTTATTAGCTGCAGCGTACTTATAGCAGCGTTAAACGTTCCTTACACCGATTCATTGAAGAAGCAGTTGTATCAAGTTTAAGTCTCTTTCGTAGATAAGACTCTCTAAGATCTCTTTTCGCCGATACCGTTCTCATTTGCAGCAGCTCTTTTCCTTTTTCCACTAGCTAAAGTTCTTTTGCTCGAGAAATGTGCAATTCAGCAACAGCAGCTGGTTCAGGTTTTTTTCTTTGATGATTTCATGGCATTATGATTAAAATCTGAAATAATATAAACAGCATTGAGTTACAACAGCAGTTTTTACAACAAATTTATTGTTTCTTCATAAAAACAACGGGGGTAAGTGTGCGAACGCGCACACTTGCCCCAGACCGACATTTTTTATATACCGTTTATCCCCGCCAAATGGAATAAATTCGTTAATAAGTAAATGGGGGCGTGTTCGAAAAAACGCTCGAACATGTTGATTGGTATTTTTAGATGCGTATTTTTTGCAACAAAATTTTTTTATACAGGGTGTGTCATGTAACAGTGGCCAATACCAACTTTCTTATTTAAAATACAACACCCTGTATATTATTTAATTTTTGGATTCTTCAGGAAATTCTAGACATATTTCATGTAAAATATCCTAGACCTATCTTCAACTGTTTCGGAAATATTAAGTATTCTTCGAACATTATCAGCAAATAGGCAAAGATAAAAAAATCAGGTTTTCAAAGGTAGGTATTTATTGTATGAAACGTCAAAAATATCAACGTGCCTTTTAAATTAGTTTTCTTTGACGTGTGTGATTCATTTGATTTAAACATGGTGTATTTATCAGAGAGTCATAAAATAACTATCTTAATGATGATAGGTTATGGAGATAGGACACGAACTCAAGCCGAAGTTATTCGTCTCTTTAAGGAAAAATATCCTGACTTACCACCCATATCCCAAGGTACAGTAAGTAAAGTTGAAAAACAATTTAGAGAACTGGGACACGTGAGACAAATTAAGAATGAAGCAGTGTCGTTGACCGATAACAAAAAATTAGATGTAATGCTTGTATTCCAAGACAATCCGCATACCTCAACTTGACAAGTTGCCTTGGAAAACAATGTTGGTCGCTCTTCGGTTGCCAGAATATTGAAAGAGAATAAAATGCATCCGTATAAGCTACAGCCTACTCAAGAGCTTAGTGAAGACGATTTCGACAGGAGAATGGAGTTTTGCGAACAAATGATGCACAGAATAGACAACAACCTTCTGAGAGTGGAAACCGTTTTATTTTCTGATGAATCTACTTTTACTCTTCATGGGCATGTCAATCGCCAGAACTGTCGTTATTGGTCGAGAGAAAATCCTCACTGGATGCGGGAAATTCACACACAAAGACCTGAAAAGATTAATGTCTGGGCAGGTATTATAGGAGATCAAATAATTGGTCCAATATTTTTCGATCAAAATTTAAATGGGGTAAATTACTTAGACTTTCTCCAAAATCAGCTCATTCCAAATCTTGTAAATTTGTACTCTAATAGAAGAAATCCTCAATTGTTAGCCGACACAATTTGGTTCCAACAAGATGGAGCACCCCCCATTATCAAGTTAATGTGCGGCAGTACCTCGATAATGTGTTTCCAAATCGATGGATTGGGAGGAGAGGGCCACTAGAATGGCCATCAAGGTCCCCGGACCTCACTCCTTTGGATTTTTTTATGGGGGTATCTCAAAAGCGTCGTATACAAAACCAAGCCACAAGATCTGAATGATTTAAGAGGACGCATTACCGACAGCATTAGGTCAATTACGCCACAAACATTAAATAATGTCAGGAATCAGTTTTACTTGAGGTTGGGGTGTTGCCAGGACGTCCAGGGTTCACAATTCGAGCATTTGTTACATTAAATGTTTTAAATAAAAAATTTATACAAAAACTAAACAGTCTTGAAATTTCCACAATTTTGTTTACAGTGTTAAAAAAACGTGTAGTTGCGCATTTTTTCCAACGAAAACCTTTTATACAGGGTGTGTCATGTAACAGAGGCCAATACCATCTTTCTATTGTGTGTTGTAGCGAATTTCTGTAATGAAATAATTTTCAAAAAAATATCAAAAAAATCAGTTAATTTTTGCAATAAATTTGAAAACACTTAATATTTCCGAAACAGTTGAAGATAAGTCTAGGATATTTTACATGAAATATGTCTAGAATTTCCTGAAGAATCCAAAAATTAAATAATATACAGGGTGTTGTATTTAAAATAAGAAAGTTGGTATTGGATACTGTTACATGACACACCCTGTATAAAAAATTTTTATTGAAAAAAATGCGCATCTAAAAATACCAATCGACGTGTTCGAGCGTTTTTTCGAACACGCCCCCATTTATTTATTAACGAATTTATTCCATTTGGCTGGGACACACGGTATACTTATATAACTTTACCCTTACCAAACATAACGTAAACAGTGAATTTGAAAAAATTACTAACGTAAAAAAATTGCCTTACCTTAAGTTTGTTGTGACAATCTTTGTCGCAATGGCAAAAGTTATAGTTGCAGCGTCGAATTCTTAATATGTTTTTTTACAAGCAAGTGGACAACGCCATGTTGCGATCTCGTGCATAAACTAATGCTTCGTTACCATACCCACTTACCCACTGCTCACGGTTAGCCCGAACGACTCTAGTTAACTTAGCCAAAATAAATAAAAAAAATATCAATCAGTCAATTTAAAAGAAAATAAACAGGACCCCTAATAGAAAAAAACGAAAAACACCCTAACTTTTCCAAGTCCCACGTCTATAATTTTCCAAGAATCAATCATTTTCTTTTGTCGTATACCAGTGGAAAAATTTTATCACCTACAATTGGGAGATATAAACGGGCAAAGATCTGCCAGGCCGACATGCGTGCTCGAAAAAATATGGATGTGTTCATTTGGAGATGTGGAGAAGCCGGGTGGGGGGGGGGGGGCGGGGGGTGCTGATACTTATGGGGGGAGCAGACTGTTCGAATTGGGAGCCCGTAAATCAAAACGGAACCAATATGGAGGGCCCCGGGGGCGTATTTAGAGGTTATTAGTCACTTTTGGATACGGACATGGACGTTATGGCAGAGCGCGAGATTGTTTTTATTGGCCAGGTGCGCTCAAAGTGACAAACACCGAATGCCCCGAATAAATCTTTCGTTATTATCGGCGAAAAAAAATATCCGTTTTACCACTCCAAAATAAATTACCGATTATAATATAATTACATACACAGAGCCTTTATTTAATCCCGAAACGCACGTGACCTATGCATTGGGACAACTAACCTACAAGAAAGTTTTGTTACCCCGGTAATACTGTCCAGAACCACAAACCTAAATGTTATCTTGACAGCGAATTCACAGAATGTGAACCACCGGCTCACCGTACCTGTATTTTATTCTAATAGAATTAGAGGATGAAGGTAATAGAGTGCTTCGAAATTTAAATTATTTTTTCTTTCTTAAGGATTTAAATTGGAAATAGATTTCTGTAGATTGATGACGTGCAACCATTATTTTCCTGAATGAGCTATATATATATATATATATATATATATATATATATATATATATATATATATATATATATATATATATATATATATATATATATAGAGGGTGTTAGGTAAACATGCGGCAAAAATTAAAGGGATTATTCCTTGACTTATTCTAAGAATAGTTTGTTGAATAATGATTTTTGAAAAACCCCTTTGTTTCGAAGATACAGGGTGAACAAAATTTACTACATTAACAACATTTTATTATCAAAAAGTACATGTAAAGTTGCTCAATCTACAATAAGTGTTCGAAATGACTTCCTCCAGCCTTGATACAAGCATTCAATCTTCTCGTCATTGATTGCCGAACTGTTTCAAACACACCAGAGTCGTTTATAATTGAGTTTCACCCAGCAATTATCCGATTTCGCAAATCATCCAAATTCTTCAATGGAGTAGTGTAAACTAATGACTTTAGATATCCCCAGAAGAAATAATCCAGGGGATTCAAGTCCGGGGATCGAGCAGGCCATGCGTGTGGCCCACTTCGACCAATCCAGCGATATCCGTATGTTGCTGTTAAAAAATCACGAGCAACCAAACTGAAATGTGGTGGTGCACCATCGTGCATAAACCACATTTCATGCACTGTTGCCAATGGTACATCTTCCAGAAACTCAGTCAGCGTTGCTTCCAAAAAGATAGAAATACCGGTCCAATTAGATAGTCACTTACAATTCCAACCCAAACATTCAACGAGAACTGATGTTGAAAACGATCTTCGCATACTTAATGCGGATTTTCATCTGCCCACACATGGTTATTATGAAAATTCCTTATTGCGTTTCTTGCGAAAGTGGCTACATCGGTAAAAAGAATTTTTGTCAGGAATAGAGGGATGCGAAGTAAAGCTGGCAATATCCATTGACATAATGCAATACGTGGAGGAAAGTTAACAGGTAGTAGTGCCTGAACGCGTTGAATGTGGTATGGATACAACAACAAATTGTCCTTAAGAATTTTCCAAACTGTCCAGTGACTCACATTCAAAGTATTTGCAATTTTTCGCGTAGAAGTACCAGGCTCTTCCGCTATCATGTCCAGCACGTTCTGTTCCAATTGTACCGTTCTTACAGTCAGTGATCTTCCCGACCCTTCAGTTCGTTTCAATGTGCCTGTTTTACGAAGAAGTCGATGAATGTTTTCGAAGATTTTTCGGTCAGGGACATTACGGGCTGGAAATCGTTTCCTGTACAATCGCCTAGCTTGTAATGCATTGCCATCAGCAAGTCCATACATGAAGGGCATGTCAGTCATCTCGGCGTTTGATACATTATGATAGAGGACTTCACTCACTATTTAAGACACGTCAAACAGCCAAACGTCACTCAATCTATGTAAGCAAGTGCGACCGATGAAATCCACTTACTAGATAAAACAGCCGTTCCAAGTGATCGAGATCGAAAAAAAAAATTGTACTTGATAAACTCATTGACGTACAACCTACTTTTATTTACATTAATGATTTCAACAAATATCGAATATGGTTGTCGCAAATTTTGTTCGCCCTGTATCTTCGAAACAAAGGGGTTTTTCAAAAATCATCATAGGACAAAATATTCTTAGAATAGGACAAGGAATAACCCCTTGCATTTTTGCCGCATGTTTACCTAACACCCTGTATATATACATGTTTTGATAGTAGGGTGTTTAAACTGAATGGAAACTAATTGTACACGTTTCAAAAGAGGCGTACGTCGCTGAGCAATTCCTTATGCAGCCTCCGTCACGTTCCGCCAACTATAAAACGTAAAATATCCCAGCAACGATACTAAATGATAATCTAATAGCAGAAACAGCAGTCAGAGATGAAGAAGGCAGGAGGCGTGCTCGACTGTTTAGGCCGAACTTTAGGAATCGGTATCGTTTGCCGCATCTGGCGTGGTGTAAATCATATTTGGGAAAAAGGAGAAAAAGGGAGGGAAAATGAGCGAGACAAGCGGACACAAGAAAAATACGTGAGTTTTTCTTTTGTGCCTTGACTCGGTTTGTCAAAATTATTGTTTTTGTTTCGGCAAACGGAGATTTTTTTCCTTCTGATAACAGATGTCAGACTAAGGCGTGACCCAAATGAAATTGATGCAGTTAAAATATGGGTGAAAATGTATCGTGTATCATGAAATACAAATTTTTTAATACAGGGGTGGCGAGTAAGTACGCCGTTTCAAATATAAAATCTATATAGGAACACTGAAGTAAACATTACTATCAAACTTGTTAAATAAAGTAGATTCTTTAGAGTATTTGATCACGGGCGTAGCCAGGATTTAGTTTGGGGGGGGGCTTTAGTTTGAAGTAAATAAAACAACAAAAATATACTTACATGAAATTTAATATCTATATATTCATCGGAAAAATTACGACATATTTATAAAGTTCTTAACTTTAAACGAAATGGTTAAATTAATTTCGTTCCTCTGCGCTAAATCTAAAACCATTAAAGAAGAAATCTTCGGCTTTTTCTTTTAAATATATCCACTACTTCATCTGCATGAATTTCTGTTCCATAGTGAATGTTCATGAGAGCCAGACCATTAAGTCTGTTTTCACTTGTAGTGTTTCGTAAATAGTTTTTCAGTCTCCTTAGGCTCGAGAAAGACCTTTCTGGGGTAGCATTGGATACAGGAATGGTAGCCAAGATTTGTAGTAATGTGTAAATATTAGGATAAAGGTTTTTATCGCACATATCTGGGCATTCCAAACTAGATTTCGGGGTAGGCGAGATACTTATCATCACTGTTTTCCATACTTCAATTTCTGCTTTAACCACTGATATGTTGCTTTCGGGAAGCAATGACAAGTACATGGAAATTGCCTCTTCAATTTCAGATCTGGCAGTAAAATTTGAAGATAGCACACCAGATAATGCTGATACTACTTTACGATGTTTGGTAAATCTGTCAACCAATTGTTGAATTGTATGATCAAGAAATGGAATGAACAAATTAATTTTGTAATACGTGCATACATCCAATGCAGGAATGTTCGGTCTATTTAATTGTCTTCCGACGGCGCGTGGCATTCGCAGTATACCACCATTTTCTTCCAGTAAAACCTTTGCGTCTTCATAGAGATGAAGATATTCGACGTCAGTGTTGTTTCTCAGGAGTTGTAAGACATTAATAACATCATCTACATGTTTGAATGCCGTGATAAGATCGATGTCAATTGTCTGTAATTGTTTTGATAGCGACAATGTATAGCTCATAACTTTTTGAAGAATCACTAAACACATCACAAAATCCGAAGATCGAAGCGTACTTAGCAATTGGGCGGCTTGTTGCGATGTTTCCTTATTGTGATTAAATTGGAGTTCTTCGAGAGCATTCACAATCGCTGAATAAATTTCCCTGAATCTTATAATAGCTTCATGTTTGTGGACCCACCGTATTTCACACATTGAGAGCAAGCTTTTTTGGTTACCAACAGGTAGTAGCTCTTGAATTTTTTCTTTCAACAAAGCAGTGCGTTGAGCAGAATGTCGAAAGTAGGAACCAACAGACTGCACAATCCCAATGCAATTTCGGACATTTGCTGTTCAGTGACCGAAAAAGCCTGCGAAGACATTACTTTTAGAAAGTTATCTGCCAGTTCTGAATTTCGCTTGTGGTATCCCGATTTCGCATGAGCTTCAAATATTTCTAGTGCATTTTTCCACTTACAAAAAGGTTCGGCTACCAACTGGCCTATCCTTTGATGACCGCCTTTACCTTCATCAAGCCAACGTCCTATTACCACGCAAACTCTGCAGTATGCTCCACTTTTATATTCCAAATATGACAACCAGGGGAATCTCTCCAACCATTTCAATTGAAAGCGCAAGTGTCGTCTTGTGGAAATAGGAAACTTATAATCTCTGGGTGGGTTCCATGGCGTTTTTCAAATTTGGACTTTAAAATATTCATCCAAGATTTTTTCTTGATTCGCGTAAAAACCAACATCCAACTTAGCTACAGTTGTAAAAGATGAGGAAACAGGCAAGCTGGCCTGTTGCAGACTAGATGTAGATTCGGCAGTTGAATGTATCGAACAGGGCACCAGCGACATGGCATCGATTTCGACATTCGGTATTGTGATTGAGGTCGAGGTCGAGGGCCCGCTTGTCATCAAAGTCTTCTTATCAGCATGCAAGGTAGCTGAAGCTTTGATAGCTAAATCCAAATTTGTTTCTTTATTCGAAACCCCTTGACTACACCACTTTTTCCTGTAATCCATACCTTTAAGTTTATCACCCTTCCTTTTTTTCTCCTCCATTTTTCGACAGTAATAATGATTCACGTATCTATCCTTAACAAGGTCACCGAATAACACTGCACTAAAATTACTCACTTACACGGTACACTTAATTCTCTTTACTATTCGTTCACCACTTTTCACTTATGTTCGCTTCGAGTTCGCATGGAACAATACTGCCGTAAGCGCGGTCACGCGCCGCTTATATAGCAGTCCAGTAGTAGCCGTCCAGAAACTACCACAAATTTCCACAAAGCTCCGCTCATTCCGACCGAAGGGCGTGGCGAATAATCGAGAAACAATGCAAAGTTTCCCTACGATACAAAACAGTTATACTATTCGACAAGAGATGGCGTTACTGTGCGCAACGTCCACTAGTTCGGATATATATTCAATTCAAATGTAATAATTTAACTCTCTTCACTCCTTGTATTTTTTCGGTATAATATTAGGTAATATTTGGCTTATTTCGGGAGGTTGAAACCAACCCTCCCCCCCTTTGGCTACGCCCGCGTATTTTATACATTACCTTTGAAAAATATCGTCTGTTATATCGTGATAATTTTTGTGTTTACAAATTGATGCCCTCTTTACTGCAGTTGTTACGAATCTTTATTTATTTTTTTGATTAAAAACTTTTACGTATTTCAAATACACATACACAAAATACTTTTAGTTTCTATCTTTTCAGTATATATAGAAATTAATATAATTTTGTTTTTTAGATTCGTTTTGAAAACGGGAGAAGTCCTCCCGAAACGTTTAAAAGTTTGTATTTATTTTAGAAAATTATGTTTTTTTTTTACAAATTTTTGTTTGTTAGGCAAATTTATTATAGAAAAAGAATCATTGAGAAATTTGTCTCCGTTTTGATTTTGTTTTTTTTACCCAGTGATTATTTACATAAGAACAGATATTTTTTTGAGTTATAGATCATGGCAAAAAACTCAAAAAAAAAGAAAACATATATGAACACGCCACAATCATTCAGACAATAGTTATTAATCTTTATTTTACTACATCTCCGTTGAATAAAATCAAATCCTGGCTGTTCCCTACCCCCTCATTTCATAAAATAATATAAAATCTATTATTATTATTATCTAAATTAACAATTATATAATTATATATTTTTTTATTATTAGGGACCCGACTTGTTATAAAAGAAAAGTGAATTAATCGTTTGATACAAGGGCGTGCGAGATCACCAAAAAATAAATTTATTGAAATTATATTTTTGTGAGCATTGTTTTTAACAATCGAAGCTAAAGCTAATACGAGAGTTGCTATTTATGTATCCGGAATTAACAACGATGGTGTTGCTAGACTGCATCTGACATATACATCATCGTAAACTTTGTCATTGTTGACTGTTGTTTGTGTTGATTAGTGCCTTGAAAATTTCATCTCAATCAAAAAATGGAATAAACTCCTGAGATGATTTACTACTTTATCGACTATCCACTTTTGGCGATGAAGCGCCATCTAAAACAACGGTATATCACCGGTTTAGTGAATCCAATCGTGGTCGGCGGTTTTTGTGCCTGAAAACATCGATACTATGCGCGAACTTATAAAGCAAAGTCGTCATGTGTCATTCCGTGAGATCGAGGCATTCCTGGGTATTAGTATGACAAGAATAAACAAGATTTTATATGAACATTTACGCTTTGAATTCCGCATAATTTGACAATCGTTGAAAAAACCTCGTGTGGATCGGTCCACAGAAATGGTAAAAAAAAAACAATCGTGGTGAGTCAAAGGTCGTGAATATCACCTAAACAGACACAAACATTTGTTCGTCAGAAGTCTTTGAAGGATCATTCTTCACCATGACAACGTGAGCTCTCACAAATCGGACCGAACAACTCAACGGTCAAAACATCGAATGGGTCATCTTCCATACAGTCTTGATTTGGTACTCAATGATTTCTTTTTGTTCCCGTCCGTGAAAAATAAACTACTTGGTCAACGATTTTCGACGTCATAAGAAGCAGTTGATGCGTTCAAAATACGTGTTTTGAAGATACCTTAATCGGAATAAAAAAAAGTTGTCTTTCCCATAATTGTTGGTGAGTTGTCGCCTTCTGAACTATTTCCTTCCATTTTCTCCTAACTGCAATCTGTTCTCTATATCTCTCTGCATTCAGTATTATATTTTCTTCCTTGTGTTGGTTCAATCTAACTCTGGATCTCTCTCATGCCCATGTTGTATTCGTTATGTGTCATCATCTCGTTCTTTGTGCTTTAATGGTTCTCACAAGGCTTTCCTTCCCCTTCTGTTAATCTCAAAGTTCAACATAATTCTGAATTCGTTTTTTTATTTTTTTTTTTGCTTTTACAAATGTTCTTAATTATTTTTCTTTTGCAATGAGTGTTAGAGTTTCTGCGGGATATGTTACTATAGGTTTTATTATTGTCTTGTATATTCTTAGTTTATTCCTTGTGCTCAATCTCGTAGTAGAGTGGAGCTAAATGATGCACTTAAGGGTCAAATGATTATAAAAACCACAAACCGAAAAAGATATTTTAATATATAAAGAACTCAAACATTACGTCCAACTACTACGCAAAACAACATATTTTCATGACTCAAAACATGACTTTTGCCCTATATGTAGGGCAAAAGTTAGATTGATGTGGGCAAATACCGGCACACGCCAGGCTTTTTTCTTCAGCCAGGCCTTCCAGTTTTAATTTATTAGGAGTCCTAGAAAGTACTATCGATTTCTTTCCTTCTCTTCTTCTTTTTTGTTCATCTTTTCGATTTGGAATTCGAATTATGTTCTTAGGTGACACTAGTGGTTTCTTTGCATGTTGCTCAGCCAATGCAGGCTCCAACTTTTCTGATGTTAAAGGTGTTTTTTGCTTGACCGCGGTGTTTCTTGTTAAAACCATTTCCTCTAATATTGTAGCTAAATAGAATAGATGTTATTTAAATGGGGATTGACATCATCTGCATTCTTATCTGTGACCCTTGACCGGAGAAAAATCTTCTTCTGAGGACACATGTTTATTTATTGGATATATTTCACAAACTTCAAAGCATTTTACTCCCCTGTCCATAGTTGAGCAACGTTCATAAAGCTTTACCTAATAATTTGACAACGTAAAAGTGAATAATATTTCTACCAGCATCATTTATCGCATTCGTCTGCATAAAATATATTTAATGTCTTAAAATAACAGCCATCCACAAGCTAGATTATATGACTCCTGTGGGATGGTATCGTCAATAGATCAACAAAGTTATTCCTGCAATAATTTACAGCTTCTAAACTCTCGTGGTAAGAATGGCTGTCGAGTGTGAGAAAAACATAATGTTTTATGTATCCAGAGTCTGAATACATTCTATCATTCTATAGAAACTGTAGACTCTGGTGGAGCCCCATCCATCAGCTCGTTTTATATTCTCTTTCGAGGAAATATTATCGCGGAAGGAATAAAATTACCAGCCGCACCCATAAGGCAAACAATAGTGACTATTACCCCACGGTCAGCTGGAGATATTTTTCCCACAAATTTCTTGCCTTTCGTGTTATTAATTTTTGATATTTTGTCAGAACGGGTTGAAATACGACTTTCATTCATATTGTAGATAGCAATTCTGATAGATTTTGAAAAAACAAATTAACTTGAAGTTCGTTAAACCCCATCATTGTTGCTAAACTAGTGGCGTGAGGAGCTCGCAATGATAGGTTGTATTTTTTAATAAAACTATTTGCCCAATCTTTGCCAGCTAGTTTTGAGTTTGGATTAAATGGGTTTTTTTAATGTTTTTTTAAAACTGTATACTCATACTGCATCAGTTTTAAACGTGATACTATAAAACCGGTTATCCAGATTTTGGCAGTGTTCTACAACAATCAATTCTTCTATTGGAACCTTTGGTGTGATGCACTAAACTTGAAGAGATTTACCACTAAACACCAAAACACTTTTTTGAAGTGCTCGATGCACGTTTCGTTAACCATGTTAGCATCATCAGGAGATGATTTAATCTCTTCAAGTTCAGTGTTCTACAAATTCACGTTCCATTTTGTCTGAGATTTTAATTTCTTTCGTATAGTAGATTCATCTATTCCAAGCTGTTTTCCGACGGTTCTTTTGGAAATACATACATTTATTCTTTGTCCAGCTTCCGTACATGTTTTTCTTTTATGACCAAAAGCAAATAAACCTTATATCAAAAATTGCGGACTACTTCTTTAGCCTGAACATCGAACTTTTGTCCCACATGTCGCGGAAACTAAAAAATAGTGTCTGCTGTCACGTGCAGCCATATGGCAGGTACTACCATATGTATTGTAGATTCTTAAAACGTAACCTAAAAGAATAGAATTAGAATTAGAATTAGAATTAGAACTATTGATTTCATGAAATATCTTGAATATTAAAATAAGAAAGTAAGATTATGTTTATCCAAAATACAACTTACCTCATATTTTTCATCTTATCACAATACCGTTAAAATTTCATAGAGACTTAAATACATGGAATACTAATATTAGAGTACACCTTGCCAGATTTTGCTGTAATTGGATAAAATTCACAGAGGGGACTTTTGACCCGCTCTACTCTATATCCTGTCTGTATATTTTGCCTTTATTTTTTGTATCTAAGCTTGTATCTTTTGTACCTATATCAAGTCCTTCATTTTCTTATCAGTTTTGGCTCCCTGGTGTTCTTATTTTGGTTCCCAAATGATTTTACTTCATCCAATGCATTGACTCTTTAACTTGCGCACTCTAAATTTCTCAATTTTATATCATTTTTGCTGTAGTACTTTGTTTTTTGCTCATTTATTTACAACTCTTTTTTCATGGATCCACTAATTTAATATATTCTTAATAACACCAAAAATACCCTGTATAAAACAATTACATATACAGGAAAGGTTACCAAATTAATTTCTAAATATTTATCCTATATATAAACATATATATTATTATTAGGTGCGTATAGACCCGGTTGGATCACGCAAATCATTCTGACTCATTTTCGAGTGTTCCTTCTGATCCTCCACACTTCTCTCATCCTTTCTCCGTGGATTCTCTTTCTCTCCTCCGTCCACTTTGTTCCCGATCTCCTCGAAACTTCGTTCTCTGATGCAACGTTCCACATATGTATTTTGTTTCTGTACGTTATTCTATCCTCAATCTCTGTCGGATCCATTTGTGCTTTTCCCAGATCAGCTGTGACTTGTGTGATCCATGGTACTGTTGACTTAACTCCTTGTATGTATGTAACAATTCTGTTGGTGAGTCTTGTCGGTGGGAGTCTACTGATATGTCCATAGAATTTAATCCTTTTTTTTATGTCCGCCGCTACGTTGGACATTCTCTCTGTGGTCTTTCGAGAATGTAGTCTGTATCCTTCCACTGTCAGTTTTGGGCTGAAAATTTTTCTCATAGTTTTGCGTTCTTCTTTTAGTATGTTTTCTATGCCGCTTTTTGTATGAAGTGTAAGTGTCTCGCTTGCGTCTCTGGTTTGATTACTGTGTTGTAGTGTCTTATTTTTGCGTGTGTTGATAGGCATTTCTTATTGTAGATATTGTGTGTCTTGCCGTATGCCCTCTTCATCTTCTGTAATCGAGTCTTCTGTACTTCTCTCGTATCTTCTCTCCTCCTGTGGGTTCGAGGATCTCGCCCAGGTATTTGAAGTGAGTGACCCTATTTATTTTGCCGTATTTGGTGTTCGAATTTTGGACATCTAATTTTGAGCAGAGGAATTCATTTTTTTGAAAGGAGATTTGTAGGCCGACTTTCTCGGCACATTCCTTGAGGACTTCGATCTGTTTGGTTGCCCTTTTTTCATTGTCTGCGAGTATGGCTAGGTCATCTGCGAAGGCCAGGCATGATATTTTTATGTTGTTTTTGGATAGTCCGTTTTCCCATTCCCTTAAGACTTTGTCCAGGATCAGGTTGAAGAGGAGTGGGGCTAACCCATCTCCTTGGCGTACTCCGGTTTTAATTAGGAAGGTTTCGGAAATTCCTCCCATAAATTTTACTTTAGAGGTTGTGTCAGTCAGTGTCTGCTTGATCAATCGTAGTGTTTTGGGGTCTAGTCCTTGTTCTTCTAGGATGTTGAACAGAGATTTTTGGTCGATGCAGTCGTATGCTTTCTTGAAATCCACGAACGTGCAGATGATTGGGACGTTCCCGATAGCTTTATATTTCAGTATTGTTTTTAAGTTAAATATTTGTTCAGTGCATGAGCGACCAGGGCGACAGCCTGCCTGGTACTCGCCAATTTTGTGTTCTAATTGTTCTTGTGTTCTCTGGAGAAGGCATGCTGAAAGGATTTTGTAAGTGACTTGTAGTAAGGAGATTCCTCTGTAATTGTTCACATCTGTTCTGTCTCCCTTCTTATGCAGCGGCTGGATAAGAGCACATTTCCATTCATCTGGTAATTTTTCTGTTTGTCAAATGTTCGTGATAATTTGCGTAAGTTCCTGCAGTGAATTTGGTCCGAGGTTTTTCAATAGTTCCACGGTGATACCATCTTCACCGGATGACCTGTTATTATTTAGTTTGCGTATGTGCCTGTGGATTTCTTCCTGTATTGGTGGTGGTGATTCGGATTGGATATGGATACAATGATATATATATATATATATATATATATATATATATATATATATATATATATATATATATATATATATATATATATATATCTCAACAAATAATAGTTTACGACGCCTCAACTGTTTAAAATATAGAGAACACAAGTTTATACAAAGAACAAGTTAGTTAAATATTTTATATAAATTAAATTAAATTTCGGAGCAGGAATTATTAATACTTCATCGAAGTTGATTTTCCCCATTTACCCGCGAATATTCTCCCCATCCCTCTAAATTAGCATGAACCTATTGAAAATTTGCTGTATTTTCGACAAAATGCAAACAATAGAACCGGCACTTATCGACCTTAAGTGATTGTGTGAGCCTAATACAATGCGAGTTTTACTTCCTTTGTGAGCTTATAATCCTGTCCATTAAGTCTATTATTTTAATATTGATCAGCTGTCGTTGGATCTCGGTTGATTGATGTGCCCCTGTACATTGTTTTGCGGTGATGTGGTGTGCATGATATAGACACCGTCAGTAAATTGTCTTGTTTTGAACAGTGATTTTCACAATGGAGTTCATATTACAACAAATTATATATTGTTGGAAATGTTCTAGCTTTATTCTAAAATACTTTTTTGATTTGAACTTTGAAATCTAGTTAATGTTCTTATTTCGTTTGGTTTTCATGAATTTCGTAAATGTTAAGCTCAGGATATGGTGGAGAAACGGGTGGTTTTCAATACCAATTTTCCACGCTTCTGGAGTGAGAGAAAAGCCCCCTTCAATATATTTGCAGGATAATAGTTAACTAAAGGACCTTTCAAATTGAGCGGTTTTTTCAATTCTTCAATAATACACAGAGGGCGTTATGAATTTGCTTAGATTCTTTAACGCTTAACAATGGGTTAAAATTGTTGAATTATTTTATGTAAAAATGGGCGTTTTTTTTAGAAAATGACGTGATATTTACGGTTTGCATAATCGTCCATCTGAAAACACTATCATTCGAATTGTTCAGAAATCTCGAAAACATGGTTCGGTTCAAGATAAAAGAAGACCAATATATAGTCTATATTTAGTACGTGAAAGTGTGGTTGAAGACCCAGAAGTTTTCTTTAGTCGACGTTCACAAAAATGTGGACTCAGTGAATCCACAACATGGCGTATTTTACGAGATAATTCAACTCTGAAGGCATATTAGATTCAAATAACTAAAACCACTGGATCATTCAAAACAAACAAAGAACAAACAGATGATTCTCATCTCAAAACATTTCTAAAAAAATTACCTTTTCAGATGAACCACGTGTAGAAACTAGTAGCTATGTTAATAAACAAAATTGCCTCATTTGGGGTGAGGAAAATCAACGATTCATTCACGAGAAACCTTTACATCCTAAACGAGCCAATATTTGATGTGCATAATGCACATCAAATAACTGAACTGTGAAGCTGTAATTGTAAGATGGTGTTTAATCTCGTGATGTGATAACTGGGTTAAATTGCATAATATTGATCTGAAGGATATGTGGTTATGTGGTTCCAACAGGATGGTGCTACACCTCACTCTGCTAATAAAACACTATTGATTTACTGAGAGAAAGTTTTTCTGTACGAGTTATTGCAATAAACAGGGATGTTAATTGGCCACCAAGATTATGTGATTTAACCTCGTTGGACTATTTCTATTCGGGTTACGTGAAAAACCAGATCTATTAAAACAATTCACAATCGATTTCTGAATTTTAGATGAAATTGTTCGAGTCATTAATGAGACAAAGCAACGGTTATGCCAAAATGTCATCCAAAATTTTGACAATAGAGTGGACTTTTGTGAAGCTGCATGAGCTGGCCATTCAATTATGAATAAAGAGTTTTTTGAAATGAATGCATATTCTGTGTTTTATTCAAGGATAAAAAAATTGCTTAATTTGAAAGACCGTTTACGAATCAGTGGAACCTCTTGTTATAGCGCCAAACTTTGTGTTCCAAAATTATTCTTCATTATATTTCGATACACATGAGTCGATTCAACGTTTTGGCGGCCTTCCTATCGATCTTCTTGACGCCGATGTGTTAGATACCAATCGTTCCACATGTTCATTCCAGGCTCGTCAGCATTTTTATGCTCATTTCACAATGTCTTGTAGGTCACATTCTTTGTCTTATGTCACTATTTATTCTCTAGACATATAAAATGTAAATAGAGGTTCTTCTAAGCATTCTCATTTCCGCTGTTCTCAGTGGAAATTTTCAATTTCTGTTGTTGATTTCATGTTTTATAGATTTTTTGCTTTACTTCATTACGTATATTCTTGTTAAACCAAATTATATTGTTCAAGTATCCCGATACACTGTTGGCTTTATTAACTTGGTATCTTAATTTTCCGATATTTTGATAGCCAAATAATAAAATTCGATATTTTTTATTTTTTAATTTTTAGCTTGCGTTTCATTGGTGCTTTACTTACAAACAGTGAGGTTGTTTTGTCTTTCCTACTGTTACTGGTCATGTTATACTGCCGGACGAAAATGAAGAGCTAATAGAGAACTCTTTGTAGGTCAGCCTCATTGCCAGAAAATAATACAGCATCATCTATTTAGCATTATATCTTAACTTTGCTTGTGGTGAGTTGGTAGGCTGGAGTGGAGTTCTTGACATGACCAATTTATTTATTCATACTCACATTGAACAGAGTAGGAGCCTGATGGCTGTTGACATCGGTATGTTCTTTGTTAGGTGATTGTTGGCAATCATTTTGATGGATGTGCTTCTAATTTAGTTCAGTTATTTTACTATTTTAGTTTAGATATTGTTAAGAGATGGCGTTGTAAATAAGTCACTGAATGCACTGGATGATGCCACACGTTTATGAAAACACTGAACCAGTGGAAATAACCTTAACTTGTCAGTGGATTTTGCATCAGTACAACAGAAATGAAAATTTTATCAAATTTATTTTGACTATCGATGAGGTTACATTTAGAAGATTTAGAACAACCATGTTTGGGAAAATCCGCATACTGTGAAAATAATCTATTTTCGGCACAGTAAATATTTGGGCTGGCGCAGTAAATGGTATGAATGACCTAACAACTTTTCTCCCAGATCGACTGGGTGAAAATTATTTGTTAGACAGAATATCTATCTATATATATATATATATATATATATATATATATATATATATATATATATATATATATATATATATATATATATATATATATATATTACGAATCAAAAAAAAAAGAAATAAAAGTGGAACCATCTAGAAAACATTAGATATTTTACGACATCTAACATATGCCGCATTAACTCGAAAACTTCTCGATTAATACTCCAGAAAGAATTTCATCAGTAAATTCAACGGTCGACATTTTGGGACATAGTTGCATGAATAAAAAGCATTTTTAACTCGCCGAATTTTTGTCTAGACGTTTCAATTTTACGATTGACAAAAATTATTTCGCTCGTTTATGTTCTGTTCTGCGTGGGGAAAGTCGAAATAGTATAACATTTTTATGGGCGCGTATAAAAATTATTATTTCAAATGAATCTCTGTGAAATTAGTCGTGTTGTCAGTTGATATTAAAGAATAATTGAAACTGTAATCGTATATATATATTTCTAAAGGTTTCGTATATATATTTCTAAAAAGTAAATATAAACAAAATAAGATGGATTAAATATTTGCGTGCTGTATGTGTCGATATAAACATATTTTTTTCTTGTTATGGCTGTCTTTGATATCTGACAGAGTGAAAATACCAACTGACTGGTATGATTTGCGAATATTATCTACCATATGTGAAAATATTCGATATATATATATATATATATATATATATATATATATATATATATATATATATATATATATATATATATATATAAATATATATACATATATATATATATATATATATATATATATATATATATATATATATATATATATATATATATATACATATATACATATATACATATATACATATATATATTCCAGTATACCTCGTCTAAGGTACTGGACGGGTTACGGGTGGTGGATAGTGAAAGTTGTATTACATATTAATGGGCAGCTGCGAATATCTCAAAATAAGCAGCCTCGAACCGAGGCAGAAAACTAAATCCACTTAGCGTCTGACTTGTATCAAGCAGTTGAGTGGTTAGCGTCACCAGTCTGTTCACCAGTGATGCGGTCGATATTTAAATTCTGGAACTAACCCCTCCAGTCTGAACATCTGAACCGTCATGGTTCAAACCTTTAATTCAAAGTAGAAGATGAAGCATTATAGTAATTACAAAATTACCCCAGGAGGTAAACAATCCTCTGTCAGTTTTGCTGGTACAACCGGACCTCGGATCCTGGGGCGTCCGGGCTTAAACGCAAAATCTTTCAGAGGGTGTCGGAGATCTATGGCCAACGTCTGAAACCGAAAACAAAAACTATCTTTGGAGTGGTAAATATCAACTCTCTCCAGTACCCAGGAAAATTACATTAATTGAAGCGAACATTGAATCAACAAAAAATCCAAATTTTAGCTGTGCAAGAAACCAGGTTGACGGATGATGACACCTTGAACTTCGGCAACTATAGACTTTTTAAAAGTAAAACGGACAAAAGAATATTCAAAAATACACCACATCTCGGTGTTGCTTTCGCTATCTCAAAAACCATTCATGGTTCTATAACTAATGTTCAGTCAGTAAATAATCGACTTATGACACTATACCTCAAGTGTGCTAACAAAAACTATACATTAATCAATGCACACCTCCGAGTTAACGAAGAAAATAAAACTAATCCTAAAAAAGTTAATATGTCCTGGGAAATTCTGGCAAATACTATTTCTAAAATTCCCTCTAACCATGTAAAAATCCTATTTCGTGCCTCAATTATAAAAAGATTTTGAATGTTCAAATCAGGAAAAGAGCTAATATAGACACGGGTCACTACTTGACTAGAATCAAACTTAGCTTAAAACCTCGAAAACTTATTCAAAAGAGACTGCTAACACCAAAGTTCGACCCTACGAAAATAAAACTAATACTAACAGAAGAGCTTGATAAACAACCAGCACAGAACTGGCAAGAATTGAAACAAAAAAATATTAAAATAGCCTTAAAGTTGGTCCCTTTACAAAAACGTAGAAAATATCCGTGGTGGGATGAAGTTTGCGAGCAAGCAGTATAAAGCCGAAGTAAAGTATTCAAACATTGGAACAGTCAAAAAAACAGCAATAAATTATAACATTTTTATGGAAGTAAGAAAAGAAACATCGAAGCTAAATAGACAAATTAAAAAGTATAAAAACAATCAACTTGAAATAGAAAAAGATTTCCAAAAAAATAACACCAGAAGTTTTTACAAAATATTTAAAACTAAATTAACAGGGAGTCAACCCTAAAGTCTTTGTTTCCAAAAGAAAAACGGACAATTAGCTCTAAATAACCAAGACAATCGCAAAGAACTTGCGAAATATTTTGAACAACTACTAAACTGTCCTGAGTCCTTAAACAGTTTACCAACGCTAAACTCTTAACAAACAAATCCAAATTCATTACCACCGAATGAAGATGACATAATTAGGCAAATCAAGCGACTTAAAAATAACAAAGCTTCTGGTGAAGATGGAATCACTGCTGAACTTTTGAAATCCGCTGGTCCAGGTACAATCATGGAAATAACCAAAATTGTACAAGAAGTTTGGCGAATCGAACGAATTCCGAAAGATTGGAAAGATGCTCTAATCCATCCACTACATAAGAACGGAGATAGACGGATGTAAACAACTACAGAGGGACATCTCTTCTCCCAGTTTGTTACAAAATTCTATCTCTATGACTACTAGACAAAACACAGGGACAGTTAGAACCTAAAATTGGTGAATATCAAGCAGGTTTTCGAACGGGCAGATTCTGCCCTGAACAGATCCTGAATCTAAAGTTGATCCTAAGACATGAAAAACTGTACAATAAAAATCTCGTGTGTACATTTGTGGATTTCAAAAAAGCATATGATTCCATTGACCGCGAATCTTTATTCCAAATCTTGAAAGAACAAGGACTAGATCTGAAAGCGCTCGCAATTATTAAAGCTACATTAACTAGCACAAAGTTAAAAGTTAAATTCATGGGTGACATTTCAGAGCCCTTCGAAATTAAAACTGCAGTCAGACAAGGGGATGGACATCCGCCACTCTTATTTAACTTTGTTCTAGAAAAAGTAATACAGGAGTGGCGTGAAAAAAAGTCGGTACTAAATATTTACCAGCCCATTAAACTGGGGAAAACCAACATCAAAATTAATTGTCTGGCGTTTGCTGATGATGTAGCAATTTTCGTCCAAGATATATTAACGGCACAAAAACAGACTGAAATCCTAAAAGGAACAGCAGAAGTGGTAGGACATCAAATTTTCTTTGAAAATACACATTACATGACCTGCAATGGTAACATCAGACGAGTCTTTCAATTCAAATATTTGGGTGAAATAATCATGGAATAGGGGTTGGAAAAAGCGGCCAATAAGGGGAGATGTCAAAAAATGGAAACGGCATTGAAACTTACACAAAATATTTACAACTTACAACGGATGAATCCGAATAGGCTAAGTAGACAAATAGTCGAATTTTATGAAAATAGGAGTAGATCTAAAGTAGAAATAATTAAATGGATTTCTGCAATTAAAGAGGACCTAAGATCAGCTAATATTACACAAACTGAAATTCAGCAAAGAGGCTGTTTCAGACACAATGTTAACGTTTGGGCGGTTGGCCAGAGAGAAAAATGTAGGAAGACTGAAACAACTTGATATAGCAAAAAGAAAAAAGCTCATAGCGAAAGAATGAATTCAGTATGGGTGCAAAGGAAGGCTAATAACAACAAACGCCTCTAACAGTACTTCGCGTAGTTCACCAGGGCCCATACGCGAATAATATATATATATATATATATATATATATATATATATATATATATATATATATATATATATATATATATATATATATATATATATATATATATATATATATATATATATATATATATATATATATATATATATATATATATATATTGTAGCGTTCACAAATTCTTGATCGCTACAGGTAGCATTCGTAAATTGTTGATCACCACTGGTAGGGGTAGGTTTATTTCGGACAAATTCTTAACTGAAAGAGTTCCGGTATCGTTTGGACAAGGCAAGAGAGTCTAACTCCAAATCTCCAGGTGAGCGGACGTTTTCGAGCCTTACCCTTCCGACCGAGAGGGTTTTACGACCTGGCAGCAGAGAATCCGATCAACAGACATCAGGCCATTGAACGACCATCTACTACAGAGCCCGACCATCGTGGAAACCTTACACCTTTTTGGGGCCACATGGTATAGTAATCGGTTTGGTCAGATCGAGATTATTTCGGGACCCTGCATAGGGATACCGGACTGCCCGTAGTCGTACTCAGTGTTTTTGGACACCCAATACCTTGACAGGCAAGGATAGACAACATCAGGAAATAAGGCCAGATAAACACTTTTTTTATTATATTTTCATGTACCGTTAAGGATTGCAATTACCAGTTATTTTTTACAAATACATTATTACCATAATTTCTTATACTGATAATGATCACGTTATCATCTTATATTTTGTATCTATTTGCCGTCTGACCATTCTTGGTTACCCTAGCGTTATATTTTTATCTTTTTACTATTGTCGGAATAGAGGAAATAACCTCTAATTTGTAAGTATGGGGACATAGAGACCAGCTGGTGTAATTCAGAGCTGTGTATTTGATTTTTGATTTCTTTCACGGTAAGGTTTGGAGAACCACCTTCCCTAAATATATTAGTGTATTTGGTATAGATTTCAACATATTTCATGAAGTATATCCGATACTTAATTCAAATGGTTTTGCCGATATTCGCCATTTTGTAAAAAATATTGCAGTTGCAGACTCTATTTTTGCAGTGTCATATATCATTTAATTTTTTTAAAATGGTCTATAGTCTGAGCCTAGAGAGGGCACATCTCTCCGAGAGCAAGTGTAAGTGTGATAAACGGCAAGTGAACGTAACGATCTTAGTATGGAATCCTGTACTACTTTCGACGGGGATATGGCTGCGCAAGGCCTAGTTCCAATGACTTTCGAGGTATTGAAGGGAAATCACCTACACTGCCTCCAAAACCACCAACCATTCATTGACGAACTGCAACAGGAAGTCATTGAAATGGAAGATGAAATCGCCAAACTCAAGAAAGAAACCAAAGAGGTCAAAGCTATCATCAAGAAATTGATGAAGAACACCAATGATAACAAAGCAAGTGCTGATGCTTCTGCTAAGAAAAACAAACAAACCACAAAAATCACGCCACCAATAAAAGTAGATAAAGGAACGCAAAGATCGTTCAAGATTCCAACCTCGGTAAAAGAATCACAGACAATAGTGACCCAAACAGAAAGCTCGGAGGTCGGTACGCAAACTACCGCACCAAAAGAGCTACCGAAAACAGTCGAGATCCAGAAGGAACCCGAACAAGGAAACAGCACTAAAGTCTCCGATCAAGGTGGGTACCAGCAGGTGTCCAATCGAACAACAAAAAGCAGAAGGAAAATGACGTCAGCTTCCGTGGCAAGTCAACCCATGGAAGAATCGATCGTCAATCCTTCATCCACATGGTCAAGCAGAAACAAAGAACAGCCAACAACAACGGCACCAAAACCAATAAAGAAAGCGACAACCTCAGCAACTGTCGCCACTACCAGACCAAAGCCGATAGTCCTGAAAGACAAATCAGCTTTCCAAGAGGTAATGTGCATCCTCAAGAAAACAAACCTAGCTGTCTGGCCAGCCAAGACGTTAAGAAACGGAGTCCTCATGGCCCCCGTTACCGAAACTGACAGGAAAACTCTGATAGAGCTTTTCGAGAAGAAAGGGTATCCGTACTCCACAACAGAATCAAGCAACAGGAATCTACACGTCTTATTCAAAGGCGTGTTAGAGACCCTTCCGAATGAAGACATCAGAAAGGAACTACAACTCCTAGGCTATCACCCCATTGCGTCACAAGATGGCAAAACAAGGAAAGAAAACCCATGGCAATCATACATGTAAGTGTACCACGCAAAGAAAAATCCATCCTGAATGAAAAACATCTCTACTACCAGCCCGTCAAGGTAGAGAAACAAATCAAACGAAGATCAGCAGCGAATAATCCAATTCCGCAACGCCAAACTAAAGAGAAAAGAACCAAACCAAAACCAGTGACAGTTTCCGATCAAGTCGAAAGAAACATCCGAAGCCCCGCCCACCAGGCGGAGCAAAGTCGAGTTTTCACCTGATTTTACTAGTCATCTGCAGATAATAGTGGATTAATTGCGAAGGCAACTAGAACCAATTATCCAACAACAATGCAAGTGAAAACTGGTACCAAGGAAACGCCACCAGCGGAACACAAATGAATAATCGCGATTTCTATCGTTTTATCCACCGTTTTCGGGCCTTGCGGCCCGAATTAGGAGCAGAGAATCAAACTCATCATCCAATTAACAGAGGTCACAACACAGCGTACCTGTCGACACCGAAATAGCGAAGATTTCGGACCTACTTGGGCTAGATAGAAGCCTCCTAAAAAGCAAAAACAAACTTCAACACCACGGAAGTCAACCTGATTAGAAACATGTAGGAGCCTCAGGCCTAACAAAACTCTGGCTGAGGAAATAGGAAAAAAATAGGGCATTTAATTTTTAATGCAAGCAACATTTGTCTACGTTATACAGGATGTCCAGGATAAACGAAACTGCTTCTCAATCTGAAAAATCTGGTTTTTCACTCTACTCTCATACTTGCTACATAGGATACTGAATAAGTTTCTATTCAAGCGTTAGATATAATTTTATCAAAGCATATTAAAGGAAAGTTGTTCACATATTATAGGGCATTGATTTAAAAATCTCCATAATCCTCTCTAGCTTCCAGTTGGGTCAATAAGATCTCGCGCACAGTCATACTAGAAATAATCGCCAATTGAAAAGTAATTAGAGTTCGCAGCGAGGAACAGGGACATAAGGGCGTGTCGAGCTTGTTTTTCATTTCGGTTTTTAGCCATTCACGCTCTCCGGTACACACATGAGCCCCTTGTTCCAAAATACGTCGAGAAGGGGGTATTTTAATGAGAAATTGATGACTCAGTCAGCATACTTTATTGTATTTGGATTTTTTTTTATATTTTGTGTAATGTCATGAAGGCAATCTCAATACTACTGTTGATATAAACTAGTGGGTGTCCCAATAGGTACTTCAAGATTTCCTTTTGTAAATAAAATCAGCAATTCTCGAAAAATCAGTTATGTTTTAAAATAGTATTCTCCAAATGTCCTTCTCGGCTGTTTCTATAGATGGTCACCCTTTGTGTAAAACTGTCGTATCATTTTGTCACAGTAGCGGTTCAATTTTTCTAATAACTTGGCGCATGTTTTGTTTCAGGTCATTAATTGCAAATTGGCCACCAACCAATGTAAAACCAAAAATAATTAATAAAGAGTTGCCTCAGGTTTTAGAAGACTGATGATCTTTATTCGTTTATTATATAACTGGTCTTTTACGGATTGATTTTTAAAATTACAGAAGAGCCAGAAATAAATCAGATATCGTAAGAGTTTATAATGTTATTTCGTATTTCGCCCTTGTAGCAAACGCCAGTTAATCTTGACAGGTTATATTAAGAAAATAAGAAGAAAGTTAAGTGTTTAGTATTATTGTCTGAATCATTGTAACGTGTTTATATATACCAGGTGTCCCATTGAGGATGGATCGCGGCCGTATCTTGAAAACTATTAATCCCACAGCTTTGGATGAAAAAAAATTGTACTAAAAATGATCATGAGAAATTCACCAAAAATATTTTTAAGCTTCTAAAACGACCGCAAAAGAGCGTGACGAGCTAAACATTTTTAAAAATCATTTTTTTTGTGTATTTTCAAGTGTTAACCGAGTAAGAAAAATTCTCAGTTATAATTAGCAAACTGTCTCCTACAATTTTGTTTTATGACATTTTGTCGTAACTTCGCGAATAAAGAAGTGGGGGGAGTTTTACCTATTTAGATAAAAAGTCGTCTAATGTCCGTTTGCCTAAACCGATTTTCCTCAATTTGGATTCATTTAAAAGGCAATTGCTGGGACAATCAGATAATCTGGGAGATAAATCATTTAGTTTATAAATGAAACCGCGAGGTGGCGTTACATTCAACAATAGTTTTTTGAAGTTTTGTTCAGTTTTTTCAAATGTAATGGTACAGCTTCTACTACATGGCAAGAAAGGTAATTTAAAGAGGAATCGTCCAGTGAAAACCCGAAATCGATATCTCTGACATGTCAAGAGATATTTCGATTTTTCTGAAAAAAAATCAGTTAGTTTTAATTTTTACCGTAATATTAAATTAAAAATTGGTCTTAATATTTAGGTCGCAATCGCAACCGCAACAATTTTTTTTAAAAAATAAAATTATCTATTCAGTATCAATCATCATAAATGTTCTAATCCTAACCTTGATAATATTTTCTAATTTAATTACATAAGCGAAAAAAAATGCCTTTCCCCAATTGTTGCATTTTCTCTTTTGTGATGCTTAAATACTACTTGATAGAATATTGAAATCAGTCATTAATAAATATATCTACTCTTTCTTTTAAACTAAATGAATGGATGAATGAAATTATGCGTTTTCGGGTTTCCAAATAAACGCATGCAATCCTTAGGTACATGACACAAAGAGTGTAAGAAGGGAACCATGGAAACAAACAAAAACAGTCAAATTAACTTGTCAGTTTTGAAATGCATTACATTTTCAACATTGCGTTTATTGATTATTAATAATTATTATAATAATATCTAACAGTGCCTTTTACGAATAACGAGGTTTATGACATGTTAGCGGTGTATTTCCAATGTTTTGAAAATGCATGTATTGCAGAGCGGCAATATGCAAGTCAATATCCCGAAAGAAGGCGTTATTCGAAAAAGATGTTTACATGTCTAGCAAGACGCTTACGAAAAACAGGAATTGTGCATCCAGATCCAGTCCTCACCAGGTTACGTTCGATTCGTAATGGAGATAATGTCGTAAATGTTCTGGCTTATGTTGAAACCAACCCCCATTTAAGTATCAGACAAATATCTGAAGAATTAGGTGTTAGCAAGACATCCGTTCATCGAATCTTAAGAGATAACAAGCTGCACCCCTATCATGTTGTCTTACACCAACCCCTTTTGGATAACGATTTCGACAGACGGTTAGACTATTGTCACTGGTTAAAAAATATGTGTAGTGGAAATAAACAATTCTTAAAACGCATACTATGGACTGATGAAGCTACTTTTAGCAGTGATTAAGGCGTTAACTTACATAATATGCACTACTGGGCAGTTGCTAATCCACACTGGATGTTAGAAATCAGCCACCAAAATAGATGGAATATGAACGTATGGTGTGGTGTTTTGGGAGACAACATTATTGGTCCCTTTATTTTTAATGGACATTTGAATAGTGAAACATATTCAAATTTTTTACAAAATGGACTGCCAGAACTAATGGAAGATGTTTCGTTGGAGACAAGAAGACAAATGTGGTACCAACATGATGGATGCCCTGCCCACTTCTCGCAGGTGGTTCGAAACTTCTTGGATGCTTCGTTTCCAAATCGTTGGATAGGACGGGGTAGTTTATATTCGTGGCTCACCGGATTTGACAGTCCTCGATTTTTACTTGTGGGGAAGACTAAAAGACCTTGTTTTTCAAACTCGTCCTACCACACGAGAAAATATGACTGAAAGAATTCAAAATTCAGTAACCAGCATTTCAAGAGTGGAAATTGAAGCTGCCGTTTTTAGTACTCGTCGAAAAATAAATCTTTGCATCTCTGAGGATGGAAGGCATTTTGAACATTTAGAAAGGCGTTAAAGTTCAGATTCTGTTAATTATTAGACTGTTGTGCTGTTAATTTTATTTGACTGTTGTTATTATTATTATCTTCGTTGTTGGCCCGTTGGCCTTTAAACACGCTCCAAATTAATATGGCACGAAGAATTTGGACCAGTCCTAAGCCTGGGTAAGGTGTGAAGGAAGGCAAGCATTGGGTTAATATTTTTTTAACTTAATGCAGGTAGTAGTGAAATAATAACTGATTTTTTCAGAAAAATCGAAATATCTCTTGACATGTCAGACATATCGATTTCAGGTTTTCACTGGATGATCTCTCTTTAAGTTACCTTTCTAGCCATGTAATAAAAGCTGTACCATTCCATTTGAAAAAACTGAACAAAACTTCAAAAAACTATTGTTGAATGTAACGCCACCTCGCGGTTTCATTTATAAACTAAATAATTTATCTCCCAGATTATCTGATTGTCCCAGCAATTGCCTTTTAAATGCACCCAAATTGAGGAAACTCGGTTTAGACAAACGGACATTAGACGATTTTTTATCTAAATAAGTAAAACTCCCACCCACTTCTTTATTCGCGAAGTTACGACAAAATGTCATAAAACAAAGTTGTAGGAGACAGTTTGCTAATTATAACTGAGAATTTTTCTTACTCGGTTAACACTTGAAAATACACAAAAAAATGATTTATAAAAATGTTTAGCTCGTCACTCCCTCTTTCGGTCGTTTTAGAAGCTTAAAAATATTTTTGGTGAATTTCTCCTGATCATTTTTAGTACAATTTTTTTCCCCAAAGCTGTGAGATAAATAGTTTTCAAGGTACGGCCGCGATCCATCCTTAATGGGACACCTGGTATATATGTAAATATCTTTTTGGTTTTTTCGCCATGATCTAAAACTCAAAAAATATCTGTTCTTATGCAAATAAAGAATCAATGGGTAAAAAACAAGCACAAATCAGAGACAGATTTCTCAGTGATTCTTTTTCTGTAATCAATTTGCCTAATGAATAAAAATGTAAGAAATACAAACATTTTCTAAAATAAATACGTTTCGGGAGGTCTTCTCCTCCCGTTTTCAAAACGAATCTAGAAAATAAATTATATTAATTTCTATTATATACTGAAAAATAGGAAGTAAATATACTTCGATTAGCTCACACCACCCTGAATAACCATAAATGTAAAACAATAAGGCAATACGAATGTAATAATGAATATCTGGCATAGCAAAAATCGAAAAGGTTTCGTCGTATGAAACTTTGAACCTTCACGAATATAAGTAGATATAATACATATATAATATTATCTAAGATCTAAGAGAAACTATATATGAAGCATATTTATATAAGAGTAGGTAATTTTCTTATTATCGTTAAAAAACCGAAGCAATAATCGAAACAAACATAATTACCTAAATTTTAAGTTTAAGCAGAGTACTTAAACAAGAGTACTTGGCTTAGATAAATAAATCTCAAAGATATATAGATTGTTGTTTTCCTTGAAACAGAAAACCGTGTTCTTGCAGAACAAGTGCATAAAATTTGTGCAAATCTGACAGGGTGGGTCAAGGCGTTCTGCACGAACGACAAATATATCGAAAAATATTTTTCTATCAAAATACGTAAATGCCTCTTTTTGATAGAGGCGGGAAATGCTGAAGATTCAAGAACGACAGGAAATTCAGCATACATAAAAATTAGTTTGATACTATTTACAGTGCGAGATCAGTGGGCGGGGACGCCGGCCCTAGAGGATATACACAGTTTTCAATACCAGGACGTGATGATTATTTTTGGCTAAGATCACTACGTAACCTTTGAAGTGATTTTTAGACCATAGCAACGTGAAACCTTTATGTAACGGCATTCAAATTCCGAAATGAGGAAACCCTTCCCATACACGATATTCTCCTACAAATATAATGATTTTTCTATCTTTGTGAGATACTGCTGATAAAATTGCTTGTGCTTTTTGTTCGAATGGGACTTAAACAGTTACATTCCACCGTTCCCGAAGCATGAACCCACCCTCTCGACGAGGATCTGTTGGGTTCATAACAATTTCTTCTCCCGATTTAGATGCCCATGAAGCTCTTCCTTTTTACTGTGAGTTGATTAATTTTTCTACATCTTCCAAAACTTTACTTATACTATAGAATCACTTGTTGACTTTAGCTTATTCTCAATAAGGCTGTCCACTACAGTCACTTCAGTGCCGGAATTATAATAGTTCTAATATTGTTCTTCTTTATATTTTCGATGAATTCGCGCAGCTCATTGTTGGGGGGGGGGGGGGGGTTTCTCGGAGGTATTCCTGGATATCCTAGTATTCGGGATATCCTGGTGGAGGAAGTGACAAAGGCTATATACTCGATAAAAAATGGCAAGGCTCCAGAAAAGGATAATATTACTGTGGAGATGTTAAAAGCTGGTGGTCGGACTTTACATAAAACACTAGTAAAATTATACTCAAAATGTCTCAAACAACAAGAAGTACCCAGCATAGGGAAAAATGCAGAAGTGATTCTTTTACATAAGAAAGGAGCACGGAAGATTTAAAGAACTACCGTCCAATAAGCCTCCTATCAGTGGTGTTCAAAGTTTTCATCAAGACAATACTAAAGAATCCAATAAAGAATTCCAAAAGAATATTAAGAAATCTTATTACGCATAACCAAGGGAGCAAGCAGGATTCAAAAGTGGATTCAGTACAATGGATCACATCCAAGTCCTACAGCAGGTCATAGAAGGACACAACGAACACGCTATGCGACTATGCTTGGCTTTTATCGATTATGAAAAGGTATTTGATTCAATTTCAAAGCGGACCATAATGGATGCATTGCTTAATCAACGTGTAGAGAAAGCCTATGTAAATCTACTAGAATCGATATGTGATGAAGCTACAGCGACAGTCCATCTTGACGATCTTGAGGTTGGAATAAATGCAGAGCGGGGCGTACGGCAGGGTGACGCAATATCGTCACTTCTTTTCTCAGCCTGCCTGGAAGAAGTGTTGCGTAATCTTGATTGGGAACAGGATGGAATAAGGATTAATGGTGCATACTTAATTCATCTTAGATTCGCAGATTATATCGTTCTTGTTTCACAAGACCCAGAGGAGCTGCAAAGACACGTACAAGAGCTGCAAGGGGCTGAGGAACCATTTGGCTTGAAAATAAACCAGAAGAAGAGTCAGGTCATCTTCAATAAATTTGCTGAGGCCAAAAGGATTTCCATTTTGGGAACGGATTTGGAAGTTGTGGATCACTATATATATATATATATATATATATATATATATATATATATATATATATATATATATATATATATATATATATATATATATATATATATACATATATATATATATATATATATATATATATATATATATATATATATATATATATATATATATATATATAGAAGAAGCTTCTATATATATAGAAGACCCAGAGGAGCTGCAAAGACACGTACAAGAGCTGAAAAGTGCTGAGGAACCATTTGGCTTGAAAATAAACCAGAAGAAGAGTCAGGTCATCTTCAATAAATTTGCTGAGGCCAAAAGGATTTCCATTTTGGGAACGGATCTTGGACAGAGGGTTTCAATGGAAGGGGATATCGTCGCCTCAAATGTGGCTGGCAGGCATTTGGAAGTCTCAACATAGTGTTTAAGAGCAAACTACCACTTTGCTTGAAAAGGAAAATCTTTGATCAGTGTGTCCTGCCCGTGATGACATACGGAAATATGTGAAGACCTGGACACTTACATCACAGTCAGTTCAAAAACTTCGAGTAGCACAGAGGGGAATGGAAAGATGTATGCTTGGCATTACTAGACGGGATAGAAAGAACTGCACATGGATCAGAGAACAAACGAAAATGAGTGACATCATTGGCAGAATAAAGCAATTGAAATGGAAGTGGGCAGGCCATGTAGCGAGGCGATGGGACGGAAGATGGATCAGGGCGGTCCTGGACTGGATACCGCTTGATCGCAAAGGTCCTCGGAGAAAACATGATGGACTGATGACATTATTAAGTATATTATACCCGAATGGCAGAAGAGAGCTCAGAACCGCGAGAGTTGGAAGCATGCTGAAGAGGTCTTCGTCCTGCAGTGGATTGATACGGGTTGATGATCATGAAATTCTATCAGATTATTATTTTCTTAATTGTACTATTTTAGTCACTTTTAAGTGTTTTGAATAATGGCCAGACTAAATGGAACAGATTTAGATAGTAGCGAAAAACCCAACAAAAAAATATATCTGGTTGTTGTATACGCTTAAGAACAAAATTGTTGTTTTGTCAGCCGGTTTTTTTAATTTATGAAGCCATCCTTATAATTTCAGAATGGGGATAAAGGAATCATTTAGAAAGTTAACAGTGAAAAATCGTTCGTGTTTTATTATGAAAAGTGAATGTTGAAATTTTGAGGTCGAGGTCCACGCTATTATTTGAAAAATGACTTGAGAATTGAGAGAAAACGAATGAGTGAGAAAAACTGTGAAAACTTTGTGAACTCTGCTGTTAATGGTAGTGCCAATAAAAATCCTCAGCTTATGAATTTAGTAAGCACGCTACAAAGCACACTAATAATTCATTCATAATTAATTATAAAAAATTAGTTTTTCGCATCGATTATTAATATTATTTATAATAAAGTTTTAAAATAAAGTAAAAAAGTCGATATTTATTTTTTATTCAAAAACCCAATTGTGATTTTATATTTATTTCACAAGACATGGTTGTTGCATTTTTGAAACGTGATTCGTCCGTATAGCAATAAACGATTTAGATTTAATTAAATAACGCCCAAATCATCCCAAAACAATTTGGTGCGGTTATCTCATAAATGTAAAAAATGGATTT
Source organism: Cosmopolites sordidus (assembly GCA_031761425.1). Taxonomy (NCBI): domain Eukaryota; kingdom Metazoa; phylum Arthropoda; class Insecta; order Coleoptera; family Curculionidae; genus Cosmopolites; species Cosmopolites sordidus. The sequence continues at coordinate 417,033 of JARFXV010001144.1, forward strand.
AAGTGTATTTGAAACCAGACAACTCATACTAGGTAATATATATTCATCTACAAATAAGGGATTTGTCGCCACTTTTTTCTTCTCCTGAGCAAAAGTTACCATCCAAAAAAAATTTCATTAAAATATTCGAACACTCCTTCCTTTGAACGAATAAATTTGTGTTCGAAAGCGAGACAGACCATCGCCTGCTCCCGCACAAATTAAAAAGTGCACCAATTTCGACTAGATGCACTCCAAACAAAAGAATGTGCACCAGGTCCTGCAGGCATATCCTGATTGCGCGAGGGTGTCTTGAAGAGCCGCCGGTCTCTTTTGGCATAAGGGAGCGGATTAAAAAAGGGACGGGGAAAAATGCTCACAGCTCTACCGAAAGGGTTCAGACATGGTGACGGGGAGTATGAGACTGGGAATGAATTGGAAGGGATGGAAATTGAGTTTTAGATATATAACATGTGTCATGGGAAAATAGACCTATTAAAATCGCGATCGAAACTTGATTTTAGGTATTTTAAATATACATTTATTTTTAATATGTTATGTAAGTTAACCTTCATGATGTCTTTGCCATGCCTTTCTACTTCCCGTCCAACAGCTGATTTAATTCCCGCTCCTTCTGCACTACTTTTCCGCAAATTATATGCACTTTCCCGCCTATACTAATTAAAAATAACATTTCATTTTGTTATTTTGTTTCTAACTTCTCTTGATCAAAGTATTTTATTCCATTGATTATAATGAGTGAACGTCGGAATATTTCACGAATTGTAAAACTAAAAGCAGTAGATGATGAAGAAAATGTTACGATGGCTTAGTGATCCAGATCTAAGTTCTGGTAAGTGAAAACCCCAATTCTTATTACTTACTATCACTTTTTGAGACTAAGTTTTTGTACTTTATTTTTTTAATCAAACCATGATTTTGTTTCTTTTTTATCCGTCCCATTAATTCCAAATTGTTCAGATGATTTGTACTTGCCCGATGGAGGTGAAGAAATGCTATAAACCAATGAAAGCTTACCTGAGTCCCTAATTAGCGAGTAGGTATAATAAGACAAATCTACATTAAGCTTTAACTACGATAACTAACGACCTACCTCTACAGATTCGTAAATAATTGTAATTTTGTTTAAAATGTGTTTTAGATGAAACGATGACGATAAAGAATAGTGGGAATCTGACCACAATAGAAACTGTTGACCCTGTTGAACCTGACTCCATCATTGAAGGTGATGGTGGCAGAGTCAAGAAATCCAATAAAAATAGTCGCAAGCGGACAACTCACCCCTCTTCCTGGAAGAGAAATATTGCTAAAGATCCGAGAAACAAAGATGAGCCTTATGTTAACACTAAAGTAAAAATAGATGGAAAAGTCAGCAGCGTTGGAAAAAGCCAACTTTATTAAGAGAGTTGTAGAAATAATAGATCAGGAACGTGAACATCTCTTTACTAGCTATTACAACTGCGCAACAGTTAATGATAAAAATTTATTTTTAGCCAGGCTAATGGAGCCGTTTTTGCCAAAGCAAGTTAGTAGGGCTGCTTAGAAAAGACTCAAATCATTTCTATGTTTCGTTTTCTGTAAATGTATAAAAATACATATTTGCTAGGATGCAATAAAGAATATTTTTTCAGTTAGGCATCTAGCAAATTGTTCATTTAGGTGGAGACGCAGGTTGCTGTGTGTTCCACATTAGATCGTGGAACCCAGCGGTTGGGTGTCGTGACACTCAGCTACTGTTGTGTCACTAGACGCTGTCCAAAGATATCTAACATTTCGTATATGCGCCATCCGACGGGAAGACGGCGAAAGTATAAGTTGTTGACGTGGATAGAGTCTCGCTATGTTTGTGCGTACTGTTTCACGGATGGAAAAACATGTTGACAGTCACGAAGCTCGCGACAGTAAGCACTGAAGAAGCCAAATGAGATTTTGGCGAAACGACTGCAAGCTCCCGACAGGGACCAACTCGACAACCGGATGTACTCCCCCGGAAAAAACCCAATACATATATATATATATATATATATATATATATATATATATATATATATATATATATATATATATATATACCGTGTGTCCCAGCCAAATCGAATAAATTCGTTAATAAATAAATGGGGGCGTGTTCGAAAAAACGCTCGAACACATCGATTGGTATTTTTAGATGCGCATTTTTTTCAACAAAATTTTTTTATACAGGGTGTGTCATGTAACAGTGGACAATACCAACTTTCTTATTTTAAATACAACACCCTGTATATTATTTAATTTTTGGATTCTTCAGGAAATTCTAGACATATTTTATGTAAAATATCCTAGACTTATCTTCAACTGTTTCGGAAATATTAAGTGTTTTCCAGATTTATTACACAAATTAACTAATTTTTTGATTTTTTTTTTGAAAATTATTTTATTACAGAAATTCGCTACAACACACAATATAAAGATGGTATTGGCCTCTGTTACATTGCACACCCTGTATTAAAGGGTTTCGTTGGAAAAAATGCGCAACTACACTTTTTTTATCACTGTAAACAAAATTGTGGAAATTTCAAGGCTATTTAGTTCTTGTATAAATTTTTTATTTAAAACATTTAATGGAACAAATGCTCGAATTGTGAACCCTGGACGTCCTGGCAACACCCCAACCTCAAGTAAAACTGATTCCTGACATTATTTAATGTTTGTGGCGTAATTGACCTAATGCTGTCGGTAATGCGTCCTCTTAAATCATTCAGATCTTGTGCCTTAGTTTTGTATACGACGCTTTTGAGATATATTTTGAGATATATAAAAAAAATCCAACGGAGTGAGGTCCGGGGACCTTGGTGGCCATTCTAGTGGCCCTCTCCTCCCAATCCATCGATTTGAAAACACATTATCGAGGTACTGCTGCACATTAACTTGAGGGGGGGGGGGTACTCCATCTTGTTGGAACCAAATTGTGTCGGCTAGCAATTGAGGATTTCTTCTATTAGGGTACACATTTATAAGATTTGGAATGAGCTGATTTTGGAGAAAGTCTAAGTAATTTGCCCCATTTAAATTTTGATCGAAAAATATTGGACCAATTATTTGATCTCCTATAATACCTGCCCAGACATTAATTTTTTCAAGTCTTTGTGTGTGAAATTCCCGCATCCAGTGAGCATTTTCTCTCGACCAATAACGACAGTTCTGGCGATTGACATGCCCATGAAGAGTAAAAGTAGATTCATCAGAAAATAAAAAATTTTCCACTCTCAGAAGGTTGTTGTCTATTCTGTGCATCATTTGTTCGCAAAACTCCATTCTCCTGTCGAAGTCGCCTTCACTAAGCTCTTGAGTAGGCTGTAGCTTATACGGATGCATTTTATTCTCTTTCAATATTCTGGCAACCGAAGAGCGACCAACATTGTTTTCCAAGGCAACTTGTCGAGTTGAGGTATGCGGATTGTCTTGGAATGCAAGCATTACATCCAATTTTTTGTTATCGGTCAACGACACTGCTTCCTTCTTAATTTGTCGCACGTGTCCCAGTTCTCTAAATAGTTTTTCAACTTTACTTACTGTACCTTGGGATATGGGTGGTAAGTCAGGATATTTTTCCCTAAAGAGACGAATAACTTCGGCTTGAGTTCGTGTCCTATCTCCATAACCTATCATCATTAAGATAGTTATTTTATGACTCTCTGATAAATACACCATGTTTAAATCAAATGAATCACACACGTCAAAGAAAACTAATTTAAAAGGCACGTTGATTTTTTTTGACGTTTCATACAAGAGATACCTACCTTTCAAAACCTGATTTTTTATCTTGCCTATCTGCTTGCCTATCAGCCTATTTGCTGATAATGTTCGAAGAATTACTTAATATTTCCGAAACAGTTGAAGATAAGTCTAGGATATTTTACATGAAATATGTCTAGAATTTCCTGAAGAATCCAAAAATTAAATAATATATAGGGTGTTGTATTTAAAATAAGAAAGTTGGTATTGGCCACTGTTACATGACACACCCTGTATAAAAAAATTTTGTTGAAAAAAATGCGCATCTAAAAATACCAATCGACGTGTTCGAGCGTTTTTTCGAACGCGTCCCCATTTATTTATTAACGAATTTATTCCATTTGGCTGGGACACACGGTATATATCTTATCACCGTATATCTTATCACTCTCTATACATTAACTGGATCATTTTAGATTAATGAAAAATTATTTATATAGCAACAGAAATATTTTCTCTCTGCATCCGACCGCGAAAAACTTGGCGGTATCGGCGCCGAAACAACAATGGTGGTATTACGACATTGTTGGTCGTTGTGCTGCAGGCAGGAAACCGTCCGTTAATGCCGAATTAATGCTGCTGCCCGTACGTCGTTGATAAATTATTATTGAAACTGCCGTATTGTTTTTGTGTTTGAGGGTGGAAAGTCGCGTGGGTGGTAATCGGGGGGGATTTCGAGAGGAACGAGGCTTGGAGCAGTGCTCCGGCATCGTCTCCAGCCTGCCATAAAGGATTTTGGGGAGTATAAGCGGGCATTGTTTGTGAATTTGGCTTGATGAAGCTCTTACAGCGACAAAGAATCGGTATGGTTTCTAACAGAGAAAAGTAGATCTGGTACATTTTGTATTTATTTTCTCTCAGCTGCATTCACTCTCCATGACTGTTTGAGCTTGTCTTATTTTTGTTAGAGAAATTTACATTTATTATCTTAACAATCTCCTCCCACTAGTAAATTTCGTTCAAGAAAGATACTTTTTAAGAAACTTGTTGACGAAAATTGAAAATAAAATTATAACTTTAACACCCTGCATTTTGGTGACTATTAACTTTGGACTAAGGTAAATTGAGTTAAATTGCAATATTTTTACTCAAAAAATCTGCAGTTTTTTAGTTAATTAGCGGACACCCTGTATAAATCGCAGTTTGGTTTATAATGTTCTTGAAACTTTATCAGTCTACTTTCCTATTCTGATAGTAAAACCATAGTGAGGAACGGAGCATAATCCATACTATTCTTTTGAATCAGGTCCGGTAGCACCGCTAGTTCATCAGCTGCGAAGAACAGTAACCTAAGTAATGTCTGAATGATTGTGGCGTGTTCATATATTTTTTTCCTTTATTTGGGTTTTTCGCCACTATCTAAAACTCAAAAAATATCAAAAATACCTGTTCTTATTTGAAAAAAGAATCTCTGGTTAAAAACAAAAAACCAAACGGAGACAAATTTCTCAGTGATTCTTTTTTGTAATAAATTTGCCTAACGAACAAAATTTTATAGATATAAAAATGTTATACCAAACATCGATATCAAAACATCAAAACATCAAAATCAACGATACTAACATTGACAACAATAGATTTTCATGACAGTAACATACTACCAAAAAATATATCGGTAATGTTTACTGTGTGATTGTTTATTGTACTGATTGTGTATTTTAATATTTAAATGTGTTTAATTGTATTCTTTAGAATCGGGAACCATATTGAATTTAAATCTACCGAAGGCATAGCAATACAGTTATTTTTATTTAAATTAATTATAGCGGTTTCTTTTAATCTTCTGTATTTTGTTACCGATTCTTTTAATACCGTTTTGGAATTATTCCAATTGATTTTATGACCCGATTCCCATGCGTGTTAACAAATTCTAGATTTATTAAAATCGCCCTTTCTAAGAAGGTTTACTTTTACTCTAACATCTAACGGTCTAGATGTCTCACCTATATAGAATTTGCCACATTCGCAAACGTTAAAAGTTTGTAAAATATTTTATAACATTTTTATATCTATAAAATTTTGTTCGTTAGACAAATTTATTACAAAAAAGAATCACAATCAGAGAAGTTTGTCTCCGTTTGGTTTTTTTGTTTTTACCCAGTGATTCTTTCTTTAAATAAGAACAGGTATTTTTGATATTTTTTGAGTTTTAGACAGTGGCGAAAAACCCAAATAATGGAAAAAAAATATAAGAACAGTAACTCTTTATATCCTTTAGTAAAACGTCCCGATTAATTGATCTATTGGAACCTTCGGTGCTAAACACTAAACTGAAAGAGATTTACCATCAAACACCAAATAACATTTTTTAAAGTTCCCGATGCACGTTTCGCTAACCATGTTTGTATCATCAGGAGATGATTTAATCTAATTCTAAAACTAAACTATGTACTATTTATATGATAACCCTAATTACTAACCTACTATATTGTTATTTACACTTTTAACCAGTCTTAAATTATAGAGGAAAATTAATTAATATATTTACCATAAAATTTAATCTAGCCATCTTATTTAGGAAGCTATAATTCGAATCGTTAGGAATGCATCTCGAAGTATTGGTGTTTTTTCTAAAAAATTCTAAAAAAATTTCAAATTTCTTTGTTAACAATTTTGCCAAGTTGTATGTTGGAGAATCAATGGCTGATACAATTGGTCTTGGTTTATGAATTTTTGGTAGAGCATACAATTTTGGCACTTTTGGATTAGAAATATAGTTTGTTTTTTAGAAAAGGAAAAATAAGACCGTTAAAAGATTTCAATGTATCTCTGACTTCGTTAATCATTTTTGACAATGGATTCCTAGGTAATCGTTTATAAGGACCGTCTTGAATTAATTTTTCAACGCGTTCAAAGTAATCAGATTTGTCCATTACAACAATCTTATTTCCCTTATCAGCTTTTAAATAGAAACAATTATTCTCTCACAGGCACTTGACAATCTTAGAAATGTTCAATTTTGTAAATTCTGGTAGTAAAACTATAGTGAGGAACGGAACATAATTCATACTATTTTTACGAATCAAGTCCGGTAGGACCGCAAGTATCTGAACTTTCTGTTGTATCAGCTGCGAAGAACAGTAACCCAAATTAATATGCTTTTATATCGTTTACTAAAACGTCCCTGGCAAATGGTACAAAACCACGGGCAATTTACAACTGTGTCCAACTTCGACCATTATCTAAAAACATGACTAATTTGCCTCAGTAACCTTGGACCTCTGGAGTTGGAGGGGTGGATCACACATCTGTTACTTATAAAATAGGGTATTGAAAAAAACAAGAACTTAAGTGATCCCAAGTAAAAGCAAAATATATTTTGAAATCTAATTTTCTACTTGTACTAATGGTGTTAAGACGTAGACTCTACGAGATTTAACACTAAATATTAAATCACTTTACGTATAAAAATTTCGTGCTGCTGGCTTCGCTAGTCATGTTAGCATCATCAGGTAGCAGGTTATCAGGTTTACTTACATTTTTCTATTTGAATGCTTTCATATATTATTTTCCAACCTTTTAATAAGTTTTATGTTATTAATATTTATACAGGGTAAAGCAAGTGGCTCGTGACTGTTTTAATTATTTATAAGTAATACATATATATATATATATATATATATATATATATATATATATATATATATATATATATATATATATATATATATATATATATATATATATATATATATATATATATATATATATATATATATATATATATATATATATATATATATATATATATATATATATATATATCCTTAGAAATGCAAAGATTTATTTTTCGACAAGTACTAAAAACGGCAGCTTCAATTTCCGCTCTTGAAATGCTGGTTATTGAATTTTGAATTCTTTCAATCATGTTTTCTCGTGTAGTAGGACAAGTTTGAAAAACAAGGTCTTTTAGTCTTCCCCACAAGTAAAAATCGAGGACTATCAAATCCGGTGAGCGCGCCGGCCACGAAAATAAACTACCCCGTCCTATCCAACGATTTGGAAACGAAGCATCCAAGAAGTTTTGAACCACCTGCGAGAAGTGGGCAGGGCATCCATCATGCTGGTACCACATTTGCCTTCTTGTTTCCAACGAAACATCTTCCATTAGTTCTGGCAGTCCATTTTGTAAAAAATTTAAATATGTGTCATTATTTAAATGTCCATTAAAAATAAAGGGACCAATAATTTTGTCTCCCAAAACACCACACCATACGTTCACACTCCATCAATTTTGGTGGTTGATTTCTGTGGTGAAGGCATTTTGAACATTTAGAAAGGCGTTAAGGTTCAGATTCTGTTAATTATTAGACTGTTGTGCTGTTAATTTTATTTAACTGTTGTTATTATTGTTATCTTCGTTGTTGCCCCGTTGGCCTTTAAACACGCTCCAAATTAATATGGCACGAAGAATTTGGACCAGTCCTAAGCCTGGGTAAAGTGTGAAGGAAGGCAAACATTAGGTTAATATTTTTTTAACTTAATGCAGGTAGTAGTGAAATAATAACGGTTTTTTTCAGAAAAATCGAAATATCTCTTGACATGTCAGATATATCGATTTCGGGTTTTCACTGGAGATTCCTCTTTAAATTACCTTTCTAGCCATTTAATAAAAGCTGTACCCTTCCATTTGAAAAAACTGAACAAAACTTCAAAAAAACTATTGCTGAATGTAACGCCACCTCGCGGTTTCATTTATAAACTAAATAATTTATCTCCCAGATTATCTGATTGTCCCAGCAATTGCCTTTTAAATGAATCGAAATTAAGGAAAAGCGGTTAAGGCAACCGGACATTAGACGACTTTTTATCTCTATAGGTAACCCCCCCCCCTCTATTCGTGAAATTACTACAAAATGTCATAAAACAAAGTTGTAGGAGACAGTTTGCTAATTATAACTGAGAATTTTTCTTACTCGGTTAACACTTGAAAATACACAAAAAAAAAGATTTTTAAAAATGTTTAGCTCGTCACGCCCTCTTGCGGTCGTTTTAGAAGCTTAAAAATATTTTTGGTCAATTTCTTATGATCATTTTTAGTATAATTTTTTTCCCCAAAGCTGTGGGATAAATAGTTTTCAAGATACGGCCGCGATCCATGTATTTGTTACTTGCTTGACCGGGAGGAAGCCCCCCACCCATCCCTTAGATTGGAGAGCACATGTTTCGCCTGTTGGTGGTTAGACTCATCATGGTACCGACATATGTTCTCTCGCCAATAATAGGTAACTCCTTGTATAAGCCATCAGACGAGAAATCGGCGAAAATATGGGTTGTTTGATTGTGGAGAGGGACTCCTTATTCTTGGCGAAAGAGCATATGTCGGGACCCTGATGAGTCTAACCACCAACAGGCGAAACATGTGCCCTCTAATATACGGAATAGGTGGGGCTCCCTCCCGGTCAAGCAACTAACCAATGCTCATTATGGCGGAGACGCAGATTGTTGTATGTTCCACATGAGATTATGGAACCGGGATGGGGTGTGTAGTTCTGTGTAGTCCTGACTGCTGTTGTCTCATTGATTTTTATATACTCATCATAAGCAATGGCTTTTGAAATTGAGCCAAATACCTTTTCGTAGTCAATAAAAACCAAGCACAATGGGATCATGTATTCATTATGCCTTTCCATGCCCTGTTGGAAACTTGGATGTGATCCATTGTACTTAATCCACTTTCGAATACAGTTTGCTCTATTGGTTGTGCATCAGTCAGTATTATTAATATTCTTTTGGCTATTATTTTGGCGAATTACATTACTGATAGGAGGGTAATTACATTCCTGATAGGAGGGTTATTGGAAAATAGTTTTTAATATATTCCTGTGCTCCTTTCTTATGTAAAATAATCACTCCAGCATTTTTCCTTAATGGGGGCACTTTTTGTTCTTTGAAGAATTAGAAGTATTATTTTCCAATTATTTTATATCAAGTTTGACCACAAGCTTTTAGTATTTCAACTTTTACCCTGTCTTTGCCTGGATCCTTACCATTTTTCATCGATTTCGTAGCATTTAAGACTTTATCCAACAAGGTATTTGGTATTTGCTCTTTCGTGAGCGTTGCTGTACTTTGCACACTGGTACTGATCTTCATATAACTTTGAATAAAATCTTCCGATAACCTCTAAAATTTCCGCACGCGCCCTGTACACTGGCCAATCTCAACGTACTCGACTCTGTCAAAAGAAATACCTGCGTTTATCATTGCCCGTTTTTTCATTAAATCAACAAACATTAAATCATTAAACATTTTTCTACTGGTTTTATTGAAGCAGTCGTTTTAGGAACACTGTTGATTTCTTCATGTTGTTATCTGTTATATTCGTCTCCTCCGGGTCGTGCAAGGATTATATATGAATTAATCCTTTGCAATGATGACAAGTACAATCGTGAAATGTTCTTCATTTCTCAGACTCTCTGGGACTTTTCCATACCACGCCCCCGTCACCAGCCTCTACTTCAAAACCTGATACGCCCTTGGTCTTTTTTTAACAATAACTATTGTTACCGTTTCGCCTCTAGGACATTTTTTTCTCTACGCCAACACCCTCCTTAAACCCTTGCCTACCACCAATCCCCCTTTTCTCTCCAGGATATCATCCTTAGCAAGCTTGCTTTTCATCTTTACATCTCTCAGGAATAAATTTAACCTCCCCCTTTAGACTGTTACTCAATTACTCCTTCAAGACACCCTCTATGGCCCTTATCCTCAATTCCCTTTGACTTTTCACTGCTTCAATATTATAAACAATTATTGATTGATTTGTCCGTTACTTTGTGATAGTTCATTTTTTAAAAAGGAATAAAACAATTTTTTACTAATAAAATAAAATAAAAGTGATAGATAACAAAGTCAAAAATTGTTTTATTCCATTACAAACAACACAATTTATCATCTATTTTTAACTGCTTCTTTCATTCCGTTTTGAATCCTCTTCTATCGACTAATATCATTTCTACAGATCGATCTAAATCAAACTCTGCAGTGGGATCCGCATTTGTATATTACTTACAAAGCTCCTCTATTCCAACTTTGGTTTCCCGCAATCGGGTATTCTGACTTCTGAAAACATAACTATGAAAAAATCTCTGTCATTCATATATGGGTTCTGGGTTCCACAATCTCATGTGGGACACACAATAACTTGCGTCTCCGTCTAAATGAGTATGTAATGAAATGTTGTCTAAATGATTTTTTTTTAATTTTTGAAAGCAATATTTTTTTAATAAATAAAATAATAAAGCTTCACCTGTACACAGTCAATGTAATCTTCCGGAATCATCGACAGTAGCCAAGTTAGCAACTATCCACCCCCCACACAAGAAAACAAATTAAAACAGTCCCGTTCCGCATCGCCCCCAGTCATTACTAAATATGTTCGCAAATTTACATTTTAGTTTGGAACAATAACGGGCGTCTGCCTGCCGCCCCGGGCCACGAGGGCGGCGCAATTTGATCTTGCGAAACTTCGCGCCGTCTAGTGGAAACCCAGGAAAAATATTGTTAAGGCGCACGGTTTTTCTAAAGTGTTCTTTTTTGTGTTTGTCTGTTATCCAGGTATATAAATTACTTTAGACTTCATTCCGGATAAATTCTTCTGGATAAAAAATTCACAGTGGCACAAAAGTGGGTGTATTATCACATTTTACAGATGGAAATCATTGAGGTTAAACTCTTGCACTAGCTGGACATTGTCGGGTTGTTGTGTATATTGGAGCTTCCCGCAGGTTCGCCCTTAGAGGTTGGAGGTTTACAGCTGATTGTAATCTGTCTTCTAGTGTCACCAATAGATTCAGTTTCCAAAAATGTAGATATTAGTTTGCAAGTTATGCTCTTGAAGGGAGCATATCGAACGTTAAAAATTCGTGAAAATTGTCGCTGAGCTGAAATAATTGTTCGTCCATTTTCAAAGTAAATTGTAACAATTGTTATTCATTTTCCAAGTAAGTGGTGCTCTGCGTTCACAACTCCTGAATTTCTAGCATATATTGAGGTAAAAGAAAGAAAAAAACTAAAAATAAGATATATAAATTTAAAATGGGGGTTTCTTTGTTTTTCTTTTTAATTTTTTTTTTGCGCCATTCTATAGTTAATAAATAAAGCTGAAAACTATATATTTTTTATATTATTTTATTACATTTTTATTTTATTTTATATAATATTTTATTTAATAATTATTATATTTAATTTTATTAAAATAATAAAATTTTATTTTATTATTTTAATAAAATTTTATTCGCATTTGGAATATATCTCTAATGCGAAGGAAAATAATTGACCCTGTTTGTGAATTCGTAGTAGACTGAGTTTAAAGTTCAGATCTCAGTTGAGTATCTTAAAAAATGTGACCCATGAAAATGTGAAAAATGTGAATGTGTAAAAAATGTCTGTATGACTGCCGAGTTCAAACCTGTATTCCTTCAAATAGCGAAATAATGGGGGTGTCTTCATTTTAGATGCGATACGCTGTGTGTGTATATATATATATATATATATATATATATATATATATATATATATATATATATATATATATATATATATATATATATATACCAAAGACAACAATACCCACGGAAGAAAAAATTCCAGATATCCTAGTGGAGGAAGTAACAAATGCTATAGAATCGATAAAAACTGGTGGTCGGACGTTACATAAAACACTGGTAAAATTATACTCAAAATGCTTCAAAGATCAAAAAGTACCTGACTTATGGAAAAATGCTGAAGGGACCCTTTTACATAAAAAGGGAGCACCGGAAGATTTTGAAGAACTACCGTCCAATAAGCCTCCTATCAGTGATGTACAAGGTATTCACTAAGATAATTTCTAGAAGAATATTAAAAAAACTGAAGACGCACAACCAAGAGAACAAGCAGGATTCAGAAGTGGATTCAATATAATGGACCACATCTTGGTTGTACAGCAGGCCATAGAAAGGCACAACGAATATACCATGCCACTGTGCTTGGCTTTTATAGACTACGAAAAAGCATTTGACTCCATCTCAAAGCATGCAATAATGGATGCACTGCTTAGCCAAGGGGTAGCTAAAGCATATGTAAACTTATTCGGATCGATATATGATGGAGCTACAGCCACAATTCACCTTGATGATCTTGAAGTGGGAATTAATGTAGAACGAGGTGTACGGCAGGGTGACGCAATATCGTCTATTCTTTTCTCGGCTGGCCTTGAAGAAGTATTCCGTAAACTGGATTGGGAACAGGATGGTGTAAACTTAAACCATCTTAGATTTACAGATGATATCGTTCTCCTTTCACAAGACCCGGAGGAGTTGCAAAGACGCACACAAGAACTACAAAGGGCTGGAGAACCATTTGGCTTGAAAATAAACCTGAAAAAAAGTTAGGTTATGTTCAATAACTTCGCTCTGGACAGAAGAATTTCAGTTTTAGGAAGGGATTTGGTGATTGTGGATAGCTTTATATACCTTGGGCAGATGATTTCAATGGAGGGGAATACCGCCCGGGAGGTGGAACGGTGTGTTAAGCAACCTGGACACTCACATCGCAATCGATCGCATACATCGAAAGATGTATGCTTGGTATTACAAGACGAGACGGACAGCCCTGCGTATTCATCAGGGAACAAACGAAAGTCGGTGACATCATTGGAAGAGTAAAGCAATTGAAATGGAGATGGGCAGGCCATATAGCGAGGCGATGGGATGACAGATGGACCAAGGCAATCCTAGAGTGGATACCGTCTGATCGCAAACGTCCGCGAAGAAGACTGAAAGCACGATGGATTGATGACATCGTTAAGTATATTGGACCAGAGTGGCAGAGGAAAGCCCAGGACCGTGAAAGTTGGAAGCATGGTGAAGAGTCCTTCATCCTGCAGTGGATCGACACGGGCTGATGATATATATATATATATATATATATATATATATATATATATATATATATATATATATATATATATATATATATATATATATATATATATATATATATATATATATATATATATATATATATATATATATATATATATATATATATATATATATGTAATGAAATTTTATCTAAATGATTTTTTTAATTTTTGAAAGCAATATTTTTTTTCTTTTTCTAAGTCTATTAAAATTGGTCAAAAAGACTAACCATTAATTTTTCTTTAACAAATCTTAACCTTAATACTTATCAAAGATAATCCATTGATGTCCTTAAGATTGTTCTAATGATTATGTTACTACACTCGCACACTATGCTCTGCTTTTACACACAACACACTACACGAGGTCACGAGGTTTAGTTCTCTTCAGTCTTCGGACATGATTTTGGTTGTCCAGCAGTTGAAGAGCTTCTGAGCTCCTAAATTTTCTCCTTGACCGTTGGAATTTCAAGATCTAGATGAAGATCGGAGTTACGAATATACCAGGGAGCATTACTATATTTCGCAACATCTTCTTTTGAAATATTTCTATTGCTTTAATATTAGTATCGCTGGCACTTCTGAATGCCATACACCCACACTGGTTTTAGGATTTGATTATAAATTAGTATTTTATTATTTATGGTCATCTTGGAATTTCTTCCTATAAGTCAATAGTATTTTCTATATTTGATTTCTATTATTGTAGTTTTCTAGTTGAGGTTTCTGTGTTCTGGTCCACTGTTAGTACAACAGTATCGTCAGCAAATGTAACAATTGCAGTGTCTTTCAGAGCTGGTAGATCGCCAGTATATAATAGAAAAAGGATGGACCCAAGAATACTTCCTTGAAGAACTCCCGCGCTAATATCCTTCAAGTCCAAGTATTTGTCTTCTTGCTTTATTCTGAATGATTTGTCCGATATATATTATGTCAGTATCTATGCATATTATTTAGGCAGCATTTTGTTTAACTTGTATATTAGGCCTTGCGTGCGACACTTTATCAAAGGCCTGAGTCACGTCTAGGAAGACTGCAGAGCATATCTGTTTTTCTTCCAGTGCACGTTCTATTTTCTCAGTGATACTGTAAACTTGAACAATGGTTGAATGTTTAGACCTGAAACCAAATTGATAATCTGGTATCCACTTATTGTCTTCTATGAGTGGTTTCAATCGTTTTAACAGCAGCATATATATATATATATATATATATATATATATATATATATATATATATATATATATATACATATATATATATATATATATATATATATATATATATATATATATATATATATATATATATATATATATATATATGTAATGAAATTTTATCTAAATGATTTTTTTAATTTTTGAAAGCAATATTTTTTTTCTTTTTCTAAGTCTATTAAAATTGGTCAAAAAGACTAACCATTAATTTTTCTTTAACAAATCTTAACCTTAATACTTATCAAAGATAATCCATTGATGTCCTTAAGATTGTTCTAATGATTATGTTACTACACTCGCACACAATGCTCTGCTTTTGCACACAACACACTACACGAGGTCACGAGGTTTAGTTCTCTTCAGTCTTCGGACATGATTTTGGTTGTCCAGCAGTTGAAGAGCTTCTGAGCTCCTAAATTTTCTCCTTGACCGTTGGAATTTCAAGATCTAGATGAAGATCGGAGTTACGAATATACCAGGGTGCATTACTATATTTCGCAACATCTTCTTTTGAAATATTTCTATTGTTTTAATATTAGTATCGCTGGCACTTCCCCACAACTGAATGCCATACACCCACACTGGTTTTAGGATTTGATTATAAATTAGTATTTTATTATTTATGGTCATCTTGGAATTTCTTCCTATAAGTCAATAGTATTTTCTATATTTGATTTCTATTATTGTAGTTTTCTAGTTAAGGTTTCTGTGTTCTGGTCCACTGTTAGTAGAACAGTATCGTCAGCAAATGTAGCAATTGCAGTGTCTTTCAGAGCTGGTAGATCGCCAGTATATAATAGAAAAAGGATGGACCCAAGAATACTTCCTTGAAGAACTCCCGCGCTAATATCCTTCAAGTCCAAGTATTTGTCTTCTTGCTTTATTCTGAATGATTTGTCCGATATATATGATGTCAGTATCTATGCATATTATTTAGGCAGCATTTTGTTTAACTTGTATATTAGGCCTTGCGTGCGACACTTTATCAAAGGCCTGAGTCACGTCTAGGAAGACTGCAGAGCATATCTGTTTTTCTTCCAGTGCACGTTCTATTTTCTCAGTGATACTGTAAACTTGAACAATGGTTGAATGTTTAGACAACTAAATTGATAATCTGGTATCCACTTATTGTCTTCTATGAGTGGTTTCAATCGTTTTAACAGCAGCTTGTCAAATAACTTTGAGATAATTGGCAACAATGAAATAGGCCTATAGGATTTGATATCGTTGGGTGGTTTGCCTGGCTTTGGTATAATGATTATTTCGGCTACTTTCCAACTTGCGGGGATATGTCTCAGTCGGAAGGCTGCATTGAACAGGCATGTGAGTAGAAGAATGCCTTTTCTGCGCAGCTATTTTAGTATTTCCCCTGTGATTAAATCAAACCCAGGGGCATTTTTGGAATTTAAATTAGTCTTTATTTCTTTGCTTATTTCATTTAGGGCCGGTTCTACAATGCAAGTATAAACCAAGTATAAACGGCGAACAGTTATACTCGGAATAAGTTTTACCAGGTATTATTCTTAGTATACAACGTCTTTAGTTATACCTAAAATAACGCCGAGGTAGTTCTAATATGTCAAAATTGTCGGTGGGATTGGGCCATCGTTGACAGATGAAGGCGTGGGAAATTATAGCATTTTATAAGCATAACCTAACGTGAACGGTACGAAAATTATAAAAATATTATTGATTGATTTGTCCGTTATTTTGTGATAGTTCATTTTTTAAATCGAATAAAACAATTTTATGCTTTGTTATCTATCACTATAGTTTCGTAGAACGATTTACAGTACAGCACCAGAAAGCAAAAAATTAAACAATTTAAAAGCAATTGAAATTTGTAAATATAATAAAGACCCGTCTAAATAATAGGAAATAGTAGGTATTCCCTACTATTTAAAATATTGTAAAGAAATGAATCCCAATAAAAGTGTAAAATTAGGTACATAGAATAAACAGCTGTATACCTTAGTTTTAAAGTAGTTTTTGAGAATTTAACATCGTTTTACGAAACTCTACTCACACAATTTAAAAATAAAAGTGATAGATAACAAAGTATAAAATTGTTTTATTCCATTTATAAAAATATTATTTCATCTTAGTGAAATGAAGAAAAAGCCGTGCAATAATTTCACGATTGACGAAATTGTCATGTTAGTCGATTTGGTTGAGGCAAGTAAAGAAATTGTCAGAACGTATAAAGTTGTCTTACATAGTAACAGTGCCGGTGATCCTCGCATTATTCTATTCCAGAGTGCAAGAAAACAGACACCCTTTCCAATAATACCAAAGATATAGAATGGAGACTGATTGAAGGAAGGTTCAATGCAGTTTGTGGTACAGGAAGAACTGCCAAACTGTTGCGTAGCAAATGGAATTCGTTAAAAAAAATCAATAAAGAAGGAATATGCAGAACCGAAACAATATATGTACAAAACAGGTGGGGGCCCAACAACAAAAAATAATTTAGACGGTGTTGGAAATAGGGTGATGGCTTTGATTGTTGTTGGGCCAACGACATTCTATTATTCTGATGTTGGTATGGGTTATTTTATATGTTTTTATTCAATTACTTATTTTGTCTTGTGTATATATTTTATAGTAAATGCAGATTTGCCAGTTGCAAAAGACACTGCAAGCCCCATCACTGAGACTTTTGTAGAAGAAAATATAAGGCAGTTGAAAGTACTACAGATTAATCTTCCAGTAGCAATATAGAATTTGTATGTATACTCAAAGGAAAAAGATTTGCAATAAAATAAAAGTAATTAATAATTATAGGCAAATTGTAATTGGAATTCATGGAACACTGCAGCACCTCCATTAGATAGGTGCAACACCTACATAGATCAAAGCAAATCAGTTTCTTCCAAGTTGCAGCAAGGACGCAATGGGAAAGTGTATAAAGAGTTGACCAGAAAAAAGATCGGGTTCATTGATTTTCCAAATGGCACTTCTGGAGGAATCAAAAAGGAAAGAAAAATGCTTGGAAGAAAAAACACCACTTGGAAATGAAAATATTGAATGCTTAACTCAAAAGAGAAGAAAGTAACAGCCATGTTAATTAATTTTGGCCAACCACAAAGGCATTCTATGTTTATAATTATCATTCATTAATGGATGTGCATATTACATAATTAGCTAGCATCATAGACAACAAATAAATACTTAGCATTAAGGGGTTTTATTTATTTTTCAAATTGATGTGTTATCATGAGGCTTGAAATAAAACGTTTAAAAATGTACTTCCTTTTTTCTTTTATTTTGATGTTTATCAACAACATAATTAGATAAATAAATTTATTTCAGAAAAGTATTTCTTTGTTCTATGTGAACAAAATAGCTACATAGCTAAACAGGCATAAGGAGACAAAATTGCATACTAAAATACAAAGTAAAACAAACAATACATTGTTTTCAGTACACAACATAATTAAATCATATTAAATTATATCAGATTTGAAAAATGGTTTTGAATCAGTGTTCGTATTCTGTTGTTTTCATGGACATCATGATTTTGAACAATAGGAGGCTCAATTTGCACCTCATGTACGTCGACGACTTGTGGCTCTTCTTCATGTTGATCTATTGCAAGATTGTGCAGAATAGTAGTTGCAACTATTATCGCCTTGGAATGTTCCAATGACACATGCATACCATTAGCCAGAATAGGAGACCTGCGAAACTCCATAACATCTTTCTACATAGTTTCTTGTTCGGATATGGGATTCATTAAAAAGGATTTCCGCTGGAGTATTTGGGTGTTGTAAAGATACTATTAGGACGTTGGTATTGTATCCATTATCACCTAAGATTATTGATGTGTGGAATTCATTGTTCTCCAGGCTCCCTTTAATTCTGCTGTTGCTGTAGATGGTTTAGTCATGAGTTGATCCAGGCTACCTTGCAACAATATCCATTATGAAAAATACCCCTTCCTGTTACGGTATCTTTCTGCTTCATTTCCACCTGGTGAAATGATACGAACATAAGTGAGGAAACCTTGCAATAGCATAGAACTGTTCCTTTAGCTTGTGGCGATCTGCTTCTGTTTCTGGAAACTTGATGTACCTTCCACATAATGATGTAATCATTAAAGTTACCTTGGTGACAATCGTACTTGCAGATGTTTTGCTTACCTGCAAAATCCTGCGAAATCTCCAGCTGCAAGTAACATACTACCCGTAGCGTAAAAACGCAATGTCAGAAACAATTTTGTTGCAGGTTTTATCGCACGATTACGATCTGTTGAAGATTTAATTTCATCTTCAATAAAACTCAGCAACATTGCACATGTTCGTTTTTGTAAGCGAAAACGTTTAAAGAACTCCAGGTCGTCAAATTCCACGAAATAATCGGGCCTAAAAAACGCATTTTACATTAAAAATCGTATAACTATATATTTATGTTTTTTCATGCCGATGTTTAAATACTTTTGGCTGTCGAATTAAAACTACGTCTTCAAAATCACTTTCATCAGAATCAAAAATGTTTAAATTTATGGGATCCATATCAATTATTTATTTCACTGTTATAATTAAAAATGCATAAAACTGTGGAATATAAAGGACAGGACAGGTTATGTTTATTAATACTGACAACTGAAGCTGGCCAATAGAAAGCAACTATAACTATATTCGATTCGATATAATCGATATTCTGTCGATTTCAACCGATAATAGCTTTGTTCGGCGATTGTAGAGGGGGCGTTTCAAACTTTATTCCAAGTATAGGTTATACCAGGTATATACTTGCATTGTAGAACCGGGCCTTAGAGTAGCTGAAGCTATATTTTCAGATTTTAGGTTGTCTATTGCTACCAGTCTAGTATCTTCGTTGATTTTGTTAGGAGTAAAAAAATATATTTTTTATATGAGGCTAAATTGGTCTAATATGGGGGATGATGACAATTTTAAAGCAAATTGCATTAACTTTTTTGTTGGATAATATGTCCTCGTAAAATAGTTTTTAATTTCAATCAAAATCAATAGCAATCTCAATCAATGGTTCTAATCAAGGAAAAACCCGTCACAAAATCTAAATAAATATCTGTCTGAAATTAAAAAAGGCACTTTCGTCCTTTGCGGGGTTGTATCCAGCGTTGTAAAACAGACTTCCACAGTCACGTGTCTCGCACGAGTCTCCTTTGTATCTTCTTACAATGACCCTGAGTCACAGTCGTAAAAAACACACTTTTCTACGCGTAATTTGGATTATCTACGAGGATTTTTTACTTAATTAATAGAAGGGGGAATGTAAGAGAGATTTGAGTTGAGATTTTTTTGTTAATAAAATGTTCCTTTAGTAAGTGATTTAACATGAACTTATATCTATTTAGATATGAAACTTGTTTTTTCCCTTTCTTTCTAAATTTAACGCTTACAAAACCCGAAAAGATTTACCACTAAATTTTATTTATCGATGCGCGTTCTGCTAACCATGTTAGCATCATCAGGAGATGATTCAATCCATTGATAGACTGAATAGTCCTTCATGAATTTGTCTTTTAACTCCTACGCGGAGCATAGAGCTTCAATAAAAGCGCGCCATCTGGTTCTATTCTGCGCCAGAACCTTGACTTCCTGCCAGGACCCACTTTCCTGCCAGTTCACTTTTTTCATTTCATCATTGATTGTTCTCCTCTAAGTCTGTGCAGGACTTTCAATACCTTTTCTATCCTGCGGATTCAGTCCAATATTTTTAGCTATACAATTGTTTTGTTTTCTGAGTGTGGACCCAATCCATCCCCACTTACGAAGTGCTATCTTATGTTCAATTTTCTTTTGGTTTGTGAGATGAAACAACTCTTCGTTTCGAATCTTGTTCGGCCAGAATATGCGGAGTATTTTTCACAAGCATTTATTTATGAAGGTCTGAAGTTTTTTTGTTGTTTTCGTTATTTTCCAAGTTTCACATCTGTAGAGCAAGACCACCCTAACATTGGTGTTAAATCACCATCATCATCAGCCTGTATCGATCCAGTGCAGGATGAAGGCCTCTTCAGCATGCTTCCAAGTTTCACGGTCCTGAGCTTTCCTCTGCCACTCGGGTCCAATATACTTAACGATGTCATCAATCCATCGTGCTTTCGATCTTCTTCGTGGACGTTTGCGATCAAGCGGTATCCACTCCAGGATTGCCTTGGTCCATCTGTCGTTCCATCGCCTCGCTATATGGCCTGCCCATCTCCATTTCAATTGCTTTACTCTTCCAATGTTGTCACAGAGTTTTGTTTGTTCCCTGATCCATGCGCAGGACTTTCTGTCTCGTCTTGTAATACCAAGCATATATCTTTCCATTCCCCTCTGTGCCACCCGAAGTTTTTGAATGGATTGTCAACGAAGTCAACAACATTTTTGTTGTTGTCTTCGAAATTTTTCAAGTTTCACATCTGTAGAGCAAGACCACCCTAACATTGGTGTTAAATCACCATCATCATCAGCCTGTATCGATCCAGTGCAGGATGAAGGCCTCTTCAGCATGCTTCCAAGTTTCACGGTCCTGAGCTTTCCTCTGCCACTCGGGTCCAATATACTTAACGATGTCATCAATCCATCGTGCTTTCGATCTTCTTCGTGGACGTTTGCGATCAAGCGGTATCCACTCCAGGATTGCCTTGGTTCATCTGTCGTTCCATCGCCTCGCTATATGGCCTGCCCATCTCCATTTCAATTGCTTTACTCTTCCAATGTTGTCACAGAGTTTTGTTTGTTCCCTGATCCATGCGCAGGACTTTCTGTCTCGTCTTGTAATACCAAGCATATATCTTTCCATTCCCCTCTGTGCCACCCGAAGTTTTTGAATTGATTGTCAACGAAGTCAACAACATTTTTGTTGTTGTCTTCGAAATTTTTCAAGTTTCACATCTGTAGAGCAAGACCACCCTAACATTGGTGTTAAATCACCATCATCATCAGCCTGTATCGATCCAGTGCAGGATGAAGGCCTCTTCAGCATGCTTCCAAGTTTCACGGTCCTGAGCTTTCCTCTGCCACTCGGGTCCAATATACTTAACGATGTCATCAATCCATCGTGCTTTCGATCTTCTTCGCGGACGTTTGCGATCAAGCGGTATCCACTCCAGGATTGCCTTGGTCCATCTGTCGTTCCATCGCCTCGCTATATGGCCTGCCCATCTCCATTTCAATTGCTTTACTCTTCCAATGTTGTCACAGAGTTTTGTTTGTTCCCTGATCCATGCGCAGGACTTTCTGTCTCGTCTTGTAATACCAAGCATATATCTTTCCATTCCCCTCTGTGCCACCCGAAGTTTTTGAATTGATTGTCAACGAAGTCAACAACATTTTTGTTGTTGTCTTCGAAATTTTTCAAGTTTCACATCTGTAGAGCAAGACCACCCTAACATTGGTGTTAAATCACCATCATCATCAGCCTGTATCGATCCAGTGCAGGATGAAGGCCTCTTCAGCATGCTTCCAAGTTTCACGGTCCTGAGCTTTCCTCTGCCACTCGGGTCCAATATACTTAACGATGTCATCAATCCATCGTGCTTTCGATCTTCTTCGCGGACGTTTGCGATCAAGCGGTATCCACTCCAGGATTGCCTTGGTCCATCTGTCGTTCCATCGCCTCGCTATATGGCCTGCACATCTCCATTTCAATTGCTTTACTCTTCCAATGTTGTCACAGAGTTTTGTTTGTTCCCTGATCCATGCGCAGGACTTTCTGTCTCGTCTTGTAATACCAAGCATATATCTTTCCATTCCCCTCTGTGCCACCCGAAGTTTTTGAATTGATTGTCAACGAAGTCAACAACATTTTTGTTGTTGTCTTCGAAATTTTTCAAGTTTCACATCTGTAGAGCAAGACCACCCTAACATTGGTGTTAAATATATGGAGTTTTGTTTAACTTGAATATTGTGTACTGTGTTCCATACATTAATTTTGCGGGTTTATAGATTTCTCGAATAAGGCGTATAATTTTTTCGGATATTCCTTTTTGTTTTACAACTTTCCATATGATAGGATGGGCTGAACTGACGAATGCCGTCTCAAAATTGATGAATAATAAATAAAGTGGTGAATCTCCATTCAGCTGACTGCTGTAGTATGATCCTAACAGTATTTATGGGATCAGTACACGAATGACTCGGTCTGAAGCCTGTTTAACCTGGATACATATTTGCTTCCATATGTCCTATTATCTTTTTCTATTTTTGCATTTTTGCTTCCATATATCCTATCTTGTTAGGATAATTTGTGATTGTGTTTAACAATGTTATACCACGAAAATTGTCACAAATACGTACGAATCCTTTTTTTGCTAATTTAATTATTAATTCATTTTTCCAATCATCGGGAATATTGTTTGACTTCCACATCCGATTTATTAAGGGTCGTAAAAATTCAGAACACGGCTCAAGGGCTGCCTTGAGTAATTCTGCTGGTAAATTAGCTCTTATAGCTCGTTTTTAATGCTCTTGTAGCTCGTTGTATATACGTTTTAGAAGATGCATTACATTTAAGGAGAAGTTGCCTGATTTCTTCTTGTTGTTCTGACCGCCCCCCCCCCCTATTGCACGCCTCTTGAAAATGTTCCTTCCATCTACTGAGTTGTTTTGACTGAGTTTGTTTTCTAATGAGTTGTGTTCTCCTCTTACCTGATAGTTTCTTGGTTATTTGATAAAGTTGTCTCGTGTTGCCGTTTGTTGCAGCGGCTTGTGCTTCTTTAGCCATTTGTTCGGCCAATGCTCTTTTACCTTCACGTGCAGACGTTTTTACAGCCTTGTTTAACTGTCTATATGCATCCTGTCTTTTAAAGTAATGTCTATAAGATTGTGGCGTGTTCATAAATTTTTTCTTTTGTTGGGTTTATCGCCGCGATCAAAAACTCAAAAAATATCAAAATATATCTGTTCTTATGTAAATAAAGAATCACCGGGCAAAAAACAAAAAAACCAAACCGAGACAAATTTCTCAGTGATTCTTTTCTGTAATAAATTTGCCTAATGAACAAAATTTTAAAAATATAAAAATGTTCTAAAATAAATACAAACTTTTAACGTTAACGTTTCGGGAAGTCTTCTCCCCCGATTTCAAAATGAATCTAAACAATAAATTATATTAATTATTATATATAATGCAAAAATAGGAAGTAAATATATTTTTTGTGTCACACTACCAAAAATATATAGGTGAGGTTTACTGCGTGATTGTTTACTGTACTGATTGTGTATTGAAATAATTAAATGTTTTTAATTGTATTCTTTAGAATCGGGAAATATATTGAATTTAAATCTACCCAAGGCATAGCAATACAGTTATTTTTATTTAAATTAATTATAGCGGTTTCTTTTAATCTTCTATATTTTGTTACCGATCCTTTTAATACCGTTTTGGAATTATTCCAATTGACTTTATGTCCCGATTCCCATGCGTGTTGACAAATTCTAGATTTATTAAAATTGTCCTTTCTAAGAATGTCCTAGATTGTCCTTTCTAGATGCCTCACCTATATAGAATTTGCCACATTCGCAGGGAATTTTATAAACCACATTTTTGGAATACTGTTGTGTGTTGTTTGTTATGGTTTTTGTTAATATAGATCTAAGAGTATTTTTTGTTTTAAATGTCGTTCTTATGTTGTATTTATTTCCTATTTTTCTCTTTTAATTGTGTCAGAAATACCACGGATGTAAGGAATTGTGAGGTTAATTGTTTGAGAGTTATTATTATTGTTATTAATAACTTGTCGGTTTTGTCTGGTATCAAAACTTTTAAACGATTTATCTATGAAATTTTTTGGGTAATTGTTATTTATTAAAATGTCTTTCTTGTGATTTGTTTCTATTTGTAGTGTATCACTGTCGGTACAAACAAGTTTTGCTCTGCCCTATAAACTTTTAATTACTCCTATTTTGACTGGTTTTGAGTGATTGGAAAAGAAATCGAGATACATATCTGTGTTTGTCGGTTTTCTGTAAACTGTAGTTTTTAATGTGTTGTTTTGTTTTAATATTAAAGTGTCGAGGAATGACAATTTATTCTCCCTCTCCATCTCTAAAATAAACTTAATTATAGGCTCTCGAGAATTTAGATCTTGTAAAAAAATATTTCATCATCAACATATCTAAGCCATATTATTGGATTTTTAATACATTTACTTAGGTCATTCTCGAGTTCCTCCTTGAAGATATTACTCATCAAAGGAAAAGGAATGAGAAGAACCCATTGCCATTCCGAAATTTTGTTGATAATAATCATTTTTTAATTGAAAATATGTGGTTTTTAAGCACAGACTTAATAATTCCAAAATTGTATTCATGTTTAGTTTAGTGCGGTCTTTTTATGTTGTGTCATGTTCTAATCTCTTTCTAATTATTAAAAGTGATTTATCAACTGGTACATTAGTAAATAAAGTAAATTCTTTCAAACCTGTGTTCTGTGCTTGAATCTGTACTATTTTTCCTTTTTCTTCTCGTCTTCTCTGAATAAACACCCACGTTTCATCGGTATAGTATAATTTTTAGAAATTCATTTATATTATTTTACATATTTAATCTAGATATACTTTGTATTTTCTTATTCATATTGTAAACCCCTCGTAAGGCATGTATTGAAATTGTTTTTTACAAAATAAAAAAAATATATATAAACAAAAAAAACGCCCAGATGTCCTAAATGGCAAAACTATTGCTTATTTGGGCAAAACAACATTATGTTTATCCATCATTTATAGAGCAAATCCCATCAGTGAGATTGATTGATGTTGACATATCGGCTCAATTCGTTTCTGTCACTCTGCCACCTTGAATAAAATCCTTTTTACTTGTTCGACCAGAAAAACGAGATATTTATGTGGGATCAAAACAGTCCGGAATTTTTAGGATCATTGGATGATATTTTTCATATACCTTACATAATTTTTTTACAGAAAATAGGAAAAAAAATCCATTTCCGTGACAGTATGACCCTGTTGTTAAATTCAGGTCAGTTCAACAGCTTTATAATAAACTCGAAGATATTTACCACTGAACACCAACTCACTGCCTTTAATTTCTCGAAGCGTGTTTCGTTAACCATGTTAGCATAATCAGGAGATAATTCAAACCAATTCTATAGCCAAACAATGCTCTATTTGTATAACAACTGTTGTATTATTTCAAATAAAGTTATTATGCCTTATTATTATTATTATTCACGTATGGGCCCTGGTGGACCACGCGAAATACAGTTAGAAGCGTTTGTTGTTGTTAGCCTTCCTTTGTGCCCATACTAATTTCATTCTTTCGCTGTGAGCTTTTTTCCTTTCGTCAGACCAAGTTGATCCATTCCCCCTACATTTTTCTCTCTGGCCAACCTTTCAAACGTTAACCTTGTGTCTGAAACAGCCCAGAAATCTTGAAAGAACAAGGACTAGATCTGAAAAAGCTGGCAATTATTAAAGCAACACTAACTAGCACAAGGTCAAAAGCTAAATTCATGGGTGACATCTCAGAGTCCTTCGAAATTAAAATTGGAGTGAGACAAGAGGATGGACTCTCGCCACTCTTATTTAACTATGTTCTAGAAAAAGTAATAAAGGAGTGGTGTGAAAAAAAGTTGGCCTTGAATATTGACCAGTCCATTAAACTGGGGAGAACCAACATCAAAATTGATTGTCTGGCGTTTGCTGATGATCTAGCAATTTTGGCTCAGGATATATTAACGGCACAAAACAGATTGAAATCTTAAAAGAAACAGCAGAAAATGTAGGACTCCACATTTCCTTTGGAAAGACACAATACATGACTTGCAACAAGCAACAACTAAAAACACCATTTCTAAAAACAAAATATGGTTATATCAGACGAGTCTCTCAATTCAAATATTTGGGTGATATAATCATGGAAACTAAGTTGGAAAAAGCGGCCAATACGGGTAGATGTCAAAAAATGGAGACTGCATTGAGACTTACGCAAAATAGTTACAAAAAAAATGCATGTCTAAAAACACAAAACTGAGACAGTACAACACAGTTATAAAAACAGAATGTCTATAAGGGGCACGCTCATTTTAAATAGGAAGAGAGACATCGAGTAGATTGAAAAGAAGGAAAGAAAAATCATAAGAAAAATCTCATCAATTAAAGAGGACCTAAGATCAGCAAATATTACACAAAGTGAAATTCAGGATAGAGACTGTTTCAAACACAAGGTTAACGTTTGGTAGGTTGGTCAGAGGGAAGACTGGAACAACTTGGTTTGACGAAAGGAAAATAGCTCATAGCGAAAGAATGAAATCAGTATGAATCAATCTATTTAATTATTTCTATTTTAGCTCTACTCATATTTTCATAAAATTCGACTATTTGTCTAGTTAGCCTACTCGGATTTATCCGTTTTATGTGCCCGTAAAACTTAAGTCTTCTTTTTCTCACATAAATTTTCTGTATTTCCCATATAAGTGTATATCGTCATTCATAAAATAACTTTAACCTTGAATAACTTTGGGAGGAGTGAATTTAACGAAAAATGTTAAGATACCTTTTTTTGTACCGCATTCAATTTCCTTTAAGAATATGTATTGCAATTTTTGAAATATTGAATCGATCATTGGTTACAAAATTTCAAATTTGTAAAGCAAAATTGTTAAAACAGATCAATCTTTAAGGCACGATACATGGAAGCAACTTGTTTGGCGTAAATTTGTAATCAGACCTATTTTTTGTACAGAATTCAATTCCCTTCAAGAATATGTATTGCTCAAATTTTTCAAATTGATGGTTTAGGAGTTTTATAGACGTAAGATCCTTAAAATCTTCTTTTAATATAAGTATTAAGAGCTGTAACTTTGACAATACTTTTTTTGTAATCACAAATAATATTTTCGATATCCCTTTAAAAAAATTGACAATTTTTTGCTCAGTCTATTACGTATATTCTATTTATAAAAAAATAATATAATTACTAACAAAAGACATAAATATATATAGACCTGACTACTTTCCCATAACGCAGAGATCCTTTAGCCTAGCTGTAGTAATATTCCCCATTATTTATGGCAGTGGCACGTGAGTCGAAACCATTGTCGACCCATGGGGTGGTATTATCTCTGTTAATATGATTTATTTTCTAAGACCTTCACGATTAAGGGAACAAACATTGTAAAACTGGTTATCGCAAGAAGGGTTAGCAAAATCAAAATCATTATGATTTAGTATTAGTTTAACTATTTAATGGTGTAGAATAATAGCAAGATTCTTTTGTTCCTTTATGTTAAGCCTATATTTATAAATATAGTTCAAACAAATACAGATACAAATATATATATATATATATATATATATATATATATATATATATATATATATATATATATATATATATATATATATATTACATCTAATATTTTCACGGCTGGTAGATAATGTTTCTAAATCATTCCGGGTGTCGATCCGTTGATCCTGTGAAGTGTCACGACGTTTCGCCATAATCGCATTTGACATTTTCAAGTGTTCTCCGCTTCTACTGAAGAGTCCAACTGACGTGCACAGGTCATTGTGTTCGCTTTTATAAGCAGCCGGCCACAAAAGCGACTGCGCAGATTATATCGGGTTCGGGAGCATTTGCGGCGCTCGGCAACGCTGTCGGGCGTCCGTTTATTTATTTTTCTACCTCGCGGCCACGTTACCACGTTTTTTCTTTTTTCAGAAGGGATTTCTATACTTTTGGAATGTTGTGAGCGTCGTCTCGCGTATTCAGCTCACCTCTTTCTTCTATTTTAAGGGCTTCTCTGATTGTTCGGACCTTGTAGTTTTCAATATTCGCTATTCCTTTGGCTCTTTCAAAATTGATTTCCTTCTTTCTGCCAACGGAAGTTTATCAATGAACAACTCAAGTTCGTTTCTCAATAACTCTAAATAACGTTCCAATAGGTCCTATCACTTTTTTTATCTAGATTCTGCACTATTCGTTAGCACTTGGATTATTCTGATCATACCGTTTAGGTGAAAAGTTGCTTGGTCGCTATAAAAAATGTGCATCTCGAAATTGGGTTGCTGACGATTTTTGTCCAAAAACCAGTCGCAAAATTCCAATTTTCTCTCACAATTATCATAACGCAATTCTTGAATGCTTTTCATTTTGTATGGATGATAATTGTTCCCTGTAAAATAGCCCATATCTTTGTTTGATAACAACCTATCTCTTGGGCAGCTTTGTGCGTTGATTTGTGAGGATTTCCCACATTACAAAGAAAAATGTTTTCCGGATTTGGAAAAGCCTTATCGAGATGTCTTGCAACCCACCAACATGAAAAAAAAATGAATTCAACTTTCTCTTTTTAATTAAATAACTGATTCATGTGAGCAACGTTATTTTTATATACATTCAAATACAACATGTTTCAAATAACACAAGGACAGCAAAGTAATGCTGGCTGCTTTCAAACAATACAATTTTTGTTTAATTTGCAAGGCTTACTATTGCTATGTTAGCTTCTTTTCGTTCCTGCCGACTGCAGATTATTTTAATTGCTTCTGCTAACTGTTCTAAAACGGCTACTCCAATAAAAAAATGTGACATATCATTTTTTATCTAGAATTTTAAGATTTGTCGAATTATGTTAAAAAAAATTCAGTATTGCCATTTAAAAAATATTGCAGTAGGTAATTGCAAAAGGAATCTGGCAACACCGGAATTCATTGTTTGTAAATTTGTTTTAGTCAAGTTATTTCCTACAATTTTGCATTCGGCAGTACGCAGTACTAGTCTGTCACTTGAAATAAAAAAGACTGTATATTCTGGATTATTTTTCTTTGGTAAGATTACTGATTTGAGCTACGTTTCTGACATTTTTGTCTTATCTCTAGATTGAATATAAAATCTGGTGAACTTTATTATCATATTGTTATCCAGTGCTTACAGCAACTCAATGGGGATTTAATGTGGAACAGATTTTTTCCTACCTTTGGGGTCTTTTTTAAGATCTCAAGGAACATTAAACCCTGATCTCCTTTTACAAAGGTTCTAAAGAAAAAGTTGTTCTCTTTCATTATTTTTGGTTAGTTTAGTTTAGATATTTGATGGTAACAGCTTAAATTGTTCTAAATATAGTGTCAACATATCAAGAATTTGATGATATTTTCCATTAATAAGGCAATTTTTAGGGATGTTTTGTCGTACATGGTGTACATGTTGTACACCCCATTCCTTGGAGTGGGGATTATGTTTCACGAAATTGCTATGCGGTTACAACAAAATATTGCTACAATCATTCGTTGCTTCAGAGGGAGGTGTAAAAGATGGTATGGAACAAAGACGTCTCAAAGAAACAAGAATAAATCAGGGTGGTTGTTCTAAGGGATCGCTAAGCTAGTGAGCACTAGACTGGCCATAGAGATTCCTAGATTTCTAGTTAATAGAACATATATGGGATGATATTTGTTCAACTTGTGAGCGATTGCTCTTACTCTCAGTAACTAACGGTGTAAAAGATGGTATGAAAAAAACGTCTCAAAGAAAAAGAAGAAACCGAAGGTGGTTGTTCTAAGGGATCGCTAAACTAGTGAGCACTAGACTGGCTATAGAGATTCCTAGATTTCTAGTTATTAGAACATATATGGGATGATATTTGTTCAACTTGTGAGCGATTGTTCTTAATGTCAGTAACTAACGGTGTAAAAGATGGTATGAAAAAAACGTCTCAGAGAAAAAGAAAAAACCGAAGGTGGTTGTTCGAAGGGGTCGCTAAACTAGTGACCACTAGACTGGCTATAGAGATCCCTAGATTTCTAGTTAATGGAACATATATGCGATGATATTTGTTCAACTTGTGAGCGATTGCTCTTACTGTCAGTAACTAACGGTGTAAAAGATGGTATGAAACAAAGACGTCTCAAAGAAAAAGAAGAAACCGAAGGTGGTTGTTCTAAGGGATCGCTAAACTAGTGACCACTAGACTGGCCATAGAGACCCCTAGATTTCTAGTTAATAAAAGATATATAGGATGATATTTGTTCAACTTGTGAGCGATTGCTCTTACTCTCAGTAACTAATGGTGTAAAGGCTGGTATAAAAAAAAACGGCTCAAAGAAAAAGAAGAAACCGAAGGTGGTTGTTCTTAGGGATCGCTAAACTAGTGACCACTAGACGGGCTATAGAGATCCCTAGATTTCTAGTTAATAGAACATATATGGGATGATATTTGTTCAAGTTGTTAGCGATTGCTCTTACTGTCAGTAACTAACGGTGAAAAAGATGGTATGAAAAAAGTCTCAAAGAAAAAGAAGAAACCGAAGGTGGTTGTTCTAAGGGATCGCTAAACTAGTGACCACTAGACTGGCCATAGAGATCCCTGGATTTCTAGTTAATAGAACATATATGGGATATTTGTTCAACTTGTGAGCTATTGCTCTTACTGTCAGTAACTAACGGTGTAAAAGATGGTATAAAAAAAAACGTCTCAAAGAAAAAGAAGAAACCGAAGGTAGTTGTTCTAAGGGATCGCTAAACTAGTGAGCACTAGACTGGCCATAGAGATTCCTAGATTTCTAGTTATTAGAACATATATGGGATGATATTTGTTCAACTTGTGAGCGATTGTTCTTAATGTCAGTAACTAACGGTGTAAAAGATGGTATGAAAAAAACGTCTCAGAGAAAAAGAAAAAACCGAAGGTGGTTGTTCGAAGGGGTCGCTAAACTAGTGACCACTAGACTGGCTATAGAGATCCCTAGATTTCTAGTTAATGGAACATATATGCGATGATATTTGTTCAACTTGTGAGCGATTGCTCTTACTGTCAGTAACTAACGGTGTAAAAGATGGTATGAAACAAAGACGTCTCAAAGAAAAAGAAGAAACCGAAGGTGGTTGTTCTAAGGGATCGCTAAACTAGTGACCACTAGACTGGCCATAGAGACCCCTAGATTTCTAGTTAATAGAAGATATATAGGATGATATTTGTTCAACTTGTGAGCGATTGCTCTTACTCTCAGTAACTAATGGTGTAAAGGCTGGTATAAAAAAAAAACGTCTCAAAGAAAAAGAAGAAACCGAAGGTGGTTGTTCTTAGGGATCGCTAAACTAGTGACCACTAGACGGGCTATAGAGATCCCTAGATTTCTAGTTAATAGAACATATATGGGATGATATTTGTTCAAGTTGTGAGCGATTGCTCTTACTGTCAGTAACTAACGGTGAAAAAGATGGTATGAAAAAAGTCTCAAAGAAAAAGAAGAAACCGAAGGTGGTTGTTCTAAGGGATCGCTAAACTAGTGACCACTAGACTGGCCATAGAGATCCCTGGATTTCTAGTTAATAGAACATATATGGGATATTTGTTCAACTTGTGAGCTATTGCTCTTACTGTCAGTAACTAACGGTGTAAAAGATGGTATAAAAAAAAACGTCTCAAAGAAAAAGAAGAAACCGAAGGTAGTTGTTCTAAGGGATCGCTAAACTAGTGAGCACTAGACTGGCCATAGAGATTCCTAGATTTCTAGTTATTAGAACATATATGGGATGATATTTGTTCAACTTGTGAGCGATTGTTCTTAATGTCAGTAACTAACGGTGTAAAAGATGGTATGAAAAAACGTCTCAAAAAAAAAAGAAGAAACCGAAGGTGGTTGTTCTAAGAGATGGCTAAACTAGTGACCACTAGACTGGCCATAGATATCCCTAGATTTCTAGTTCGTAGAATGTGTATGGGATGGCATTTGTTCAACTTGCGAATGCTCTTACCGCCTGTAACTTTAAACGAACTTGAAGCTTGTCTACAATGTGGGATACGTTGTTATGTCCATGCATGATGTATTTACATAGAATTGTAATAACCATAGTGGCCTTACCTATTATATTATAATAGGTATTTTGGTTACTAATGTCGATTTTGTCAATAGGTGGCGTTACTAATACATTTGTTAGTATGGACTATGGTGTTTAGTAGGGTAAACATACCCCCTCAAAAGCAAGTTCGTTATTAATTGTGCAAAAAACACATTTTTTATTATATGTTGAGTTATGTACTAGAAAAATATGTTTTTTCGGGGAAGTTTAATAACCTTTCATTTGAAGGAAACGGCTGTGCTGAAAGTTATCGATTATTGGTTGAAACTTATGCTCTAACCCAAGCAACTAGTGAGCGATAGTTTTAAGTGCTGATATTGATATAAAAGGTAATGAGCGTCTATGCTGGCAGAAAAAATTGAAGATACAGATTTGCAAGCACTATTGGATGAAGATTCAGCTCATCCGTTGAAACAATTGACAGAAACATTGCATATTACCCAATCCACCATTTACGAATGTCTACACGAACGTCTATCGAGTTGTGACAAGTGAAGAAAAGTGAATCAATTTTGATAACCCAAAGCGTAAAAAAATCATGTATACACCCAGGCCAGCCTTTAATATCACAACCAGTGTGCAATATACATGGAAAGAATAATTTGCTGTGTATTTTGGTGGTATAGTAAGGGATCTGTGTATTACGAACTGCTGAAACCTGGTGAAGCGATTACTAGCGATCGACACCGACACCGAAGGAAAAACGACCAGAATTTGCCCAAAGACACGATAAAGTAATATTCAAACATGAAAATCCTCCGCCATGTTACAAAATGTTTAAAAAACTATTTGGAAAACTTTAAGGGCCGATTCTACAAAGAAAGTATAGCCAAGTATAAACGGCGAACAGTTATACTCGGAATAAGTAATACCAGGTATTATTCTCAGTATATCTGGTGTTGTTGACCTGTTGCCTACAACGCCTTTAATTATACCAAAAATAAGTCTATAGTAGTTCTAATAAGTCAAAATAGTAGGTGGGTTTGGGCCATCGTTGACAGTTGAAGGTGTGGGAATATAGCATTTTATAAGCTTAATCTAACGTGAACGGTTTGGAAATTATAAAAATATTATAGATTGATTTATCCGTTACTTTGCGATAGTTCATTTTTGATATCGAATAAAACAATTTTATACTTTGTTATATATCATTTTTATTTTTAAATTTGCGTGTCTATAGTTTCGTAAAACGATTTACAGTACATAGCCAAAAACTGAACAATTTAGAAGCAATTGAATTTTGTAAATATAATAAAGACCCCTCTAGACAGCTAATAAATGATCAGACAGATCTCTGGAATTCCCTACTATTTAAAATATTGTAAAGAAATTTACCCCAATAAAAGTGTAAAATTAGGTACATAGGATAAACAGCTGTAATACCTTAGTTTTAAAGTAGTGCTCGAGAATGTAACATCGTTTAGGAAACTATACTCACACAATTTAAAAATAAAAGTGATAGATAACAATGGAGAAAAAGGGGTGCAATAATTTCACGACTGATGAAATTGGTCTGTTAGTGGATTTGATTGAGGCAAGTAAAGAAATTGTCGGTATTTATAAAGTTGTCTTACATAGTAACAGTGCCGGTGATCCTCACATTATTCTATTCCAGAGTGCAAGAAAACAGACACCCTTTCCAATAATACCAAAGATATAAATTGGAGATTGATTGAAGGAAGGTTCAATGCAGTTTATGGTACAGGAAGAACTGCCAAAATGTTGTATAGCAAATGAGATTCGTTAAAAACATTGATAAAGAAGGAATATGTGGAAAAGAAACACCAAATCATAGTAATCCTGAAAAAAGGAAAAAGCCCAAGAGAGCCAAGTAGCTATAGACCCATTAGCTTGCTTAGCGCACTCGGCAAGGTCGTCGAGAGGGCGATTTTACGCGCTCTCAACTTCGTTCTTGCCGACAAGAACATACTGCCGGACGAACAGCTCGGTTTCCGAAGGGGGCATGCGGCCGTCCACCAGGCGGCACGGCTCACGACGGAAATCAGGCAGGGTTTCGGTGGTAGGCGCCACACGGGAGCCGTCTTCTTAGACCTCTCGCAAGCCTTCGACAGAGTCTGGCATCTCGGACTCATAGTCAAGATGCTCAGGCTGGGTATACCAACAGACCTAGTCAAGCTATTGGCATCGTTCCTGACTGGACGCACCTTCCAAGTGCTCGTCGATGGTACTTTGTCTTCAGTCCAGCGAATCGAAGCGGGAGTACCGCAAGGATCCCCTCTTGCCCCAGTAATTTTCAACGTCTACATGGCGGACTTTCCTAAAATTCCGCATGTAAAGACTGCATTCTATGCTGACGATACCGCTTTTTATACGTCAGCCCCCGGGACCTGGCTGATCACAACCAGGCTCCAAAGGCAGACGTTAAAAGCCCTAAAATGGCTAGCCTATTGGAGGCTAGCAATAAATCGCAGCAAAACCCAGGCTGTCCTCTTCACAAGAAGACAGCCGATAATCAGACAGAATATCCGCATCTACGGAGTCCCCATCAAATGGGCCAGATCGGCACACTACCTGGGCCTTGAGTTCGACAAGGCCCTCACGTGGGTGCCGCACCTAAAGAAGGTAACCGGGAAAGCAAGAGCCATGGCTCATCTGCTTTACCCCCTAATGAACGGCAAAAGTAAGCTCTCGCTGAACATCCGAATAACCTTGTATAAAATCATGGTCCGATCCGTCCTCACCTACGGATCTCAGGCCTGGTTTCCGTACCTCCCCCCAACGTCGATTGCAATTCTGCAATGGTTCCAGTCACGTGTTCTTCGCACATTAGTAGGTGCCCCATGGTTTGTAAGGAATGCGCAAATCCATCGGGAAACTGACACACCAGTGATTCAGACATTCCTGTCCAGACTTATGGACAAATTCCTAGCGACGGCGTCCCTTTCGGACAATCCGCTAATCAGAGCCACGGCAGCTTCATTGCCGGCCGTTGCCCCAGTATGACCATCCTCTTCGGTCATCACCTCCATGCCTAAAGGACGGCAGCTAAAACCTTTCGAACAAGCGACACGGTCGTGACGTTCGAAAAACCAGTGAATACAAGTCAGGGCCTTCGGGTCAACTTAACCTCCAGGACAAGAAGAAGAAGAAAAGAAACAATATATGTACAAAACAGGTGGGGGCCCAACGAGAGAAATAAAGTTAAATGGTGTTGGAAATAGGGTGCGGGCTTTGATTGGTGTTGGGATAACGGCATTGTATTATTCTGATGTTGGTATGGTTTATTTTATGTTTTTATTCATTCAATTATTTTGTCATGTGTATAAATTTTATAGTAAATACAGATTTGCTATATTTATATACTCAAATGAAAGAGATTTTTAATAAAATAAAAGTAATTAATAATTATAGGCAAATTGTAACTGGAGTTTATCAAATCCACACCAGTTAAGACAGCCTAAAAGCAAAGTGTTCAAGTGCAAAACTCAAATTATTTAGGTACACATTATTCAAGAAATGATATATACATAGATAAACACTGCAGCACCTATATTAGATACGTGTAACACCTACATAGATCAAAGCGAATCAGTTTCTTCCAAGTTGTAGCAAGGGCGCAGTGGGAAAGTGTATGAAGAGTTGGGCAGAAAATTGAGTTCATTGATTTTTAAATGGCACTTCTGGAGGAATTAAAAGTAAAGTGTTTGGGTTAGAGGCGCATCAGCAACTAGGCTATTTAGCGACTGGACCTGCAGTTTAACGTGGGTTCTGAACCACGGTCATCAGCTTCCGACAAACCCAGGCCAGCACCGCCCTCGGGCTATAAACCCTTGGTTATGTGCCTACCCATAAGTCTATCAGGAAACCTAACGACTGGCGAATGACCAACGTAGAACACTTCTCAGAAGGCATCCGGCCTTACCCAGCCGTTAACTGGCGTGACTGAGGGGTAATTCGTAGTCGAATTTTACACTCTTGCCTAGAAACAATCACAAACATTTAGGAAAGATAAACGGACAGAAGAAAGAAAAATAACCATCCGAGCGCTGGAATCGAACCAGCTACCGCTCATGCGCGGATTCGGCAAAGCAGACGCTCTTACCGCCGCACCAACGCGACCGGCTGGAGGAATTAGAAAGGAAAGAAAAATGCTTGGAAGATAAACAATCAGTTGGAAATGAAAATATTCAATGCTCAACTCAAAAGAGACGAAAGTAACAGCCATTTTAATTAATTTTATTTGTAACCACATAGGCATCCTATGTTTATAATTATGATTTATTAATAGATGTGAATATTACATAATTAGCTAGCATCATAGACAACAAATAAATAGTTAGCATTAAGGGGTTTTATTTATTTTACAAATTGATGTATTATCATGAGGCTTGAAATAAAACTTTAAAAAATGTACTTCCGTTTTTCTTTTATTTTGGTGAATTAGGTAAATAAATTTATTTCATTTTCCAATTTACCGTTCTTATAGATAAATGTTTATTTGTTCTAAGCGAACAAAATAGCTGCATAGCTAAACAGGCATAAGGAGACAAAATTACATACTAAAATACAAAGTACAACAAACAATATATTGTTTTCAGTACACAACATAATTAAACCGTATTAAATTATATCAGATTTGAGAAATGCCTTTGAAATGATGTTCGCATTCTATTGTTTTCACTGATATTATGATTTTGAACAACAGGAGGCTCAATTTGCAGCTCATGACGTGTTCGACTGGTGGCTCTTCTTCATGTTCATCTATTGCAAGATTGTGCAGAATAGCAGTTGCAACAATTAATACCTTGGAATGTTCCATTGACACACGCATTCTATTAGACAGAATAGGAAACCTGCATTTCCAAACTCCATAACATCTTTCTACACACTTTCTTGTTCGGATATGGGATTCATTAAAAAGGATTTCCGCTGGAGTATTTGGGTGCTGTAAAGGTACCATTAGGACGTTGGTATTGCTGTACGCATTATCACCTAAGATTATTGATGTGTGGAATTCATTGTTCTTCAGCCCCCTTTTAATTCTGCTGTTGCTGTAAATGGCTTGATCATGAGTTGATCCAGGTCACCGTGCAACAATATCCATTATACGTAGCGTAAAAACGCAATATCAAAAACAATTTTGTTGCAGATTTTATCGCACGATTACGATCTATTGAAGATTTA
Source organism: Cosmopolites sordidus (assembly GCA_031761425.1). Lineage (NCBI taxonomy): Eukaryota > Metazoa > Arthropoda > Insecta > Coleoptera > Curculionidae > Cosmopolites > Cosmopolites sordidus. Next base: position 454,868 of record JARFXV010001144.1, read on the forward strand.
ATTTCACCTTCAATGAAACTTGCAACAGTTTGCAACATTGTGCAAGTTCGTTTTTGTATATACTATATATTTGTTTTTTCATACCGATGTTTAAATACTGCTGGTTGTCGAATTAAAACTACGTCTTCAAAATCACATTCACTTCAAAATCAAATTTATGGGATCCATATCAATTATTTATTTCACCGTTATAATAAAAAATGCGAAATATTTTGAACAAATACTAAACTGTCCTGAGCCCTTAAACACATTAGCAACACTAAACCCTAAACAAACCCAGATTCATTACCACCGAATGAAAATGAAATAATTAGGCAAATCAAGCGGCTTAAAAATGACAAAGCTTCTGGTGAAGATGAAATCACTGCTGAACTTTTGAAGCTGGTCCGCTGGTCCAGGTACAATCAAGGAAATAACCAAAATTCTACAAGAAGTTTGGCGAACCGAACGGATTCCGGAAGATTGGAAAGATGCTCTAATCCATCCACTACATAAGAAAGGAGATAGAACGGATGTAAACAACTATAGAGGGATATCTCTTCTCCCAGTTTGTTACAACATTCTATCTCAATGTCTACTAGACAGAGCACAGGGACAGTTAGAACTTAACATTGGTGAATATTAAGCAGGTTTTCGACCGGGCAGATCCTGCCCTGAACAGATCCTGAATCTAAAGTTGATTCTAAGACATCAAAAACTGTACAATAAAAATCTCGTCTGTACATTTGTGGATTTCAAAAAAGCATATGATTCTATGATCTTTTTTCCGAATCTTGAAAGAACAAGGACCAGATCTGAAAACGCTGGCAATTATTAAAGCAACGTTAACTAACACAAGGTCAAAAGTTAAATTCATGGGTGACATCTCAGAGCCCTTCGAAATTAAAACTGGAGTGAGACAAGGGGATGGACTCTCGCCACTCTTATTTAACTGTGTTCTAGAAAAAGTAATACAGGAGTGGCGTGAAAAAAGTCGGCCCTGAATATTGACCAACCCATTAAACTGGGGAGAACCAACATCAAAATTGATTGTCTGGCATTTGCTGATGATCTGGCAATTTTAGCTCAAGATGTATTAACGGCACAGAAACAGATTGAAATCCTAAAAGAAACAGCAAAAAAGGCAGGACTCCAAATTTCCTTTGAAAAGACACAATACATGACCTGCAACAGACTAAGAACACCATTTCTAAAAACAAAATATGGTAACATCAGACAAGTCTCTCAATTCAAATATTTGGGTGAAATAATTATGGAAAATGGGTTGGAAAAAGCGGCCAATAAGGGTAAAGTCAAAAAATGGAAACGTCATTGAGACTTACACAAACTATTTACAACAAAAAATGCCTATCTAAAAACACAAAACTGAGACATTACAACACAGTTATTAAGCCAGAATGTCTATATGCTGCAGAAACGCTTATTTTGAATAGAAAGCGGGACATCGAGGACATTGAAAAGAAGGGAAGAAAAATCATAAGAAAAATCCTAGGCCCCAAACAAATAAATAGCACAACATACCGACTTCGAGAAAACCAAGAAATCAAACAATACACAGATGTACATAGCGATATGAGAAAAAGAAGACAAGTTTTACGGACATATAAAACGGATGAATCCGAGTAGGCTAACTAGACAAATAGTCGAATTTTATGAAAATAGGAGTAGAGCTAAAGTAGAAATAATTAAATGGATTGCTGCAATTAAAGAAGACCTAAGATTAGTAAATATTACACAAAGTGAAACTGAGGATAGAGGCTGTTTCAGACACAAGGTTAACGTTTGGAAGGTTGGCCAAAGAGAAAAATGTAGGAAGACTGGAACAACTTGGTCTGACGAAAGGAAAAAAGCTCATAGCGAAAGAATGAAATTAGTATGGGCGTAAAGGAAGGCCTCTAATTGTACTTCGCGTAGTCCACCAGGGCCCATACGTGAATAATAAATAATAATAAAAATGCATAAAACTGTCGAATATATAGAAAGGACAGATTATTTTTGTTGATACTGACAACTGAAGGTGGTCAATAGAAAGCAAGAATAACTACATTCGGAGTATATCCGGCCAAATTCAAGGGGATAATTTATATCTGTCGATTTCTACCGAGAATAGCTTTGTTCGGCGATTGTAGAAGGGGCGTTTCAGACTTTATTCCAAGTATAGCTTATACCAGGTATATACTTGCATTGTAGAACCGGCCCTAAATTGGACATCCTATCCCACCCGCCGTATTCACCGGACTTAGTCCCTTTCGATTACCTCTTATTTCGATCGATGCAGCACGGACTTTCAAAACAACTCGCACGAATAAATGAAAATTTGGCTTGATGAATGGTCGGTCTCAAAAAAACAATAGTTCTTTTGGCGCAGAATCCATTATTTGATTGAAACATGGGTAAAAGTAATAACTAACGATGACCGATACTTTGATTATTAAGGTTATTTATTTTGTTATGAAAATAAACGTTCAAATTAACACCTATTATTCAAAAAAATAAAAATTATTTTTATGCGTTTTTCGACCCGCAGTTTCCCTACGCGACCCGCAGTTTCCCTACCTTCCCTCACATGCACAGGGTGTCACTAGGCCAGTGGACCTCGATAATGAGCCATTGATCCGAATGATTTATGGCTCCGTAGAGGATTTGGTGCGTCCTGTGCTCGATCGTCACTTTTTGTACTTGTAATCCGTTGCGAACGTACCAAATCTGGTGCTTGTTAGTTTTTGCATGGGGTTGGGACGACAAACCAGTGGCGAAGAAGGTTTACACCACTGGTAGTTCTTATAGTAAAGGGTTATATAGACAAGATTTTTAGTTAAATTTTAATTCGGTCCAGCCGTTAATCCAATTCTAAAACGATGCTTTCTCATTCTCATTTTGTATGTCTATTTTTAGTTATGGAACGTAAGCTTGATTGTATCTATCGTCTTGTTTAATAACTGTTTCGTTTATAAGGTGGTTATTGATTTTATAGGAATAATAATTTATTTTTATATTTGTATATGTAAATAAAGTGATTATCATTAGGAATGTTGGAATTTTGACAGCTCATAGCGCCCATATTTGTTTACCGATTTTTGATCTGTCTTTGTCAGTTGTTTTCCGAAAGGTTAGCAATTAAATCATGATTTGTTGTACGTTAGAAAAACGTTTGGAAATTGTCCAGTTTTATTAAGCAAATTCGCGGTCCCCTCGTGCTACTCAACGAGCAATTCAGACCCATCGTGGTGGTCCTTCTGAACACGGTATTGATCGTGTGTACCACAAAAAAAAGCCAGAATATTGCCGCTGTTCAAGCAAATATAGATGAAAATGACAACGTCTCGGTTGCTCACGGCTCGAAAGAGTTAGACCTCTCGTCAATGACAACCAGGCGAATTTTGAGATTGGACTTAGACTTGCATCCGTATAAGATCGTACTAGCACAAAAATTGAAGCCAACTGACCATCGTAATTGTCGTGAATTTGCCGATTGGACCCTCGAAATGATGGAAGCCGACAACGAATTTCATCGTACAATCATATTCTCCAATAAGGATCATTTCTGGCTCAATGGCTTTGTTAATAAACAAAATTGTCGGTATTGGTGCAAATATAATTTACACGTGATACATGAGAGTCTTTTGTATCCGCAAAAGATCACATCAATACCGAGCACAACAAGGCAACACTGGAAGATTTTTTTCCCGGAATTTGAACAGAAATGTAAACCATTGCCTATTTTCATAGTAAACATGGGTTTATTGCGAATCAAGTTCACGAAATGGTTCCATCGCTTGAGTGCCGATTTAACTTCTTTAAATTATTTTCGCTGGGGACATGTAAAAACACCGGTTTATAACAATAACCCGGCTATTGGCGACTTGGAAACAAACATTAGTCAAGCCATATTCATCAGTCATAGAACATAAAAGACATATATATATATATATATATATATATATATATATATATATATATATATATATATATATATATATATATATATTATTAGGTGCGTATAGTCCCGGTTGGATCACGCAAAGCATCCTGACTCATTTTCGAGTATTCTTTCTAATCCTTCACACCTCTCTCATCCTTTCTCCGTGGATTCTTTTTCTCTCCTCCGTCCACTTTGTTCCTGATCTGCTCGAAACTTCGCTCTCTGATGCAACGTTCCACATATGTATTTTATACGTTCTTCTATCCTCAATCTCTGTCTATGGCGATCCATGGTACTTTTGACTTGACTCCTTGTATGTACGTAAGAATTCTTTTGGTGAGTCTTGTCGGTGGGAGTTTACTGATATGTTCATAGAATTTCAACCTTCTTTTTCTTATGTCCGCCGCTACGTTGTACAATCTCTCTGTGGTCTATCTAGAATGTAGTCTGTATCCTTCCTCTGTCAGTTTTGGGCCGAGAATTTTCCTCATAATTTTACGTTTTTCTTTTAATATGTTTTCTATGCCGCTTTTTGTATGAAGTGTAAGTGTCTCGCTTGCGTATAGTACCTCTGGTTTGATTACTGTATTGTAGTGTCTTATTTTTGCGTGTGTGGATAGGCATTTCTTATTGTAGATATTGTGTGTCTTGCCATATGCCCTCTTCATCTTCTGCAATCGAGTCTTCTGTACTATCTTCTCTCCTCCTGTGGGTTCGAGGATCTCGCCCAGGTATTTGAAGTGAGTGATCCTATTTATTTTGCCGTATTTGGTTTCGAGAATTCGGTTTTTTGAAAGGATATTTGTAAGCCAACTTTCTCTGCACATTCCTTGAGGACTTCGATCTGTTTGGTTGCCCTTCTTTCATTGTCTGCGAGTATGGCTAGGTCGTCCGCGAAGGCTAGGCATGATATTTTTATGTTGTTTTTGGTTCGTCCGAGTCGTATTGGTTTCCAGTGTCCTTGATTTTTTAGTTCCTTTTTCCCATTCCTTTATGACATTGTCCAGGACCAGGTTGAAGAGGAGTGGGGATAACCCACCTCCTTGGCGTACTCCGGTTTTAATCAGGAAGGGTTCGGAAATTTCTCCCATAAATTTCACTTTAGAGATTGTGTCGGCCAGTGTCTGCTTGATCAATCGTAGTGTTTTGGGGTCGAGTCCTTGTTCTTCTAGGATGTTGAACAGAGATTTTCGGTCAATGCAGTCGTATGCTTTCTTGAAGTCAACGAACGTGCAGATGATTGGGACGATCCTGATAGCTTTGTATTTCGGTATTGTTTTTAAGTTAAAGATTTGTTCAGTGCATGAGCGACCAGGGTGAAAGCCTGCCTGGTATTCGCCAATTTTGTGTTTTAGTTGTTCCTGTGTTCTCTGGAGAAGGCATGCTGGGAAGATTTTGTAAGTGACTTGTAGTAAGGAGATTCCTCTGTAGTTGTTCACATCTGTTCCGTCTCCTTTCTTGTGCAGCGGGTGTATAAGAGCACATTTCCATTCATCTGGTAATTTTTCTGTTTGCCAGATGTTCGTGATAATTTGCGTGAGTTCCCGCAGTGAGTTTGGTCCGAGGTTTTTCAATAGTTTCGCCGTGATACCATCTTCACCGGATGTCCGGTTATTCTTCAGTTTTTGTATGTGCCTGTGAATCTCTTCCTGTGTTGGTGTTGGTGATTCTGAGTGGGTATAGATACAATTTTCCTTGGGGAATCTTATGTCGCGTTCGGGGCAATTGAGGAGATCAGAGAAATAGTGTGCCAGCTCCTCTCAATTCTCCTGATTGTTTAGCGTTAATCCCCAAATTCCGCTTTCTAAAGCAAAGATTTTGTGGTGTGTACCCACGGATTTCTCTTGCGAAAATCCTATAAAAATCTCTTGTGTTATAATTGCGGAAATTCTCCTCTATATAGTCTAGTTGTTCCTTCATGAACTTCCTCTTAGTTGTATAATAACTTTGGCGGTCTGTTTTCTAGTCTCGTTAAAAAGCTGTTGGCTTTCTGGGGATTTTTTACTGTTGTACTCCTGAAATGATCGTTTGCGTCGCTGCAATGCACTTTCGCATTCCGAGTCCCACCATGGGGGTTTTGTGTTCTTTTTCAATGGGATCAGTTCCTGTGCTTTTTGTGTAATTTTTCCCTTGTATCTGCCTGTTCCTTTTTCCATTTCTCTGTTATGTTGGATTCCTTGATCCTTTTCGTGTCGAATTTCTGTAGATGTGCCTTTTTCTGACGAATTCTCCTTGGGGTGAATTTTACTTTGACTCGTGTTAGGTAGTGGTCTGAGTCGATGTTTGCACCCCTGTAGACTTGAACATCATGGATCTCTCTTTGTTGTGGGTATGAAATCGCAATGTGGTCTATCTGGAATTCACCAATCTGTTGTATAGGCGATCTCCATGTCTTCTGTTTTCTTGGAGATTTTCTGAGGGATGTTGACATGATCTTCAGGTTATTCTGTTGGCATAGTTCGATAGGTCTTATACCGTTCTTGTTGGTGAATTTGTGACCGGGGAATTTGTCTACGGTTTTCTGATAGATTCTTTCCCTACCGATTTGTGCGTTAAAGTCACCCAGTAAAATTTTGACGTCATCCTTTGGGACCTTTGCCATTATCTTTTCTAGTGTTACCCAGAATTTCTCTATGTACTTGGGGTTTTTCTTGTTGTCCCCATTTGTGGGGGCATGTATATATATATATATATATATATATATATATATATATATATATATATATATATATATATATATATATATATATATATATATATTAATTATTATACGGTTTCAAAAAAATGGACTATTTTTCTTAAAGGCAGCGAAACTATTGTTAGAAATTACGAAAAAGAAATACTGTGAAAGTTAGAGCTCTCAATATTAATATTAAGAGGTGCTGCATAGCAAATTTGAATTTCCCATTTAAATAACATAGGAATTTTTTTCCTGTTCAATTTTTCGACTGAAAATTATTTACTTAATATATTTGACTAACTTTTAGAAAAGCAGGCCTCAATTCAAATTCAAAATACAGATTTATTATCTTTATTTTTAACTAGGATATTTTTACAACTATTAATGAATTTTAATTTGATTAAATTAATAATTAATTAATTTAATTAATTAATTATTAATTAACGAAGTCAGTTATTTTTACGAATGGAGATGTTTTCAAAATATAGTAAATAAATATTTATTGTTACTATTCACGTATGGGCGCTGGTGGACCACGCGAAGTACAGTTAGAGGCGTTTGTTGTTGTTAGCCTTCCTTTGCGTCCATATTAATTTCATTCGTTCACTATAAGCTTTTTTCCTTTCGTCAGACCAAGTTGTTCCAGTCTTCCTACATTTTTCTCTCTTCTCCCAAACGTTAACTTTGTGTCTAAACCAGCCTCTATCCTGAATTTCACTTTGTGTAATATTTGCTGATCATAGGTCATCTTTAATTGTAGCAATCCATTTCATTATTTCTACTTTAGCTCTACTCCTATTTTCATAAAAATCGACTATTTGTCTAGTTAGCCTACTCAGATTCATCAGTTTTATATGTCCGTAAAACTTAAGTCTTCTTTTTCTGTCTACTGTTTGATTTCTTGGTTTTCTTGAAGTCGGTATGTTGTGCTATTTATTTGTTTGGGTCCTAAGATTTTTCTTTCCTTCTTTTCAATGTCCTCGAAGTCTCTCTTTCTATTCAAAATGAGCGTTTCTGCCCCATATAGACATTTTGATTTAATAACTGTGTTGTAATGTCTCAGTTTTGTGTTTTTAGATATGCATTTTTTGTTGTAAATATTTTGTGTAACTCTCAATGCCGTTTCCATTTTTTGACATGTACCCTTATTGGCCACTTTTCCCAACCCATTTTCCAGGATTATTTCACCCCAATATTTGAATTGAGAGACTCGTCTAATGTTGCCGTATTTTGTTTTTAGAAATGGTGTTATTAGTCTGTTGCAGGTCATCTATTGTGTCTTTTCAAAGGAAATTTGGAGTCCTACCCTTTCTGCTGTTTCTTTTAGGATTTCAATCTGTTTTTGTGCCGTTAATATATCTTGAGTCAAAATGACTAGATCATCAGTAAATGCAAAACGCCAAAACAATCAATTTTGATGTTGGTCCTCCCCAGTTTAATGGGCTGGTCAATATTCAGGACCGACTTTTTTTCACGCCACTGTTGTATTACTTTTTCTAGAACATAGTTAAATACTAGTGGAGAGAGTCCATGTTCGGACCTTGTAGTTTTCAATATTCGCTATTTCTTTGGCTCCTTCAGAATTGAATTTACGTCCTGTATGTAGATGGTGCTGGAACAGCGAGGAAGTGGTTAGTTTGTTTTTTAAGTCGTTTTTATGTTCTTGTATTCTGGCCGATATTCGTTTGTTTGTCCTATGTATGCTTTGTTGCACTCGGAACAAGATATACTATACACCCCATGATTTTCTAATTTAACTTTGTTCTTGGGGTTTTATAGGATGTTTGCAACAGTTTTGTGCGGCTTGTAGGCTGTTCTGATTGCCTAGCTGTTCTGATTACAGCGGACAACACTTGAAAATGCCAAATGCGATTTTGGCGATACGTCGTGGCTCTTCACAGGATCAACGGATCGACACCCGGAATGATTTAGAAATATTATCTACCATCCGTTTATATATATATATATATATATATATATATATATATATATATATATATATATATATATATATATATATATATATATGTATGTATATATATATATATATATATATATATATATATATATATATATATATATATATATATATATATATATAAGACCCTTCGTGGCCCGTCTAACCTCGGGTAAGTACCAGGCCTATTAAAAAATAATGATGAAGTGGGCTCTTGGAGAAAGATACTAAACGCAAAGAGAATACCCCCGCACTCCACGTTGGTACTTTGTCGTTCCCCCATCCGCCATCCAAAGCGCCAGCAAGCGTCTCCCAGGACCGGTTTCTGGCCTTAAGCCGTCAACAGCTGGGTCGTTTATCACAGGATGGCAGAGTTGCATGTGATTGCAGCCGCAATTCGGCATGGTCTATTTATATGGTCATGGCTTTAGTCGTTCCTTTCATCCGCTCTCCGGGAGTTCAGCTTGAATCCAGCTGATGATATATATATATATATATATATATATATATATATATATATATATATATATATATATATATATATATATATATATATATATATATAGCTAAAACGCTGAATCATTGCAATAACTAATAGAAGCAAATTCAATAACCATAGAAAGAAATATATTAGAGTTTCTATTACAAACCTGCCAATATTTTTACCAATGGCGGATAGTCCGATCGCCCATCCGTTTTCAAACTTACCCCAGAGGACCGAACACACGGCCTCACACAATTACGACCATTGAAATTGGCGCCCCCTCGCGACCCTAATGAAAACCATGTCGCGTGGACGCTTTCGCCAGGAAAAAAAATGACTGCCTTCGATTCGCTTCTATAATAAAAAATAACGAGGCGTAGGTCCGGTCTGTTTGGTGGGGGTTGAATTAAGTCGACCGAAGGGCGTTACGAAGTAGTAAAAATCAAATCAACATTTACATTGTCATGTTTTAAAATATTTAATTGTTACATAGCATATCGCATCATACAGGGTGGCGCGAAAGAAGCTTCTTCAATTTAAATTAAAATAACTAATTTTTGGTTTATCATTTTATTTTCGTATTTTATTTTAAAATAAGCTAAAAACTCTGGAGTTTTGAAAATGGGTCGATGTTCGTTTGGAAAACGAACACAAATTAATATAACTTACTTTCAATGTTGAAGAAGACTAAGAGGAAAGTCAAGAGGGAGATAGTTAAATCAGGTGGAAAAAGATACAAAAGCAGCAAGGATTATAGACTAGAAAATGGAATGCAAATACATGAAATAATGGAATGGCATTATAAAAGGGGCTAGGACACATAAAAGACTGTAGCTACGATGAGATTTTAAGCTTGATATTGATTATTTTTGGTAGATTGTGGTCAGTCTTCTGACCACAATCTATTACAAAATTGATGTTGTGAGTTCCAGTATTGATGTTTCTTTGAAGTCCTTTTTTTGTATCGAATTTACTTTATCTACGGACTTAGTACTAATGGTTCGTGACCTACGTCTCCGTGAGACAGACCAGGGAAATAATCAAGCCTAAAACCCAAACTAAGAGGAAGTGAGACAGTTCCTTATCATTATCGGTATTGAATGCATCCAACTTAATTTACAACTGATTCTGTTGTGAATCAAAATGACGACCGTGTCGGTTTTGAACCCTTGTTCAGAATTCACCATACAACTAATTAACTGTTCCACAGGACGCTAACAAAAGAAGTATCAATTATCAAAGGTTGCCATAATTGCCACCCTCATGACATAAAACTACCCTTGGTGTTTATGCCACATTTTTTCGATGTGTCATATTTCTGTTGCTTTGTCCTTCGAGAGCATGAGCGATTGGGGTTCCCGTTAATTCGATAGAATTTCAATTCATTATAGTCAAATATACAGGGTGAGTTTTTGGGTTTTTGGGGGTAGATAAGGACAAAAAAGTAACTTTTTCATATCTTATGGCTCATAATATATCTTATGGCTTCAGAAGATCATTTAGAAGGAATATTGCCTCAAATTTTATCTATATGTGCTAAACTTAAACTTCGTAGTAATATTAATAATAAAGTAATGTGGTTTGTGATGCAGTATTCCAACTGGCAGTACAGTTGGCTCCCCCTTTAGAGAGGGGGCGGGCTCACATCTGTTGCATCTTCATTGTGTCTTTGAGGTCTGTTCTTTTAACCGCATAAATTGTTCTTCATATACAAACTATATATATATATATATATATATATATATATATATATATATATATATATATATATATATATATATATATATATATAACATTTTGTTAGGTGCCCGACTGGGGACGAGCCCCACTCATCCCTTCAATTGGAGGACATATGTTTCACTCGATGTTCAGGCTTTTCATTAATTGCTGCCTGTTGATATGTATCAATAACCCTTTCTTCCTATGTGCGTGTGTGTGGTCATCATCTGTTCCATCAAACACTTTTTCTTGCATAGAAACCTCCGGACATACTTTCTTCCAATATTAAATCATTGTCTACAGTGAAAAAGTCCCCAATACTTCCATTTCTTACGATGCCGAAATCATCATTAATTTTCCATACTCGATCCAAAAGTGATAATGGAAAGTCGCCTTCTGCATCTGAATCTTCTGCGTTTTGTGTTGGATTTTCAGAGTTACTATTTGAAATTCCAGATTACGAAAGGCTCATGTATTTTTAATATATATATATATATATATACATATATATATATATATATATATATATATATATATATATATATATATATATATATATATATATATATATATATATATATATATATATATATATATATATATGGTTAAGTATATTGGTCCAGAGTGGCAGAGGAAAGTCCAGGACCGTAAAAGTTGGAAGCATGCTGAAGAGGCCTTCATCTTGCAGTGGATCGACACGGGCTGATGATGATGATGTATATATATATATATATATATATATATATATATATATATATATATATATATATATATATATATATATATTACACTTCTTCAGCAGCTCCCAGAATCCATTTTGCTCCTTGTTAAACTTATAATTCTTTAGCGCTCTTTTCGGCGGTTTATCCTAATCTTTGCTCGTACTATTCGGTGATCACTTCCAACATTAAATTGGTTAAGGGTAGTACAATTGTACTATATATATATATTTCTGAATCATTCCGGGTATTCATCCGTTGATTCTGTAAAGAGTCACAAACTCTTGTGACTCTTTGATAAATAATTAATCAATAATCAATAAATCAAATATTTTCTAATTTTACATCTCTTGGACAGATCGTGTTGTCTAGAAAGAATAAAATTTTTCGTTTCTCACGACCTTAAGCGAAACATTCAGGTCTATTGAAAATACATCACGCGGTATCTATTAAAGAGTAAACAAAAATTGAGTCTCCAGAAAGAGTTCTAGAGGAAGTCAAACGGGACTTAAAAATTATCGGATTATCACTTGTAATTATCATTGTGGTTCATTTTAAACTGACATTTTTATTGTTCTGACACTCATATTGGACAACCATTTATTAGTTTGTTAAGGAGATCTTCTTCTTTAAGCTCTAACTCCTCCAGTTCTTGACATTTTTATTTATATCAGGCATACATAAACAAAAATAAGACATTCCATCTAAATATATATTTGATGATTGTTAATTACTTTTATCAGTATAACGAAATCAATTTATAATTGTGACATAAACCAAAATGTGTCGTTTCAAGTTTCGGCTACATCAGGTGTCGTCTTAGATATTCTAAATTTCTTATCGCCCAGTTCAGGCGGGTCATCTTGGCACTCCAGGAACGAGCTGATCTGCCCTCCAGTTACCTGATTGATGTGATTCAAAATTCCCTGAACGTTTGGTGGTGTTTGTCCACACTCGTCCTTGATACATTTCAAGTAACTGAGCGTCCACTTGAAATGAGACTCCGAGATCTTGTCGTAACCCTTCGACAACAGCATTATAATGCTTATCGTCATCGCAAGCATGTCAACCGAATCTTGAAATGGGTCAACTATTCTGGCTGAATATTCTGACGGTTCCAAAAACTCGTCAAATTCCACCGACCATGGTGTTGCTGATACTATTTGACTGATTTTGAATTGTCTCGGGCAAGCATCGTAGTCGGATACCCCTTTGTCAACGTCGAACTCCGGTTGAGATATCAGGCTTCGTCTTATTCCAGACGTATCAGCGATCTTCGAACGACTTCTACGAACGACCGAAGACGCTCTTCGTCGCAGATATGACCTTTCTGGTACTGGTATATTGGAGAAACCTCCAGGTCGAGGACTGACGGTTAATATTTCTGGATTTGTACTGTTAATAAAGTGGTTTATGTTTGCCATTATGTAATATTCTCACTGAGTAATTTTAATTTGTTTATTTGACAATGACAGTGTTTGACATTAAGTCAAATACAAACGACATTTCTAAAATAATAAATAAAATAAAAAATGGATACATTTTATATAGGTAGCCGATATTTGATGGAAATTGATTTTAAATAAATGACAGTAGTTTACAAATTTCAACTTTTTTTTATACTATATACCCCGAAAGAAATGTATATAAATATGATAACCTACCTTCCTTAAGCACAAAAGTGTTAGTGGAAATATTTTATTACGTCACATTTTTTCTACAGTTAAATCATTATTTTCAACCACCCTACATGGTGACTTCAGTTTAATATTTATTTATTCGATTCAGTCAACAAATATTTAGTTTCAAATTGTAATCGCAGTTCTGATTGTTTTTGCTACGTTTATGGACGGTTTCTATTTAGAAGACCCATTATAGATGCATTAAAAAGTGCATATCTTCATTATTTTGGTTTTCCTGTTGTGAACCAAGATAAAAAGTAGGTGCCTCATGTGTTTTGTGAAAGCTATAGAATCGTTTTACTCCAGTGGTCATCAGAAGATAACGTATACATTCCATTTGGTTCACCAATATTATGGAGATAACCTAGTAATCATGAAAATAACTGTTATTTTTGTGTTACGAAGACAGTGGGATATAATACAAAAAAAAATAGGGCGAGTATTACATGTGTCGAAATTCTGTCTGTTTCTAGGCCAATTTTACATTCGAATGATCTTCCATATCAAATTTGTCCCGGTAATTCGAGTTAAAATATACTAGAAGATGATAATGAATGTGATGTTGAAGTTAAATTGATCTCTAGTGATTCTGATAATTTATCCCTTCAAGGAAACCCTTCACATTTAATTAACCATGCCGAATTATATGATCTTATAAGAGATTTACAATTATCATGATCTAAAGCAAGTTATATCTACCATTTAGCTGACCATTTCTCCGCTACCTGCTACCGCTACTCTGTAAATTTAAATAAAGTTTTTAAAAAGAGTACTTCCGACACTTTCGATTTAACTGGCGCAGTCGTACGGATTTCGGACCGTGTCTTTCTTAAATAGTGCCGATCTTAGGCAAAGAAAAAACACGGTCTCTATTAAGAGTTCATCCAAAAAGAAACCCCGCAACCCAAGGCTTGAAGCAGATAGCACCAATTTAAGGTAACTTCAACCCACGGTTCAACGAGAGTCAAGGAAGGAGAATATTGTCTGCAAGAAGAAAGGAAGATCACCCAGAGGTCATCCAAACGAACATTGGAACCTCAAGCACCAGGACCACCAAGCGAAAATTGGGAGGATCCGCAGAAGCCACAACAAGCGAGGAAAAACAAAAACAGGATTCAAAAGAAATCCAACATTCCAACACAGGACCGTCCAAGAAACAAGTTAGAAGGATCGACAGCAAAAGCAACAACCAGCCGCAACACAACACTCATCACCCTCAGCAAACCCTCAACAATCTCATCTCGAATGAAGATACTACTTTTATTCTCAGGAATCCTCTTCGGATTCGTAATGGCTACCGTAACAGACTTATAAACTAGGGAAAGCTTACAAAACCAGCAACCATTGATCATTCGTACAAATATTCGAATTAGATCCAATTCTTAAAGAATTTTATATTATAAAAGACAGATATTTTATATTCAAAAATACATTCAAAATGAACAGAGATTACAAAGAAGAATTTCACAATTCTTATATGACAATAGATAGTATTGAATTAAAACTCGAAGAACAAATTAATCAGTTATTTCCTTCTAAAATAAGAAACAAAAGAGGAATTATTAGTGGCTTAGGTTCCATTATAAAAAGTATTACAGGCAATTTAGATGCTGAAGATGCCGAACAAATTGAAGCTAGTATTAATATACTAAGAGAAAATCAGAACAATGTCAAAATCATTCTTGACCAACGTATGTCAATTCTGAATGAATCGGTTCAAAGCTTCAAAGAAAAAACATTCTCAACTTACGATTGGAAGAAACTATGAATTTAGTAAAATAAATAGAACTAAAACAATTATCACAAACAGCCGCATTGAAAATCCATATGACATTATTCCAAATATCTTTGTTCTATCAAAATTTCTATGATATTTTCGAAAAATTAGGTTGCTATATCATTCGCAAAACTAAGAACATTTCATAACGCAATTGTTAAACCTGAGATTTTATTAAAAGAAATACAAGTAATTTATGAAGAATTAATCAATGAAAACTTCCCTTTTAATCCAACTTTAATACATATCTTAGATTTTGAAAACATTTTGGAAATCAAGAGTTATATAAAAGAAAACAATATTATATTTATTATAGAAACACCCCTTATAGAAAATAATTTATACGATCTATATCAACTCTTTACCCTACCTGTATTTAAAGGATCATATTGTCAAATTATTGTACCTACTCATAATTATATCATTCTAAATAGACACCATCTTGGTTATTTGAATAACAATTGTAAAGAAATGAACGACAAATTGTATTTATGCAATAATATTTATACGCAAAAAATAAACAAAGTAATAAACAAAAAAAAAAAAAAGATGTTCCTTGTGAAATTCAACTTCTCAATTACCAAAGTAATATAACTAATTGCAAATCGATTAATATCGATATAGAGTTTGATATCCACTCAATAGATAAGAACAAATGGATATTAGTAACAAAAAACGAACGACAGTTGTAAAAACCAAGAAAAAAGGCTTCTATTCAAAGGGACCTATTTAATTTAACTTAATCAATACTGACAATTGAGAATAAAAGATATTATCTTAAAAAATCATTTGATCACGAATAGGAAATTCCAAAAAATTCCTTTACTTATTATTGTAATGAAAATCATATCCCTAAATGTAAAACTCCTTTATACAACAAAGTAAAATTGTTCAATTTACAAAGTATTCATATCGGAAAACTTAACGATATTCAAAATGAATTAAATATTCAAAACTATTTATCAATCCTATACAATATAAACATATCAGTGTTTGGACAATTCTGCTCTACGTAATCATAATCATTACACTGACAATCTTTTGTAAAAGGTTATTATGACCAAAGATTAAAAGACTAAAGGTCGAACAAAATAATGATGAAATTCACATCTAGGCCATAAAAACTTTCAATGTCAGTTACAAGTTGTATATGACCTCTCTAAGGATGGAGGAGTTATATCTACCATTTAGGAAATTTTTTCCATATATGGAAAATTACAAACTTAACGCCTATCAGCACTTTAAGTGCTTGCCCAACATTTTTAATTATATAAAAGCACGAGGTAATAACACCTCGCAATCTTATCCTTTTTTCTTAACGCGGGCAGCACAGTACGCGTCTCTTTAGAAATTTATTAACCTAGTTTGAATTGTAGTTTGGTTCACGCCACTCTGAAAATTTAAATAAAGTTTTTAAAAAGAGTACTCCCGAGACTTTAGATTTAACTAGAAGGGCTTCTTGGTTCTCGCCTAGAACAATGGAATTTATTAACACCAGATACGAAAGTTACGTTGTCCAGAAACAGGAGAAAAGTTTACTCAGAATTTTTCAAAAACAAGGGGATTATTGTTATTGTACTGATATCCCTGAATTTTTTGAAGCAATGAATCCAAACTAACAGAGTGGCGCTTATTCGTAGACTCTTCAAATGGACTTATATTGGAACAAAATAGTGATGCTTTCCTGAATTTACAAAAACTCTTTCCAAGTATTACAGAAGCAAAATTAAAAGAGGGGATATTTGTTGGCCCACAGATCCGTAAAGTTGTAAAAAATCTTCAGTTTGAAAGCCATGTTATCTTTTAATGAAAAAGCTGCTTAGAAGTCATTCAAAATGGTTGTCCAAGAATTGCTGGGAAATATAAAAGTGATGAAATTATGAAGATATTGGTGCTGATTTATTGAATAATTTTCAACAAGATGGGAGTGAATATGTCATAGAAGATTCATTTTCTGCACTCGCATCTGAGTTTTTTCCCTGAAAACTTAAGGAATTATGAGTGACGGACAGGGGGAAACCCAAGATTTTCACCAAGAATTAAAGATTTTCGAAGAACGACATCAAGAATTTTGGGATGAAAACATGTTAGGGTATTACTGTTGGTCCATTATAAGAGAAACCCACCCAAAAAACTATAAAAAGAAGCTGTAAATAAGCCATTTTCATTTTTTTATTATTCATACTGATATTTTTTCAAATTTTTAGTAAAAATTGTTTTAATATTTTTCTCTGGATATGTCTTGCCTAAATAAACAATAATAAACAACTTTCAGCTGGGGTAGAAAAACAGTGTAAACTCGTTGTAATCAAAGATTAATATCTAAAAATTTCCACTATATTTAAAATTGTATGTGCATCAATTGTTTTGACACACAGTGCCTTTTTCAAAAAGAAACTATGTTAAACTAACAGTGAGAAAAGTAATTACGACCTAAACTGTTTATCGATCTAATAATACCATAAAACATGATAGTGGGGAAATCCATTTTTTGTTAACGTCTAGAAGGGCAATAGAAGTTTAATAACGGTGAACCATTCAAGTTTAGTTTGTCATTTGGCAAAATATAATTTTTCTCGTATATGTAACTGTTTTGTACACCGCATTCTTGATATTATTAGCCGGATGTATTAAATTAATGGTTTTATAATAACTTTTTTTATTAATTATTTTATTTATAATGTTTGGGTCGTATCCGTTATTTACCGCGATCTGTTTGATGTCATTCAATTCTAAATAATAGTTATCTATTGACATGGGGATATTTAATAAAAATATAAAATAAATCTCTGTATAAAAAAGTTAAATGCTGCCATCTTTTATGAATGAGAATGACAAGATTTATTGTGTATGACTAAAAAAAAAATGTAAAGTCATGTTTATTATCTTTTCTAGTAATAGTTAAATCTAAAAAGAAACTTTTTAGACTGATACCGTATCCTTTACGATATTTGAGAGAGATATTTGAGTTAATTGGCTTCAATAGCAATATTGTTTCAGATTTCTTTTTTTTTAACAAGATTATGCATGAGATAAAATTGTTTCTAGCTAAATAATATATTCTGTCAACAAAGAGCGGCAACGGACAAATCTTTGTCGTCGTTCTTAACCAATTTGTTTATGAGCAAATTTGAAACCGAGGCCAAGAATGAATTCAATTGCCTTTCGAGAATCTGGCTGAGGTATGTGGATAATGTTTTTGCAAGTTCCGATGCATATAATAAACATTTAGAAGAATTTAAGTGAAAAAATTAACGCATGAAATAGAAAACAAAGTCTAAATAAACTATAGTTGAGTTTTAGAACTGGTTTAAATCATCTCCTGATGATGTTAATATAGTTAGCGAAACGCGCGACGAGAAATTAAACAAAGTGATTTGGTGTTTAGTGGTAAATCTCTTCGAGTTTAATCTCCAAAATAGATTCAAGGTCGAATGTTAAAAGTATTGGATCATTATGAGGGTGATTGTGCAGATTTTCTACTAGATAAAACCCAGCTATGACGTAAATGATTGTCGTTGAGAGGGAGGGTGATTGGGGTGGTGTTTTAGAGGGGTGACAGTCCCCTAGAGAGAGATTGGTATTGGCACAAATATCATCTTGATTTTATACTGTCTCTGACCTACATTTATCGATAGAAAGTGGCACGAATATTTCTTTTAATAAAGTAATATTGACATAAAATAGAATTTAACTGCATCACGATGAGGGACTTTAAAAAATATTTGCCCATTGGGTATCTGAATGCTTGATGGTTGATCAATTACCCATTGGGATAATTTAAAAATAATTAGAACAAATCTGACCGTATTAAACGTATTTTGGAATAGTTCCTTTTTAAACTCTAGCAGTAATCTGCCATTATGTGCGTATCCCATCTTCCTTGGTAGCGGTCATCCATAGTTTTAATATCCTGGTGAAATCTTTTACCTTATGTCTCTCTAATGCCTCTCAAATTTTGAGGAAACGGTCTCAGTGACTGTGATCCAAGGAAAACTATCACCACAACATTCATCTGAAACTGTTAATCATCCGATTTGCCAGTCTAGTATAGTTTTCAGCTTTGTGTGCTTATGTGATCCTTAATGAGCTGTCTTATTTGTGGGCCGAAAAATATTCCTGCTTTAATTGTTTCCTTACTCAACTGAGGCATTTTTTTCCTTATCTACGCAAAGCATGATCCATTCTTATCAAGAACCTTTACAAACCGCTTCATTGGGCCCAGCTTGAAATGTAGTGAATGAAAAATTATTTTCTCTCGTCCAACTAAAGTGTCGTTAATGATATTCTTTTCCCCAACGTCCACGGTTGTTCTCCTAGGCCACTCTTTTCTAACCCAGTGGTGTGGTTTGTCTCTGCTATGCCAGAGGCATAAAAAGCAAGGCTGTTTGATGTGGCCATTTTTCTGTCCAAGGATAAAGCTTTTATGTCGCCACAAATCATCCTTTGATGTTCATGCTACTTTATCTATCCCAAGACCAAAGCTTTGGTGTCATATTCTTCATTCATTTTTGTTGAGTGAGCAACTGATATTAAACTATATTTGTTACCATTGTGTAGAAGAACACATTTCAAATTTTGGTTTGGGCTGTCAATAAATAGGCGCCAATCATCTGGAAAATATTCAGGAAAACCCATTTTTTCCAGGAGTCCTCCGTGACAGAATACAAGATTCCCTTCTTGAAAGAAGAATGGTAGCAAACCCTCTTCTCTCGTGCGATAAAAGGTAATTTTGGTTCCTTGTTCCAATACATTTTTGTCATTCATCCTCCAAGCCAGTAATTCAGAAGCTTCTTTTGATAAGTTGAGATCTCTGGTGAGGTCATTTTACTCATTCTGGTTGAAGCGTTGAGGAATTCCTCAATAAAATCCTCTTATAATCATTGTCACCTTCATTAGAATCATGAGGGTGATCAGAGGGACAATACTCATAATAATAATAACAATAATAATAATAATAATATGCAGATTAATAGAGATTAAATGCAGATTAATAGAGTTTTGGAATCACATCTATCTGGGATGACAAATTTAAGCGATATACATCTTGCATTATATTGTGCAGCAGTGACTGTCATCGAAATGTCAGGTCAAAAGACTTACACCCATAATGCGGCTGGTCGTAGTATCTAGAAAAATACACCTGTCTGGAAAACGCGCCTTGAAAACAATATCAATGAGTTCCGGAGGAAAGTTGACATTATCTCAGAGTATCTTTCTGGTAATCAGTCAAATAAAGTAGCGAGAAAAGCAAAAATAATTGCCAATAAATCTGGCATTGACTTCGATGATTCAAACCTGACAGAAAAATTGTTGGATCTAAAAGATCGGTTTAGGCAAAAAGCTAAATCGAAAGGAGCCAGGCTAGCAAGATATAATGAACTAGAAAAGCGAAAACATCAAAATTCAGTATTTGCAAACAGCCAAAAGAAATTTTATAGACAACTCGAAGCAGAAGGTAACAGCAAGTCAGAACTTAAGAATATCGATGTGTCTTCCTTTGCGGAATATTGGAGATCGGCTTGGAAAAAATCAGACGGCTACGAAAAATTGGCTCCTTGGGTTAAAACCATTCAAGAACAGACAAATGCTCTCCCAGATATGGAGTCTAACGATTTCACAGAGATTGACATTTGCACTGCTGTCAGGAAGACTCACAACTGGAAGGCGCCTGGACCAGATGGATTGCATAACTTCTGGATTAAAAGCTTTACAGCCGCCTATCCCGTACTTGCAAATGCATTTAAAGAGGTTTTAATAAATCCAGACACTTTCCCTGACTTTCTAATGGAGGGCAATACATACCTACTGTTCAAAAAAGGGGACGTTAAGCAACCCAATAACTACAGACCAATCACATGTCTGTCAGTGTTATATAAACTGTTCACAGCCCTACTCAATGAAAAAATCTACCAACATTGTGATAAAAACAACATTTTTGAAGAAGAACAGAAAGGATGTATAAGAGCAAGTATGGGCTGCAAGGAACAATTGACGATCGATGCTGTAGTTCTTGAGCAAGCGCGAAAAAGAAAACGCAACTTAAATATCTGCTATATAGACTACAAGAAAGCATTCGATAGTGTCCCTCACGATTGGCTGGTTGAGGTTCTGAATTTCTATAAAATTAGCCCCCAGATTATTAATTCTTTAAAGTGCCTGATGGGGAAGTGGAAAACGAATCTTTTTGTCGGCCAACAATGCATTGCTGCTACAAATATCGAGAGGGGAATTTTTCAGGGAGATTCCCTTTCTCCAATTTGGTTCTGTTTAGCATTGAACCCTTTGTCCACACTACTCAACAACAGCAATATTGGATATAAACTTAACATGAGGAATCCAAGAAAGCTCTCTCATCTACTATATATGGATGACCTTAAATTATATGGAGAAACTAGAGAAAAATTAAACTCATTGATAAAAACGGTTGACACATTCAGTAGGCATATCAGAATGTCATTCGGACTGGACAAATGCTCTACCATTAGTATACAGAAGGGAAAGGTTCAGAGTCAACATTCAACACTTTGTAACATACAACAACTAGAATCAGAAGAGTCCTACAAATATTTAGGAATACCCCAAAAGCATAAACTTGATCATAACCAGTTAAAGAAGGACTTTTCCACTCTATACCAAAAGAGACTTGCAAAACTTTTAAACACCAAACTCAACGGAGGAAACCTCATTAGAGCGATCAACGGTTGGGCGGTGCCAACTCTGACATATTCTTTTGGCATAGTTAAATGGTCAGAAACTGACCTTGATGAACTCGACAGGTTGACGCGCCGAACATTGACAAAGTTCCGATGCCTGCATCCAAATTCATCTACGAAAAGACTATACATCCCAAGAAAGTTGGGGGGTAGAGGCCTTGTAAACGTAAAAAATCTCTGTCTCAATCAAGAAAATAGAATGAGAAAACACTTCCTTGATTCAAACAGTACGTTAATGAAATTGGTTGCAAATGAGGATCGGGGTTTCACCCCACTGAACCTAAATAAACAAAATCGTATTGATAGCAGAACAACACTCACGGACTGTGTTCGAGAATGGAAAGGACAAACATTGCACGGAAGGTTTCCTAAGTCACTCGAAGATGACACCATTGACGAACAATTGTCTCTGAAGTGGCTGACCGATGGACTCTTGTACCCAGAAACAGAAGGTTTCGCGATATCTATTCAAGGTAGGGTAACAAGAACAAAAAACTATGAAAAGCACATACTGCATTTGGACGTAGTCGATAAGTGCAGGAAATGCGGTACTTTGGGGGAAACAATTGAGCACCTTATTGGCGGTTGCCCGGCCCTTGCTCCTAATGCTTATTTAGGACGGCATAATCAGCTGGCAAAAATTATACATCAACAAATTGCAAAAAAATACTCGCTATTAGAAAATGCACCTCCTCCATATTATAAGTACTCACCTTCTCCTGTACTTGAATCATCCGATACCATTCTTTACTGGGACAGACCAATCACTACTGATCGAACGGTTGATTATAACAGGCCGGATATTGTTCTAATCAACAAAAAGGACAAGAGGGCTTTTATAATTGACATCGCAGTGCCACTATCTCACAACATTAGAAAAACTGAGATAGAAAAATCCACAAAGTATGAAAATCTGGCATACGACTTGAAGAACCAGTGGAAACTGAGTAAGGTAGATGTAGTGCCCTTCGTTATATCCGCCGAAGGCCTGATAAGTAAGAGATTTTCAAAGAACCTCGAGAGCCTCGGGATCTCGAGATCGATTGCCATAGTGGGACAGCGTGCCGTGCTCTTGCAGACGTGTCACATTGTTCGTAAGATATTATACTAGGGTGAGAGGAGCTGAATTGCTTTTTCATCTTGGCATTGGAATACCGGCCAGCATGAGCTGAGATTCTACAGTAAGGATGAGCAGAATAATAATAGTAATAATTTATTGAATCCTCAACACAATACAAATATGCATGGATCAAGTCAAAACAAGAGCATGCACATTGCCACACTTCTGTGCATACAAAGAATATATAACATTTAAACCTACATATAAATATTTTATTCTTGATAAGGTATATAATTTCATAATTTAATAAAGTATTTATTCAATCCTCACCACAATAAAAATATCCATGATTAAGTCCATTACCATACATAACATTACCATATTTTCGCTACTGCAAACATCTGGCAGATTATTAACAAAAATTAAAAATAATAGTGGACCCAAAACAGATCCTTGGGGCACTCCAGAAATAATCCTTAATCTTTGTCGTGTATCGGTCAAACAAGTAAGATTGCAACCACTCTCTCACCCGACCCCTCAAGCCATAGTGATGAAGTCCAGCAGTATTGCGTGATCCACCAGATCGAAAGCCTTACTTAGATCCATAAACAGACCAACATATTTGCAATTATCGTTTATGCTTTCATATATCTTGTTTCAAAATTCAGAGATTGCTGAATGTGTAGATCGACCACTTCGAAACCCGTGCAGTGATGATTTCAATATATTAAAGCGCACAAGAAAGGACATGATCTGCTCATACACTATACGCTCCAACAGTTTAGATAACGTAGGTAGAATAGCTATTGGTCTATAGTTGGAGAGGGGGAGCCGGTCACCTCTCTTGAAGACAGGAATTACTTTTGATGTTTTTAATGCCCTCGGAAAAATACCAGTTTCCAGAGACCAATTCACTATATATGTTAACGGTATTATTAATGAGTTGATAGACTTCTTCAGTACAACTGAAGGAATATTATCTAGCCCCACAGAATTTGTATTTTTTAGTTTCCTTGCTGTTTTAATTATGTCATATTGGTTACCTGGCCGTAATATCATAGAGTTTTGAATTGGAGTCACTTGTCTAACCCTAGTAGCAGTCATTGAACTCACCAACACGTTCTTAGGAAGATTAACAAAGTATTTATTAAAACAACTAGCAATTTCGTACTTGTCTTTCAAAGTAATTCCATCCTCATCCCTTATGGCGCTTATGTTAGTTCTTGTATTGCGGTTTTTTTTAATGTTATTATTTATTATTTTCCAAGCCGTTTTTGACTTGTTCTCCGATTCAAAATATTGTTTCACATTGCAAAGCAGTTTAGCCCTTCTTATAATCTTTCTATAAATCCTTTTGTACACCCTATAATGTGTAGCATCTTGTTCGGCTCCGGATAATATTTTCGTTCGATACAATTCTTTTAAAGTAATAGATGACATTCTGATACCTCTTGTCAACCAAGCTTTAAATTGACCCTCATTGGACATTCTTACTTGTCTAAGGGGAAAGCACATATCAATGTAATACTCCAAACAATGTGAAAATGCCTCAAATCCCCGATCCAAACTTTCAGCCTGAAATAAGTTATACCAATCTTCCCCGCTCAGATACAGCTGAGATAGTTTCATACTAGTTTCACTATAATGTCTTTTAAATTTTGTTATTTCATGCAGATTTTATGTAATTGGAATCTCTATCAACTGAGCCGAATGATCAGACCGACAATTATTCCAAACAATACAAGACAAACCATTTAATTCATAATTCGTACATATGTAGTCTATAAAAGTAGCCGATCTTACTGTGGTACGAGTTGGTTCCTTTACTGTATTACATAACCCATAACTAAGTAGTACATCCTTTAAGTTACTAACAACATTAGTATTTTCCTTATAATCGATATTTAAATCCCCACATAAAACACATTTGCAATTTATTGGAAGGCGTAACTCATAAAGAAAGCTATTCAATTTTTGAAAAAATATATCAATATTGGTACTTGGCGCCCGATACAAATTCAATACACAAATTAAGTCATTCTCAAACTCAATATAAATGCCGCAAATTTCAAATATACCATCACTATTATATATTTATTTGTTCTCTCTATGTCATTAATGCATGAACTCAGCTTATCACTAACAAGTATCATGACCCCACCACCATTTGAATTTTCTCTACAATAAGCAGTACCCATTTGATAATTATTAATTTTGTACAAGTTCATTTCACTGGCTGTTAACCAATGTTCCGTTATGCAAACCACATCGATCTTCCTTGATTTTATTATATATTCAAAGTGATCGATTTTGTTTCTCAAACTTTGTACATTCTGATGTAAGAGCACAATAGCACATTGATCATGTTTACCCCGCTCTTCAGCTAATTGCTATTCATCAATAGAATAACTAATTTTTTTCCTTTCTATTTCCTTTCATCTTCACAGAGCTCTGGTAACTTGTTAAATGTTGGAATCGGCACTTTCTTTGAGTGAGGGACCGGACATCTTACAGGGACTAAATCAGGATAAGTTCACTTACTATGGTTGTTTCGATTGATTCCAGAAATACTTACTAGGCAGAAATGACAGTCATGGAAGTGCTTTTTGCTTTCTCTAGACCATCGATACGACGAGTTTTAAACTTTTTTTTCTCGGTAGTCCACTGTCGTAAATGTTCTGTACAAGTTTTACAGGCCAGATGCGGTGCTCCCGTTTTATCTTGATCACCAAGTCTAACACAAAAGTATCTTAGATAAATTCTCTTTACAAAGGTACTAACAGTTTTTCTGTTTTCTCTTGACGTCTATTCTCCACACTTGTAACAAAACACATCAGGATGATTTACACAAATTCTTCTACATAAACTCATTTTATTTTTATTCAACAATACAAAAACAACAAACTACAACAATCTACTTCTAATCAGAAATGGCATGAAAAGATCTAAAACTTTCGCCACCTAATAAATAGTATTCCTAGTTTCCTAACTATGTACCTGGAAAAGGAAATCTAATTAGAGAAAATTGGGCCTGGGCGTTCGCTAATGCCCTCGCCAAATGAAAATAGGAACTGCGAAACGTCGTTCGGGAAACTTTCTTTATCAAAGTGGGGAAAGTCGGCGGTTTTTTGGTAAAGATCTGAGGAAAATTGTTTGAAAAAAGTTTTTCATTATTGATAAATTTCATTATTGATAAAAATTTGATATCAACACAAATTCTGTGTTAAAACACAATAAATTCAAGAATAAAAAAAACCGTTCAATTTAAAAAACTCTTTCTCAACTATGCTGCAGTTTCTAGTTGTTCCACAGAACCGCGTCGTCAGCACATGCTGGGTGTTTTGTTATGTAAAAACAAAAACAATGTTAATGGAAATGCCAAAATTACGGGATGGAAATCTAATTAGCTCGGAAACAAATTCCGAAACGATTCTCAATTCGGTATATGCGTGACGTCTACGCCCCGAGACAAAAGATACAACATTAACTTTTACTTAGTCAAACGGCAAGTCGGAACGTAAATTTGGCCACGTCCCCCTTTCGAAAAATGACAAATCCATTAGGGCGGCATTTTAAAATTTCTACCAAGACGGATTCCAACACGGATTTCTACTTATTCCCTTGCTGGATGGTCCTAACGAAAACAATATTTAGAGGTTTTACGCGTGTTTTCGATATTGCTTGCTTTTAAAGAATGTTTGGAAGGCATTAATCTTAACATAAATATACAAGGTTTATATAAACCAAAAAGATCTGACTATTTGATTTACTAATACAGGATGAAGCAAAAAAAGGTATCACATGTTACCATTCTTAATTAATTAATCTTCATCATCATCATCACCATCATCATCATCATCAGCCCGTGTCGATCCACTGCAGGATGAAGGCCTCTTCAGCATGCTTCCAACCTTCACGGTCCTGGGCTTTCCTCTGCCACTCGGGTCCAATATACTTAACGATGTCATCAGTCCATCGTGCTTTCGGTCTTCTTCGCGGACGTTTGCGATCAAGCGGTATCCACTCCAGGATTGCCTTGGTCCATCTGTCGTCCCATCGCCTCGCTATATGGCCTGCTCATCTCCATTTCAACTGTTTTACTCTTCCAATGATGTCACAGACTTTTGTTTGTTCCCTGATCCATGCGCAGGACTTTCTGTCTCGTCTTGTAATGCCAAGCATACATCTTTCCATTCCCCTCTGTGCCACCCGAAGTTTTTGAATTGATTGCGATGTGAGTGTCCAGGTTTCACTTCCGTAGGTCATAACGGGTAGAAAGCACTGATCGAATACTTTTCTTTTCAGTCAAAGTGGGAGTCTGCTCTTAAATACAATGCTGAGCCTGCCAAATGCCTGCCAGTCACATTTAATACGCCGTTCCACCTCCTGGGCGGTATTCCCCTCCATTGAAATCTTCTTCCCAAGATAAATAAAGCTGTCAACAATCTCCAAATTCCTTCCTAAAACTGAAATTATTCTGCCCTGAGCGAAGTTACTGAATATAACCTGACTCTTTAACAGATTTATTTTCAAGCCAAATCGTTCACCAGCCCTTTGCTGTTCTTTTATGCGTCTTTGCAGCTCCTCTCGGTCTTGTGAAAGGAGAACGATATCATTTGCAAATCTAAGATGGTTTAAGTTTGCACCATTAATCTTTACACCATCCTGTTCCCAATCCAGTTTATGGAATACTTCTTCAAGACCAGTCGAGAAAAGAATAGGCAATATTGCGTTACCCTGCCGTACACCTCGTTTTATATTAATTCCCACTTCAAGATTATCAAGGTGAATTATGGATGTAGCTCCATCATATATCGATCCTAATAAGTTTACATATGCTTTATTTACCCCTTGGCTAAGCAGTCCATCTATTATTATTATTGCATGCTTTGAGATGGAGTCAAATGCTTTTTCGTAGCCGATAAAAGCCAAGCACAGTGGCATGGTGTATTCGTTGTGCCTTTCTATTGCCTGCTGTACAACCTGGATGTGATCCATTGTACTGAATCCACTTCTGAATCCTGCTTCTTCTCTTGGTTGTGCGTCATTCAGTTTTTTTTAATATTCTTTTAGAAATTATCTTAGTGAAAACATTGTACATTACTGATAGGAGGCTTATTGGACGGTAGTTCTTTAAATCTTCCTGTGCTCCTTTTTTATATAAAATGATCATTTTTGCATTTTTCCATAAGAGAGGTACTTTTTGTTCTTTGAGGCATTTTGAGTATAATTTTGCCAGTGTTTTATGTAACGTCTGACCCCCAGCTTTTAGCATTTCGACAGTTACACTGTCCTTTCCTGGAGCCTTGCCGTTTTTCATCGATTCTGTAACATTTGTTACTTCCTCCACTAGGATATCTGGCATTTGTTCTTCCGTGGGTATTGTTGTCTTTGATTGGTTCTGATCGTCATATAACTGGGAATAAAATTTTCTGACAATCTCTAACATTTGGGTACACGCCCTGCACAGTGTGCCATCCTCACGCTTTAAAGCATATATTTGCGTTCTTTTGTTTCTCAGCTTCTGTTTAGCTTTGTTAATTCCTTTGTTTTCATCCAGGGTTTTTGCACTAGCTGCATATTGAATCGGCGCGTGTCGTCTCTGATACATTTTCTTATAGTTTTACAGAGCTCAGTGTACTCGACCCTGCCAAAAGGACTACCTGCAATGTCAAAAGTCCAATGGCAGGCTGATCTAACCCGGTGATTCTTAGCACCCTCTGCCTTGGGGCAGGTCTTCCCGCTGCCGTAGGTAGTTACCCCTTGGCCTCCGGGGAATCAGGGCCTTGTTTGAGGTTGTACTGTCATATTTCAACATATTGAAATACCATGTTGAAGGTATGGACCGTAATCTGCCACGCTGGTCCAATGCGGGTTGGCAGATTTTGGATCATGTTAGTCTGAGGCCTCCGCCTTGACCTGTCCGCCAAAGGTGACCCTCCCAGGAGCATAGACTCCAGACGATTTAGCTCAAAGCTTCATTGCCATACTCAAACCACTTTACCACGTCAAGGTCTGATCCACAAGGGATCCAAATATATATATAAATAAAAAAAAAAAATAATAATATATATATATATATATATATATATATATATATATATATATATATATATATATATATATATATATATATAAAATGAATGACGCACAACCAAGAGAACAAGCAGGATTTAGAAGTGGATTCACTACAATGGATCACATCCAGGTTGTACAGCAGGTCATAGAAAGGCACAACGAATACACCATGCCACCCACCGTGCTTGGCTTTTATCGACTACGAAAAAGCATTTGATTCCATCTCAAAGCATGCGTTAATGGATGCACTGCTTAGCCAAGGTGTAGAGAGAGCTTATGTAAACCTATTAGAATCAATATATGATGGAGCTACAGCCACAATTCACCTTGATGATCTTGAAGTGGGAATTAATATAGAACGAGGTGTACGGCAGGGTGACGCAATATCGCCTATTCTTTTCTCGGCTGGCCTTGAAGAAGTATTCCGTAAACTGGATTGGGAACAGGGTGGTGTAAAGATCAATGGTGCAAACTTAAACCATCTTAGATTTGCAGATGATATTATTCTCATTTCACAAGATCCAGAGGAGCTGCAAAGACGCATACAAGAACTGCAAAGGGCTGGCGAACCATTTGGCTTGAAAATAAACCTGAAAAAGAGTCAGGTTATGTTCAATAACTTCGCTCAGGACAGAAGAATTTCAGTTTTAGGAAGGGATTTAGAGATTGTGGACAGTTTTATATATCTTGGGCAGAGGATTTCCATGGAGGGGAATACCGCCCGGGAGGTGGAACGGCGTGTTAAATGTGGCTGGCAGGTATTTGATAGGCTCAACATAGTGTTTAAGAGCAGACTCCTATTTTGCCTGAAAAGAAAAGTATTCGATCAGTGCGTTCTACCCGTTATGACATACGGAAGTGAAACCTGGACACTCACATCGCAATCAATTCAAAAACTTCGGGTGGCACAGAGGAATGGAAATATGGAAGCTTGGCATTACAAGACGAGACAGAAAGTCCTGCGCATGGACCAGGGAACAAACAAAAGTCTGTAACATCATTGGAAGAGTAAACCAATTGAAATTCAGATGGGCATAGCGATACCGCTTGATCGCAAACGTCCGCGAAGAAGACCGAAAGCACGATGGATTGATGACATTGTTAAGTATATTGGACCCGAGTGGCAGAGGAAAGCCCAGGACCGTGAAGGTTGGAAGCATGCTGAAGAGGCCTTCATCCTGCCGTGGATCGATACGGGCTGATGATGATGATGATATATATATATATATATATATATATATATATATATATATATATATATATATATATATATATATATATATATATATATATATATAGCCTCAGTTTTAAAATGATACGTGTTACTACTATTTAAAACTGATACATACAACAATTTTTATAAAATGTAGATATAGAATATCGTCAGTTTTATACCTGTCAATCTGTCAAGAGCGTTTCGTTCCGATACCCCGAGTCAAAACCGAAAAACCAAACCATCAGTGTCAATCAGCGACGGCCTCGCTAAAAATAAATGACTGCTAATGACGTCAATTAATAACCCAACCTAATCTAGTCCGAAACAAGCCATCTATTAGTTGGCTGAAAAATCGACCAGAAATTAAGGCCTTTTTTTGTCAGTCGACACTCTATTTTAGGCCCGACAATAGGTAAGACGGCAGGGCCATATAGCCCACTAGATCTTTGATTAATTGACGTGGTGAGTCCGAATAGAAAAAGCACAAATAAAGGGGGGAAAATAAACAATTAACGTAATTCGGATGTTGCTGAGGATAAGTGCTCCTGAAAAAAGTTGATGAAGGAGTAGGAACGTTAATGCTGATATCAATTCCATAAGAAAAGAATGTTTCTTTCAAAAAAAAAAGATTTGGACGTTAATTTTGAACGACAATCTGACCGGAATTAATGCAAATATTTTCAAAGATACAAGATTTTGAAAAAAGTAGACAGGTTGTCTGTAAACCCCATAAAAAATTAGGGGGAGTCCTGGGTAATTCAAAAGATAAAGGAGATCACCATGAAAAATATGAGATTTATGAAATTAGTTGTTAAGATTGCTATGAAAGGTATATTTGGCAAACTAATAGGTCCATATTAGCTAGATATAAAGAAAAAATTGTCTACATTATATTTGAGAGAAATGACAAATCTTGTGGAGTAGTGTGAAAATTTTCCAGTCTAAGCCAGAAACAAGTAGTTTTTGTTAAATTCAGTTTTATTTCTCAACATAGTTTCCTTGTAATTTTATACACTTTTCGTAGCGATGTTCACATCTCTTTAATCTGATCCTTACGAATCTGTTGGCCTCTTTATTCGATGAAAATCTCTGTCCTCGGAGCTAAACCTTGAGTCTAAAAAAGAGAAAAAAGTAGCTGGGGTCAGATCTGGTGAATACGATCGGTGGTCAATCAATTCGAATCTCTATTCATTAATTTTGCCATTGCGACTGCTGAAGTATAAGACGGTGTATTGTCATGGTGGGACAAAACTTTCTTTTTCTTCAAATGGGACTGTTTTTCTGCATTCAGCTTGTGATTTAATGATGCGTCGTATGCCCCTGTTATAGTTTTTTCGTTTTCAAGATCCAGACACAACTCCATGATTATTTCACAAAAAATGTTGCTATTACTTTCCTACCGATGGAACAGTCTTCGTCTTCGGAGTCGGAGTCGATTCACCCTTTGCATTCCACTGTTTCGAAAGGGCCTGGATATCAGGAGTGTGTATTCAAGTTTCATCTACAGTTAATAATCCACGCCAACTCTTCAACATCGCTTCGGAAATTTTTATTCGAATTTGTTTTTGGTCCAGAGTTGCGCGGTTACCTTTTTTTTACGCCCAAATCTTCAGTCAATATATGATAAACATGTTCTTTTGAGATACCCCATACACCATACCGCCTCTAATCTCTCTTACTTTAATGGGACGTTTGTTTAGCACCGTTTGGTAAACTTTTTCAGTCTTATCGGTATTGGTTGCAGTTTTTGGTCGTCACGAACGTTCCTCATCAACCAAGCTGGTACAACCACGTTTAAATTCAGCTGCCCAAAATTTTCCGGTAGCAAATGATGGTGCAGAATTCCCCACAACATCCATCTCGGCTGTAATTTCCGTAAGAGTATTACCTTTCAAATGCAAGAATTTAATGCCGGCTCGATATTCGATTTTTCTGCCTTTATAGAAACACCAACTGACATAAATGATAATTAACCAATAACTGAGCTTCTAATTTGGCTGAAATTTTCAAGGTTATCGTTCAGCGCATGCGCAATTATATTACGAGAATACTTTTGATGAGTAACGCCATCTTCATGTTGAGCCTGGACAGTTTTCGGATTGTCCTCGTAAACTCAAATAAATTAAATTTAGATTAACTATTAAATATTACCCAAAGAAGTGATACTCTATATGACGTTAACCTGTATTACACCAAAAGATTATTGCCCAGTGAGGAGATTGTAGAATCTTCTAAGAGTTAAATAAAAAACATTCACTTTTTTTCTTAACCGTCTTATTAAACCAACTTATTACCTAGCTACAAATCATTCTACAAAATCCATAACACGACGAAAAGTTCTGAAGGAAAAAATTCATTAAACGAGCTCCCATTACAAACCAATCGACATATGTGTGACACGGCCTCCCATTCGGCGCGTTTTTTTTGCTTTTCTTTCGATCTTTTTCCCATTCGCTCGTCTTTAAATCCGGATTTTGTTCGTGTTGTGGCTGATTGTTATTTCCGTTCTAAAGACCGTCGTTTTATTCTTTTCGCCCTGTTTTCGTCTCCCATTAGCTGATAGATGATTATAAAGAAAGCGATGCTTTAATTATTATTAAAGCGCGTAAAGCACGAATAAAAAAAAAACGCTGTAATATTTTAGACGAATTAACAATTTTAAACCAAATTGTTTTAAATGCTTGCAGTAATATATATATATATATATATATATATATATATATATATATATATATATATATATATATATATATATATATATATATATATATATATATATATTATTATTCACGTATGGGCCCTGGTGGACCACGCGAAGTACAATTAGAGGCGTTTGCTGTTGTTAGCCAATAATTATATATATATATATATATATATATATATATATATATATATATATTATTATTATTCACGTATGGTCCCTGGACCACGCGAAGTACAATTAGAGACGTTTGTTGTTGTTAGCCTTCCTTTGCGCCCATACTAATTTCATTCTTTCGCTATGAGCTTTTTCCTTTCGTCAGACCAAGTTGTTCCAGTCTTCCTACATTTTTCTCTTTGGCCAACCTTCCAAACGTTAACCTTGTGTCTGAAACAGCCTCTATCCTGAATTTCACTTTGTGTAATATTTGCTGATCTTAGGTCCTCTTTAATTGCCGCAATCCATTTAATTATTTCTACTTTAGCTCTACTCCTATTTTCATAAAATTCGACTATTTGTCTAGTTAGCCTACTCGGATTCATCCGTTTGATGTGTCCGTAAAACTTAAGTCTTCTTTTTCTCATATCGCTATGTATATCTGTGTATTGTTTGATTTCTTGGTTTTCTCGAAGTCGGTATGTTGTACTATTTATTTGTTTGAGGCCTAGGATTTTTCTTATGATTTTTCTTTCCTTCTTTTCAATGTCCTCGATGTCCCTCTTTCTATTCAAAATGAGCGTTTCTGCAGCATATAGACATTCTGGCTTAATAACCGTGTTGTAATGTCTCAGTTTTGTGTTTTTAGATAGGCATTTTTTGTTGTAAATATTTTGTGTAAGTCTCAATGCCGTTTCCATTTTTTGACATCTACCCTTATTGACCGCTTTTTCCAACCCATTTTCCATGATTATTTCACCCAAATATTTGAATTGAGAGACTCGTCTGATGTTACCATATTTTGTTTTTAGAAATGGTGTCCTTAGTCTGTTGCTGGTCATGTATTGTGTCTTTTCAAAGGAAATTTGGAGTCCCACCTTTTCTGCTGTTTCTTTTAGGATTTCAATCTGTTTCTGTGCCATTAATACATCTTGAGCTAAAATTGCTAGATCATCAGCAAATGCCAGACAATCAATTTTGATGTTGGTTCTCCCCAGTTTAATGGGCTGGTCAATATTCAGTGCCGACTTTTTTTCACGCCACTCCTGTATTACTTTTTCTAGAACACAGTTAAATAAGAGTGGCGAGAGTCCATCCCCTTGTCTCACACCAGTTTTAATTTCGAAGGACTCTGAGATGTCACCCATGAATTTAACTTTTGACCTCGTGTTAGTTAACGTTGCTTTAATAATTGCCAGCGTTTTCAGATCTAGTCCTTGTTCTTTCAAGATTCGGAATAAAGATTCGCGATCAATAGAATCATATGCTTTTTTGAAATCCACAAATGTACAGACGAGATTTTTATTGTACAGTTTTTGATGTCTTAGAATCAATCAACTTTAGATTCAGGATCTGTTCAGGGCAGGATCTGCCCGGTCGAAAACCTGCCTGATATTCACCAATGTTCGGTTCTAACTGTCCCTGTGCTCTGTCTAGTAGACATTGAGATAGAATCTTGTAACAAACTGGGAGAAGAGATATTCCTCTATAGTTGTTAAGATCCGTTCTATCTCCTTTCTTATGTAGTGGATGGATTAGAGCATCTTTCCAGTCTTCCGGAATCCGTTCGGTTCGCCAAGCTTCTTGTAGAATTTTGGTTATTTCCTTGATTGTACCTGGACCAGCGGATTTCAAAAGTTCAGCAGTGATTCCACCTTTACCAGAAGCTTTGTTATTTTTAAGCCGCTTGATTTGACTAAGTATTTCCTCTTCATTCGGTGGTAATGAATCTGGGTTTGTTTGTTTAGTGTTTAGTGTTGGTAATTTGTTTAAGGGCTCAGGACAGTTTAGTATTTGTTCAAAATATTTCGCAGGTTCTTTGCAATTGTCTTGGTTATTTAGAGCTAGTTGTCCGTTTTCCTTTTGAAAGCATAGGCTCTGCGGTTGATAGCCTGTTAATTTAGTTTTAAATGTTTTGTAAAAGTTTCGGGTGTTATGTTTTTGGAAATTTTTTTCTATTTCATTAAGTTGATTGTTTTCATATTTTCTTTTAGTTTGTCTAATTAGCTTCGATGTTTCTTTTCTTACTTCCAAAAAGATGTTATAGTTTATTGCTGTTTTTTGACTGTTCCAATCTTTGAATGCTTTACTTCGGCTTAATACTGCTTGCTCGCAAACTTCATCCCACCACGGATGTTTTCAACGTTTTTGTAAAGGGACCAACTTTAAGGCTGTTTTAATAATTTTTTGTTTTAATTCTTGCCAGTTCTGTGCAGGTTGTTTATCAAGCTCTTCTGTTAGGGCTGGTTTTATTTTCGTTGGGTCAAACTTTGGCATTAGCAGCCCCTTTTGAATAAGTTTTCGAGGTTTTAAGCTAAGTTTGATTCTAGTCAAGTAGTGATCCGTGTCTATATTTGCTCCTTTCCTGACTTGAACATTCAAAATCTCTTTATAATTGGGGTACGAAATGGCAACATGGTCAATTTGAAATTCACCCATGTACGTGTTTGGGCACCTCCAGGTCTTTTGTTTTGTTATTTTCTTCTTAAAATGGGTTGACATTATTTTTAGATTAAACTGCGAACATAGTTCAACCAATCTTCTACCATTATGGTTAGTCCATTTATGAGCGGGAAAACTGCCGACTGTTTTCCTGTACTTTTTTCTTTCCCTAGTTGGGCGTTGAAATCACCCAATAGGATTTTTACGTGGTTAGAGGGAATTTTAGAGATAGTCTTTTCCAGAATTTCCCAGGACTTATTTACTTTTTCAGGATTAGATTTATTTTCTTCGTTAAATGGGAGGTGTGCATTGATTAATGTATAGTTTTTGTTAGCACACTTGAGGGATAGTGTCATAAGTCGATTATTTACTGGCTGGACATTTGTTATAGAACCAAGAATGTTTCTTGAGACAGCGAAAGCAACACCGAGATGTGGTGTATTTTTGAGTATCCTTTTGTCCGTTTTACTTTTAAAAAGTCTGTAGTTGCCGAATTCCAAGGTGTTATCATCTATCAATCTGGTTTCTTGCAAAGCTAAAATTTGAATTTTTTGCTGATTTAATGTTCGCCCCAATTCGTGTAGTTTTCCTGGACGCAGGAGAGAATTGATATTTACCATTCCAAAGAAAGATTTTATTTTCGTTTTCAGACGTTGGCCAGAGGTCTCCGACTCCCTCTGAAAGATTTTGTGTTTAAGCCCGGACGCCCCAGAATCCGAAAGTCCGGTTGTACCAGCAAAGCTGGCAGAGCATTGTCTACCTCCTGGGGTAATTTTGTAATTACTAGAACGCTTCATCTTGTACTTTGAATTAAAGGTTTGAACCATGACGGTTCAGAGGTTAAGACTGGAGGGGTTAGTTCCAGAATTTAAATATCAGCCGCACCACTGGTGAACAGACGCTGACCACTCAGCCGCTTGATACAAGTCAGACGCTAAGTGGATTTAGTTTTCTTTTTGCCTTGGTTCGGGGCTGCTTATTTTGGGATATTCGCAGCTGTCCATTAATATCTAATGGAACTTTCACTATCCACCACCCGTGACCCGTCCAGTACCTTAGGCGAGGTATACTGGAATATATATATATATATATATATATATATATATATATATATATATATATATATATATATATATATATATATATATATATATATATATATTTATTTATTTATTTATTGGGATTTTCGGTCAGTGTAAATAAGTTTTAATTTTTTATTGTTTTATTTACATTTCGATTCTACAACGAACCATCATCAGAATACTTCTAAAATAAAAATTACTTTTATATAAAAAAAATACAAACTTACATTTAAAAACCTACCAACATCAATTAAACAATTAATTTTTTGAATTTTTTAAGTATGTCAATTTTTAAGTATGTCAAGTCAATTTTTTATAAAATTTTTAAATGACATATTTGATTATACACATATTATAACATATTATAACATATTACATATTATAACCTAATTGTTTTGAATTTTTTATGTGGAATGATATTAGATGCAAAAATTTAAAAAAAATATGAAAATTTATTATTTAATAATGTTATTATATATACAACTTAAATTATCTGTATCATTTCTGAAGTTAAAGGTATTATTTGTTTTTTTTATGTAAATCATTTCTTTTATATTTCTTTTTTTATATTGTTTTTCAAAATCTAAGATTTTTATGTTGTTAAAATTAAAGTTATGTTCATTGTCTATAGCATGCTTTGAAAGTGCAGTGATGTTTGGTTCTAAGTTTCTAATGCTTTTTTTGTGTTCATTAATTCTGTTTTTTAAATATTGTTTCGTTTGCCCCATATATGAGCTTGGGCAGTTTAAGCAATCAATTTTGTAAATTAAATTTGTTTGTTCTATTTTGGGTGTTTGTGGTTTTAATTTTATTAATATTTGTTTAGTGTTATTATTGGGTATATCTGATATATTTATATTATATGGATTAAGAACTTTTTATTTTATTATTTATTTCTGGTATGTATGGAAAAGGTATGTAATTTTCATTTTTACTTTTATTTGTTATGTTATTATTGTTATATATTCTATGTATTCTATTTTTAATTACCGGTTCGTAAAATCTTTTTGGATAGTTATTATCTTCTACTGTTTGATTTTATTTATATATTTTTGTCTATTGTTTGGATTAGTTAAAATAACAGCTCTATTAATTACAGAATTAATAACACTTTTTTTTATATTTATTTGGTGTATAGGATTTAAAATTGAGATATCTTCCAGACCATACTGGTTTTGTATACCAATTTGTTTTGATATTGCCATCCTTATCATACGCGATGTTAATATCCAAAAAATTTATTGTTTTATTTTTTTCTTCTTCATGAGTAAATTTTAATTTGTTATGAAATATATTGAATTTGTTTAAGGTATATCGAATTTTATTTTTAGGTATGCATAATATACAATCATCTATAAATCTTTTATAAAAATAAGGTTTAAAATCGAGAGTATCAATATCTTTTGTTTCAACATATTCCATAACTAGATTAGCAATAGTTGCTGAAATTGGTGAGTCCATTGCTACACCGTAAATTTATGAATAAAATTGGTTATCATATTTAAAAAATGTAGATTCTAGACATATTTTTGTAGCTTCAATAAATTCGTTTTCAGGGATGGTCGTAAATGGTTTAATTATTTCCCATTTTTCTTTGATACTATTAATGGCCAATTCACTTGGAATGTTTGTATATAAGGAGACAACATCAAATGATACTAGTATGTGAATTTCTGGTTTTTTTTTGTTTTTTATTATAAATTATAAAATTCCCACGAGTCTTTAATATGCTATTCATTTTTACCTACTATGTTTGATAAAATGCTTGATAAATATTTTGATATTTCACATGTTGGAGATTCAATTGTACTAACAATGGGTCGTAATGGGATATTTTCTTTGTGTCATTTTGGTAAGGCATATATGTATGGTGGATGACCGTTGTGGCATATTAATTTATTTCTTAACTTTTTGTCAATATACTTTTTATTAACCCATTTATTTAAAATATTATTTAGTTTAATTTGTATTTTATTAGTAAGGTCATGTCTTTCTTTTTTGTTGTAGAATCATTAAGTATATTTATCATTTTTTGGTTATATTCTTTTTTTTCCATTACAACAGTTTTATTGCTTTTATCAGCTAAAAGTATCTATAGTGAGGGGTGTTGTGATAAAAAAAGATTTTTGTAAATAATATTTAAAAATGCATTTTGTTTTTTTGGAGTTTAATATTTTATTTTTGCAATTGCTTAGAATGTTGGCAATTTTATTTCTGATTGTTTCTTTTTCATTTATGTCTAGTTTTTCTATACCTGCTTCTACATTTGTTATTACTTGTTCAATTTGTACACTGACACCGAAAATCCCAATAAATAAAAAAATAATAATAATACTAAACGGTCACGAATATATATATATATATATATATATATATATATATATATATATATATATATATATATATATATATATATATATATATATATATATGTATACGTAAAATAGATATTCTTTTGTTGTCAGCAAATTTACTGAACATGGCCTGACTTTTCTTCTGGTTTATTTTCAAGCCCAATTCGTTCTCCAGCTCTTTGCAGCTCTTCTATATGTTTTTCCAACTTGACCATGTGAACCAAAGATTGCCAAGCGTAGTTTGACAATTAACACGTAAATGTTTATGTTGTAATTTTCTTGAAAGTCATTTTTTATTGTTTATTACTTTTTTGTGATACGATCTACATTGCAAGTATTTTTGTTCGGACATCCACTTGGAGGCTTATTTTTAATAGTCTTCCGATTACACAGGTCAACAAATTTAAACTTCTTGAGGTAACATTGATGAAAATAGTTGTATATGGAGTATTTTGTAGTCTTAAATCCGAAAATGATTTTTTGTGTTACAAGGGGTCGGTGGTGGTGGTTTATACAAACACATCACTGAGGATTATGCGAATAAAAAATGTATTATATGAAATCATACAGCGATAAAAACTTTCACTTGTTCCCCTTAAGTTCTGTAGCATCACCTCGTTTTAAAAATCAGCAGATAATAATCGCCTAAGATAGATGTGTTCCAGCATCCCTGGTATCTTTCTTCAATCGTCCTGTTATCCTGGTGAAGCCTCTTTCCTTGTTGGGCCATTTCTGTGAAAAAGTGTTTTAATAACCACCTAAATGAAAGGCAAAAAGAACATTCTGGTCAATGTTACAAAAATCATGTCGACCTGTGTTATTTTGCTAACTCTATCTCTACGATATCGTTGAAATTCTGTGGTAGAAACGATATGCTTAAATGTTGCTCTTTCCCCTGTATTCTCTCTCGCTCAGTCAGCGTGTTTGTGCACAGAAGTACCCTTATAACGAAAGATTAATGAACTGCTATTATTGGCAGCAGAGTTCAGGTGTTGAGCCACTTAAACAATTGGAATGACGAAGGGGAAAAGGGCCAATCTTTCCGAATACCGTCCGTACACTAAACCATGCAACGTACAATAAAAAATTCTTGAAATCGAACGATACGTTATAATTAAAGACCGGATTTTATGCATTTTACATATATATGCAAATTCTGCATATTTTGTGATTTTAAAGGAAAAAATGCATATTTTAGGAACTATTGTACTATTGTTTTATGGTCGCACGGCGCCGTGTCTGGGCGGTCTGCAGATTGGGTTTTCCCTAATGGGGCAATAAAATAAAATAAGTACAAAAACTTCTATTTTTATTTATTTTCTCATATTTGTTACTGTTTGCAAAGTTTGCAGACTGGTGCCAGTCTAAATTCGTTGCTCGAAGTACCGACGCCTAGTTACTTAACTTTTATTATATTTATTCTGTAAACTTTGCTGTTTGTCAGTATTATTCAGGTTGTCGTTTGTTGTAGTCGCAGTTAGTAAGTGCAAACAAAGTGAAAGTGAAAGCAGTGGTTATGTCGAAAATACTATGTACTTCTTGGATTAAGCCTTACCCAGAACTTGTTTTGGACGGCGACCAGGTTTTTTGCAAATCTTGTTCAAAAATTGTTTCCTGCTCAAAGAAATTTCAAATAGACCAACATATTAAGACGCCGTCTCACGTAGCTAAGGTTAGAAACATGAAGTCTGGGCCCATACAGTCAACGCTGAAGCAGTCATTTGAGATTTTTAAAAACGGAAACCATGACCAGTCAGAATTTAACGTAAAACGTTCTTGGCTGCTAATATTCCTTTAAACAAGTTAACCAACCCGCAAGTTAAGGCCTTTCTGCAAAAATATACAAAATTTAATGCTCCAGATGAATCAACATTAAGACAAAACGTCGTTGGAAAGGTATTTGGTACCGTGATAGATGAAATAAAAAAAGAAATTGGAGGTTACTATATGTATATTGTTGTCGACGAAACAACTGATTCGTGTGGTCGTTACATAGTTAATTTAATGATCGGAAAACTCACAGAAGAAGAACCTGGAAAAGCTTACCTTATAGCCGTAACAGAAGTGGAAAAAACAAACAATCTTACAGTTACACGTTTTATTCAAGAAACCTTAACACATTTCTTTTTGCCGAACTCAGTTCCTACAGATAAAATTCTTGTCCTGTTGTCCGATGCTGCGCCGTATATGATAAAGGCAGGAAAGAATTTAAAAATATTTTATGAAAATTTGATTCATGTAACTTGTCTAGCTCACGGATTAAATAGGGTTACGGAAGCTATTAGAGTTTCTTTTCCGTTGGTCAATGACCTAATACCAAATGTTAAAAAGATATTCATAAAGGCCCCATTGAGAGTGCAGTTTTAAAAGAGAATTTGCCCGGAGTACCATTACCACCTGAGCCTGTCGTGACCAGATGGGGCACTTGGATTCGTGCGGCATTATTTTATGCAGATAATTTTCAAAAATTGAAGGACTTAATCTCACAAATGTCTGGTGATGATATGATCGAAAGAAGTATTTCAAAGTACTGTAGTGGAACAACAGTTAATGCATATTAAGTGTAACTATGTATTTATAACAGACAGTATTTTGCAACTAGAGGAATCGTGTACAAGTTTACCAGAGTCGATGGATATAATAGAGACATGTGTACAAAATTGCAAAAATATACGAGGTGAGGTAGGGAAAACAGTAGTGGCAAAATTAGAAAATTTGATAGAAAAAAACACAGGTTTCAAGATTTTAAGGCAGGTCGTAGACATAATGTCAGGGAAAACTGTAAATAATTTAGCTATTGAGCCTGCCTTAGTTCCGAAATTAAAATTTTGCCCTATAACATCAGTAGATGTAGACAGATCGTTTTCTTTATATAAACATTTCCTTAGTGATAGACGCCACAATTTTCTAGTTCAGAACCTTGAAGCACACATTATAACTAGTGCGTTTTATAATTTTTCGAGTTAATATTAATATTTACTATAAGTTTCATATAAAACATTGTATTAGGTGTTAACTGAATTAATAAAGAATATTATATCATAACTTGAATTTATCTTTATTCAATACTCAATCACCTGATTAAATGAAAATGTAATTTAGGAAATCAAAATTTAGTTGCATATTTACGGATTTTTTTGCAAATATCCTGCATAAATTAAAAAAAATATGTGCATATTCTTAAGGTTTTTGGTTGCATATATAATATAATTTAGTATATGTAAAAATCTCTTTTTGGAAATACTGCTCTACTGTTTGAAGATGTGCCAGCAAAAAATGTTGACTTTCTGAATAAACCATATTTAGAGACAGATACAGAGTCGCAAAAATAACGGAATTTTTTAAATAAAAAAAAACAATTCGTTATTTTGACAAAATTATTTCTTCCAAGAGATGGCGTTCGTAGCATCGGAAATGGTTTGTTTTTAGTAAGCATCATTATTCACCAGATAGCTGTCAAAGTCTCAGTTATATTCATCACATGGTTTCATTTTTATTGTCGATTAAAGCAAGAAACTTTTGCTTATTTAGAAAAATGGAAAGAAGTGAGTTTCGACTAGTAATTAAACCTTAACACCGAAAGAGATCAAAGCTGAGTTGGATCAAGTTTATGGTACGTTTGCTCATGTGTTCGCTACTGTTTATAATTGGGTCAATTAGTTTAAACGTGGTCATACATCCACAAAAGATAAACATCGTTCGGGACATTCAGAAATGATTGACAAAGTTCACGACATGGTTTTAAGTGATCGACGAATCAAAGTGCGTTAAATAGTTCAGGCCACATGCTTATAGCAAGGTACGGTGTTTTCAGTTTTGCACGAAAAATTAGGCATGAAAAAATTTCGGCAAGATGAGTGTCGCGTATGCTCTCAGTGGAGAACAAACGCAATCGTGTGATAGACTCTGAGGCTGTTTTTGCACTTTTTCGTCGCAATTCTGATGAGTTTCTGCGTCGATTCATAACTCTGGATGAAACATAGTTACACTACCACACTTCAGAGACAAAGAAACAATCAAAACAGTAGGTTTTTGAAGGCC
Organism: Cosmopolites sordidus; assembly: GCA_031761425.1. Taxonomy (NCBI): domain Eukaryota; kingdom Metazoa; phylum Arthropoda; class Insecta; order Coleoptera; family Curculionidae; genus Cosmopolites; species Cosmopolites sordidus. The sequence continues at coordinate 497,654 of JARFXV010001144.1, forward strand.
GACGGGCTCCGAAGAAGACGAAGACTGTGAAATCGGCCGGTAAGGTTATGGCCACAGTGTTTTGGGATGGTTTTTACACTCCCCTTATTATTATCTTGCTATGAATGGCTTACAGTACCATTCATTGAAAAATCCACGTTTCCTCTAAGAAGACAAATTTGTACAAGGCTTTTTTTCTTTTCTTCATATGATATCTTCAACCTCTCAAAAAATCTATATGTTTTACAGCAATATTGGGAAGTTCCATGAGCTCTCGGCTTGGATCATCTTTTTTCCGTTTAAAACCTACATCTTTCAATACGTTGCACAATGACATACGGTATCCGTCAAACAGTTGTTTCCCTTTGAATTGTGTATGTAAAGAATCCAAAGTTACATGCTGTCCAGTATTTTCTGCAATTCTTAAGTTATGAATACTTACTGCGTTCCTACATGATATAAATGGTGTCTCGAATAGAACTTGTATCCTAAGCTGCAGTATTGGTAAACCTTTTAATAAAACTACGCTTTCGAGGCGATTTTAAACCGTCACTGCTTTTCACTTTTTGTGAATAGTACCAACAGTGGACAGAGTCAACCTTAAGGCTGCTGTAACAAGCTAAAAAAAAATCCTATGTTCTATAGTCACATCAAAGTCTTGTTCAAAATACTGTAACAGATATGCTACAAACTCTCGATAGCGACTATTTAAATGATTTGGCATTTTACAGGCGCGACTTTGACGATTATAAAACTGTGGTAGTTCTTAAAAGAACTGTTTTCGATCGTAAGTTAAAAAATGAAAGTTAACGTTCAGATACAAATGGGATAACCTCCAAACGTGTCAAAAAAAATATGTAACTCGACGCATACGCTGCCAACTGAATACAGTCGCTAAATTTGAAACTTAGTGAATACATTCGATTTGATTACACTGGGGAACAATTTGAAAAATAATTTCTGTTGAGTTCGATATTTAAGCTGTTTTATACGTAAATTGACATGCTAATTCCAAAACTTTATTTAGTTTTTTTCTATCACGACAAGTTTTTTCTCTACAGTTGTTGCGCATCCGACTAAGCTTGGCGAATCACAGAAGTCACTACTGCTCTCCTACCGGCAAACTTTCTTCGACCTAGGGGGCGTGAGTGACGTTGCGTCATCCAAAACTAGTTCGGTCAGTTACGCATGAGGTGCTAAAGTACGCGGGTCTGTATCGTTCTGATATAGTGAAGTCAAAGTATACATACACAACTACAGATTTTCGTTATGTCTGCCTCTGGTAGTTCTCGTCGTGAGAGCTTAAACAGTTCTGATTTATTTTGTTATATATATGGCAGTTTTACCATCCCCATTCAACGGACTAATATTAGTACATTTGTCAGGCAAGCCTATTTTGCTTATTTTAAAGTGAAAATAGGTGACCAAGATAAATCATGGACCCCTCATAAAGTGTGCCAACAGTGTGTAGAGAGTTTGCGAACGTGGACGAAGAGAACACGTAATAAATTTTCGTTTGGTATACCAATGGTTTGGCGAGAGCCCAAAGATCACTTAAGTGATTGCTACTTTTGCATAGTGAAAACATCAGGATTCAACAAGAAAAACAAACATAAAATTGAGTATCCTAGTTTACCGTCAGCTATACGCCCTGTGCCTCATTCAGCTGAAATTCCAGTGCCAGTTTTTTTAAGAATTACCTTCTTTAGAAATACAAAAATGTGAATCAAGTGAAGATCGTGGCTCCACCGGCGAAGAATTCAAAGTTTCCAATGATTCTGTTCGTAAAGGATTCAATCAGCATGAATTAAACGATTTAGCACGAGATTTGGGACTATCCAAAAAAGCATCGGGATTATTAGCATCAAGACTTCACGAAAAAAATTTGCTTGACAAAGGAGCTAAAGTCACTTACTATCGATCCAGAGAAAGTGAATTTAGGCAGTACTTCAGAAATAATGATGTTTTGTATATTGCCAGAACGTAGAAGGTTTAATGAAAGAATTGGCCATTTCTAACTATAACGCAACTGAATGGCGATGGTTTATAGATAGCTCAAAGCGTAGCTTGTCCCAATAGGGTCCAATTCAGTCCCAATAGGTCATTCAGTTTCTTTGCGTGAAGAATATGGCGACATAAAGAAAGTTATTGACTTGTTGTAATATAACATACATCAATGGATCATCTGTGTTGACCTTAAAATGGTCTGTTTCCTTCTTGGCCAGCAACGCGGGTATACCAAGTACCCCTGGTTTTTATGCATGTGGGACAGCAGAGCTCGTGAGAAGCATTGGGTGCAATCGAACTGGCCGCCAAGATCTGACCTAAGACCTGGTGATCCAAACATTGTCACAAGCAGCCACTTGTCGACAGAAAAAAACATTATATTTCCGTCTTTGCATATAAAACTAGGTCTCATGAAGCAATTTTTTAAGGCTTTGTCAATTGAAGGAGACTGCTTTAAGTATATCATTTCGGCATTTCCTAGCCTGACATATGAAAAGATAAAGGCTGGTGAGTTTGATGGTCCACAGGTTCGGCAACTTGTTAAAGATGAAAATTTCACTGAAATAATGACCGAATTTGAAAATAATGCTTGGTTGGCTTTTAAAAATATTGTTAAAGACTTTCTTGGAAATACACGAGCCTCGAATTACATCGAAATTGTTCAACAACTCTTGGAGAGCTTTAAAAAGCTTGGTTGTAACATGAGCATCAAACTGCATTTCTTACATAGTCATCTTGCTAACTTCCCAGAAAATCTTGGTGCTGTTAGTGATGAACAGGGCGAGCGATTCCACCAAGATCTAGAGGTTATGGAAGCGCGGTATCAAGGTAGATGGAATGTCAGTATGATGGCCGACTACTGGTGGAGCATCAAGCGAGAATGTCCACAAACTGAACACTCCAGGAAAAGCTATAAGAAGAAATTTTTACCATAATATCTTTTATTTATTTTTTGTATAAACACAATTTAACTTTTAATAATATATTAACCTCTGTATGAATAAAATATTCTAATCTATTTGGTCAGATCTCACCTTATTTCCTTTCGTATGTACACTTTTAAGGTATAATGAGGGGTATGCTGTAGCTTAAGAACTTGACGTGATAGAGAAAAACTGTGAATATTTTTGAATTTAGAGATGAAAAATTAGTCAAAAACAAGTCACAGATCCAAGTCAACAAAATTGCTGTTCCCCAGTGTTATTTCATTATTTAATTTATGTAGTGGTATTTCTGCTGTTCTTCAATAGCGACATCGATGACGTGCAGCGTTTTAGTTTTGTACAGACTATACAAAGCTGTACTCTTTTACCAGAATGCTTTTACGAAAAATATTTAGCACCTTCGAGTTGGGACTTATTAATTATGTATTTGATTTTTTTTAGAGAACAAGGAGCAATTGACTGCAAGGTTAGTTGCGTCTTTTTTAAACCATGGATGCTTTGAATTACATTGCCGTACGTATTTCTGCATTACTGTAACAACCGAAACTGTCTCTAAAGCAAAACATATTTGCCTTAAGGCGACGTAGTAGTTCACTCACGAACTTCACATATTTCATTATATAAATTGTCCTTCGTAATGCCACTGTTTCGTATTCAGAATATAACGAAGGTTTATCGGTCGATATTCTATTAGTTCCTAAATTTAATTTTCCCTCTTTCTTGTTATCATATCTTTCAAGAAAAAGTTGAGCACATCTACGAAAAAACATTTCCTTTTATATTAATAATAAGGCATACAATTGGGTTTTTGAATAAAAAATAATTATCGATTTTTTTAGCTTATTTTAAAACTCATCATAAATAATATTAATATTCGATGGGAAAAACTTTTAAAAACTTGTTAGAAATTGTTGCGCGATTGGCTGTTATTTTTGTGACGTCAGAATACCAGTGTTTTCACATCAGTACTGTTAACGGCTTTTATTCGTATATATATATATATATATATATATATATATATATATATATATATATATATATATATATATATATATATATATATATATATCATCATCATCATCATCAGCCCGTATCGATCCACTGCAGGATGAAGGCCTCTTCAGCATGCTTCCAACCTTCACGGTCCTGGGCTTTCCTCTGCCACTCGGGTCCAATATACTTAACGACGTCATCAGTCCATCGTGCTTTCGGTCTTCTTCGCGGACGTTTGCGATCAAGCGGTATCCACTCCAGGATTGCCTTGGTCCATCTGTCGTCCCATCGCCTCGCTATATGGCCTGCCCATCTCCATTTCAACTGTTTTACTCTTCCAATGATGTCACAGACTTTTGTTTGTTCCCTGATCCATGCGCAGGACTTTCTGTCTCGTCTTGTAATGCCAAGCATACATCTTTCCATTCCCCTCTGTGCCACCCGAAGTTTTTGAATTGATTGCGATGTGAGTGTCCAGGTTTCACTTCCGTATGTCATAACGGGTAGAACGCACTGATCGAATACTTTTCTTTTCAGGCAAAGTGGGAGTCTGCTCTTAAACACTATGTTGAGCCTACCAAATGCCTGCCAGCCACATTTAACACGCCGTTCCACCTCCCGGGCGGTATTCCCCTCCATGGAAATCCTCTGCCCAAGATATACAAAGCTGTCCACAATCTCTAAATCCCTTCCTAAAACTGAAATTTTTCTGTCCTGAGCGAAGTTATTGAACATAACCTGACTCTTTTTCAGGTTTATTTTCAAGCCAAATGGTTCGCCAGCCCTTTGCAGTTCTTGTATGCGTCTTTGCAGCTCCTCTGGGTCTTGTGAAATGAGAATAATATCATCTGCAAATCTAAGATGGTTTAAGTTTGCACCATTGATCTTTACCCCATCCTGTTCCCAATCCAGTTTACGGAATACTTCTTCAAGGCCAGCCGAGAAAAGAATAGGCGATATTGCGTCACCCTGCCGTACACCTCGTTCTATATTAATTCCCACTTCAAGATCATCAAGGTGAATTGTGGCTGTAGCTCCATCATATATCGATTCTAATAGGTTTACATAGGCTCTCTCTACACCTTGACTAAGCAGTGCATCCATTATCGCATGCTTTGAGATGGAATCAAATGCTTTTTCGTAGTCGATAAAAGCCAAGCACAGTGGCATGGTGTATTCGTTGTGCCTTTCTATGACCTGCTGTACAACCTGGATGTGATCCATTGTACTGAATCCACTTCTATATATACTTCTATATTATATATATATATATATATATATATATATATATATATATATATATATATATATATATATATATATATATATATATATATATATATATATATATATATATATATATATACCATAAAATTATTGTTGGTTAAGTGCAAAATAAAATATAAATGATTACTAATTTAGTTCAGTAATGCTTGACAAAGGGTTCATAAAGGCTAATTCTGAAAATATACCTGCTGTGGATATTTTTATGGTCACAGATTTTCTGAAAAATGACATTCGGTTCAATTCAGCTGAAGTTCGAGGTGCTAAAGCATGAATGTAAGTTTATTGGAAAATAATAATAATGTAAATGTAAATAAGAAACAAAATATTTCTATTAAATATAATTAAACTATTTGTAGGGTGTCACGAGAAAGTTACGGTGACAAGGTTATAGGTTCTGTTCAACTTAAATGCAAAAATGGTATTTGCACGGTAAAAGGACGTGTATGTCGAGAACATAAAGTTCGGAGTAAAGCTTATACAGTTAGCTTGATTATTAATGAGAAATTAAGAAAAGTCCAAGAGACCCAATGTCCCGATTGTGCAGCTTCAGCAGGTAATAAATACTCGAACAAAAATATTATATAATGTTATAAATAGTTATATTTTGTATATATTTGACGACAGGTGGTTGTAAACATGCATTAGCACTACTCATGTGGACACATCGGAGAAGTGAAGATCCAACACCCACTGAAGAAAAATGTTAAATATTGATTAACCAAAAGATATTTTCTAGTTTTGTAATTATTTTTTGAGCAAAAAAAAACAATATAAATCATAATTAGAAAAACAAAACACATACATACTGTTTAAATCACTAATTTTAGTTCAATAAAAAATACACTGTTAAATATACATAAAACTTCCCCCATCTAGGATAATATATTACATAATATGTAAACTACATTGATAATCAATTCAAAATAAAACAATCACTCACCAAAATTATATACATATTTGTTTGATTGTATTCATTGAAGTTTGCAATACTTTTAAAACCACAGAGATTCTTCAAACCATCACATTAAACTCTATTAAAAAGATTTATTAAAAAATCCACCCATGCTACATTATTGCTTTAATTAAGGTTTTCACTATTTCTAAAACGATGGCGATTTTTCGCTTTATGTGTTTTACAAAACACCACATTAGACGCTTGATTTAATAATATTTGCAAATATAAATAAATCTGGCTGATAACTAATGCACCGAAACAATTTTTTTTGTGGAGAACTTATAGTCGAAGTGTGGGACTCTCCTGTTAAAGTCTACCCACTGGAAAACTACTATCAGCCTATTATCAGTCGTCAATGCCTATAATAAATGTCTAACCTTGGTTGTTTAAACATACCCTATCAAATGAATATGTTCAGTCAATAAATGAAATGTACCAAAATCCTGAAAAACACTGAATATTTTAACTGTTTTGTTTTTATTTAGTATATAAATATACCGTTTTCTTTAGTTTTTGTTTGGGCAGTAGATTTGCTTTTCTATTTTTCTTTTTTTTTGGCATACTCCTTCAGATGTTTGTTTTAATTCCACGGAAAACTGCTTTGCCAGTCCTTAATTTAACTGTTTGTTAATCCAATTGATCATACAAATTTCTGTAGTCTTCGACCATCTACAAATTAGATTATCCTGTAAAACTTTCATAAGTATAAGACTTTTCATATACGATTACCTTCCAAATCGGTAGTCGAATTTTGTTCTTGTCTGTTGTCTAATTCTTGAATATTATTATTCCTATCCTACAAAATTGACGATCCAATAGGGCTTTTCTTATTGTTACTATCCTCAGTTGTGTTGCTACATCTAGATTCTTTGCGGACGCACAGGAATATTCCTTCTTATAAATTTTGTACGTTAATTTGTTATCGCTACATGACTTAAATAATATAAATTGCAAAAAACAAAAAGAACTCTGATCTGATTTCATTTTGAACTTACCTTTGAGCCTCCATATCGTATGTAAAGATATATGAAAATAACGTCGAAAACAACACCGAAAGCCTAAATAACAATTAAAAGCAAGTATGTTTTCAAATCGATCGCAAATATATAAGTTAAACCTATAGAGCGATGACTAAGATCGATAAATTATGTTATTTACCCGAAACTCCGATTGTTTGGGAACGTCTGTTCACAAAGTGGGCGAATTGCCCCGAGTCGAACCGATTGGCCTTCGGTACATTATGTGAGGTCACATATTGCTCCGATTATTTTCGGGAATTGTCGGCGTGTCATCGGCACTAGGTTTAAAAATTTATTTTCAATTTGATATAAGTTTTTAATTATAAGAAAAAATATAAAAAAAAATAGTTTTGTTATAAAACTTATATATGCTCTTTCCATTTATGACAAAAAAATTGTTCAAAAGCCTAATATAACATACTTTTATTGAAGTATATATATCTAAAAGGTGAGTGTTTAGTATGTCGGTTCACGGGCGTAGCCAAGGGGGGGCTTTGGGGGTTCAAAACCCCCTCCTCCCTCCCGAAATAAGCTAAATATTACCTAATATTATACCGAAAAAATACGAGGAGTGAAGAGTGTTAAATTATTACATTTGAACTGAATATATATCCGAACTAGTGGACGTTGCGCACAGTACGCCATCTCTTGTCGAGTAGTCGAACTATTTTGTAACGTATGGAAACTTTGCTTGTTTTATTTACTTCAAACTAAACCCCCCAAAATTCCCCCCCCCCCCCCAAATTAAATCCTGGCCCGTGGGTCGGTTTCACAAAGCAACTACCTTGAAGGAGACAATCCAGAATTCTAACTTCATTTGAAAAAAAAAACTAATAAAAAAGTTAGCCTCTACTTTATTTGCATACCTCATACTTACTAAATAATGTTAGTCTACTCACTAGTGGTTCACTTATTAAATTTCTGTGGAGAATATAAGAATATATATATATATATATATATATATATATATATATATATATATATATATATATATATATATATCCAGTATACCTCGTCTAAGGTACTGGACGGGTCACGGGTGGTGAATAGCGAAAGTTCCATTAGAAATTAATGGACAGCTGCGAATATCCCAAAATAAGCAGGCCAAACAAAGGCAAAAAAAACTAAATCTACTTAGCGTCTGACTTGTATCAAGCGGCTGAGTGGTCAGCGTCTGTTCACCAGTGCTGCGGTGATATTTAAATTCTGGAACTAACCCCTCCAGTCTTAACCTCTGAACCGTCATGGTTCAAACCTTTAATTCAAAGTACAAGATGAAGCGTTCTAGTAATTACAAAATTACCCCAGGAGGTAGACAATCCTCTGCCAGCTTTGCTGGTACAAGCGGACTTTCGGATTCTGGGGCGTCCGGGCTTAAACGCAAAATCTTTCAGAGGGAGTCGGAGACCTCTGGCCAAGGTCTGAAACCGAAAATAAAAACTTTCTTTGGAACGGTAAATATTAATTCTCTCCTGCGTCCAGGAAAACTACACGAATTGGGGCGAACATTAAATCAGCAAAAAATCCAAACTTTAGCTTTGCAAGAAACCAGATTGACAGATGATAACACCTTAGAATTCGGCAACTACAGACTTTGTAAAAGTAAAACGGACAAAAGCATACTCAAAAATACACCACATCTCGGTGTTGCTTTCGCTGTCTCAAGAAACATTTTTGGTTCTATAACAAATGTCCAGCCAGTAAATAATCGACTTATGACACTATCCCTCAAGTGTGCTAACAAAAACTATACGTTAATCAATGCACACCTCCCAGTTAACGAAGAAAATAAATCTAATCCTGAAAAAGTAAATAAGTCCTGGGAAATTCTGGAAAAGACTATCTCTAAAATTCCCTCTAACCATGTAAAAATCCTATTGGGTGATTTCAACGCCCAACTAGGGAAAGAAAAAAGTATAGGAAAACAGTCGGCAGTTTTCCCGCTCATAAATGGACTAACCATAATGGTAGAAGATTGGTTGAACTATGTTCGCAGTTTAATCTAAAAATGATGTCAACCCATTTTAAGAAGAAAATATCAAAACAAAAGACCTGGAGGTGCCCAAACACGTACATGGGTGAATTTCAAATTGACCATGTTGCCATTTCGTACCCCAATTATAAAGAGATTTTGAATGTTCAAGTCAAGAAAGGAGCAAATATAGACACGGATCACTACTTGACTAGAATCAAACTTAGCTTAAAACATCGAAAACTTATTCAAAAGAGGCTGCTAATACCAAAGTTTGACCCAACCAAAATAAAACCAGCCCTAACAGAAGAGCTTGATAAACAACCTACACGGAACTGGCGAGAATTAAAACAGAAAATTATTAAAACAGCCTTAAAGTTGGTCCCTTTACAAAAACGTAGAAAACATCCGTGGTGGGATGAAGTTTGCGAGCAAGCAGTATTAAGCCGAAGTAAAGCATTCAAAGATTGGAACAGTCAAAAAACAGCAATAAACTATAACATCTTTTTGGAAGTAAGAAAAGAAAAGATTAGACAAACTAAAAGAAAATATGAAAACAACCAACTTAATGAATGAAAAAATAACACCCGAAACTTTTACAAAACATTTAAAACTAAATTAACAGGCTATCAACCGCAGAGCCTATGCTTTCAAAAGGAAAACGGACAATTAGCTCTAAATAACCAAGACAATTGCAAAGAACTTGCGAAATATTTTGAACAAATACTAAACTGTCCTGAGCCCTTAAACAAATTATCAACACTAAATCCTAAACAAACAAACCCAGATTCATTACCACCGAATGAAGAGGAAATAATTAGGCAAATCAAGCGGCTTAAAAATAACAAAGATTCTGGTGAAGATGGAATCACTGCTGAACTTTTGAAATCCGCTGGTCCAGGTACAATCAAGGAAATAACCAAAATTCTACAAGAAGTTTGGCGAAACGAACGGATTCCGGAAGACTGGAAAGATGCTCTAATCTATCCACTACATAAGAAAGGAGATAGAACGGATGTAAACAACTATAGAGGAATATCTCTTCTCTCAGTTTGTTACAAGAATCTATCTCAATGTCTACTAGACGGAGCACAGGGACAGTTGGAACCGAACATTGGTGAATATTAAGCAGGTTTTCGACCGGGCAGATCCTGCCCTGAACAGATCCTGAATCTAAAGTTGATTCTAAGACATGAAAAACTGTACAATAAAAATATCGTCTGTACATTTGTGGATTTCAAAAAAGCATATGATTCTATTGACCGCGAATCTTTATTCCGAATCTTGAAAGAACAAGGTCTAGATCTGAAAACGCTGGCAATTATTAAAGCAACGTTAACTAACACGAGGTCAAAAGTTAAATTCATGGGTGACATCTCAGAGCCCTTCGAAATTAAAACTGGTGTGAGGCAAGAGGATGGACTCTCGCCACTCTTATTTAACTGTGTTCTAGAAAAAGTAATACAGAAGTGGCGTGAAAAAAAGTCGGCACTGAATATTGACCAGCCCATTAAACTGGGGAGAACCAACATCAAAATTGATTGTCTGGCATTTGCTGATGATCTAGCAATTTTAGCTCAAGATGTATTAATGGCACAGAAACAGATTGTAATCCTAAAAGAAACAGTAAAAAAGGTCGGACTCCAAATTTCCTTTGAAAAGACACAATACATGACCAGCAACAGACTAAGAACACCATTTCTAAAAACAAAATATGGTAACATCAGACGAGTCTCTCAATTCAAATATTTGGGTGAAATAATAATGGAAAATGGGTTGGAAAAAGCGGCCAATAAGGGTAGATGTCAAAAAATGGAAACGGCATTGAGACTTACACAAAATATTTACAACAAAAAATGCCTATCTAAAAACACAAAACTGAGACGTTACAACACGGTTATTAAGCCAGAATGTCTATATGCTGCAGAAACGCTCATTTTGAATAGAAAGAGGGACATCGAGGACATTGAAAAGAAGGAAAGAAAAATCATAAGAAAAATCCTAGGCCCCAAACAAATAAATAGTACAACATACCGACTTCGAGAAAACCAAGAAATCAAACAATACACAGATATACACAGCGATATGAGAAAACGAAGACTTAAGTTTTACGGACACATAAAACGGATGAATCCGAGTAGGTTAACTAGACAAATAGTCGAATTTTATGAAAATAGGAGTAGAGCTAAAGTAGAAATAATTAAATGGATTGCGGCAATTAAAGAGGACCTAAGCTCAGCAAATATTACACAAAGTGAAATTCAGGATAGAGGCTGTTTCAGACACAAGGTTAACGTTTGGAAGGTTGGCCAGAGAGAAAAATGTAGGAAGACTGGAATATATATTATTATTATTCACGTATGGTCCCTGGTGGACCACGCGAAGTACAATTAGAGGCGTTTGTTGTTATTAGCCTTCCTTTGCGCCCATATTAATTTCATTCTTTCGCTATGAGATTTTTCCTTTCGTCAGGACCAAGTTGTTCAAGTCTTTCTACATTTTTCTCTCTGGCCAACCTTCCAAACGTTAACCTTGTGTCTGAAACAACCTCTATCCTGAATTTCACTTTGTGTAATATTTGCTGATCTTAGGTCCTCTTTAATTGCCGCAATCCATTTAATTATTTCTACTTTAGCTCTACTCCTATTTTCATAAAATTCGAGGTATTTGTCTAGATAGCCTACTCGGATTCATCCGTTTGATGTGTCCGTAAAACTTAAGTCTTCTTTTTCTCATATCGCTATGTATATCTGTGTATTGTTTGATTTCTTGGTTTTCTCGAAGTCGGTATGTTGTGCTATTTATTTGTTTGGGGCCTAGGATTTTTCTTATGATTTTTCTTTCCTTCTTTTCAATGTCCTCGATGTCCCCTCTTTCTATTCAAAATGAATTCTGCAGCATATAGACATTCTGGCTTAATAACCGTGTTGTAATGTCTCAGTTTTGTGTTTTTAGATAGGCATTTTTTGTTGTAAATATTTTGTGTAAGTCTCTCTCTCTCTCTCTCTCTCTCTCTCTCTCTCTCTCTCTCTCTCTCTCTCTCTCTCTCTCTCTCTCTCTCTCTCT